>OZ020303.1:9209065-9700235 GCA_963971305.1 Arcuatula senhousia
GAAAATTAATGATATTTTGTTTATGTAACGTTTGGATTCTAATTGTTATAACAGGAGTAAAAAATCATTAGAGTCATTAATACCAGACGCCCCCAAAGATGCCATTGACCTGATGAAGAAGCTGTTACAGTTTAACCCTGACAAAAGAATAACTGCTGATGATGCTCTCAGACATTCATATGTTGCCAGATTTCACAATGTTTCAGAAGAAATAGCATTAAATTATGACGTTGTGCCCCCACTTAGTGATGACACACAACTGACAGTGGATGAATATAGGAGTAAACTGTATGAAGTAAGGACATTGTTTTAGTGTGTGTGTTTGAATATACATGTACCCATTCTGAATACCAAAGCAATTGATAAGTACAATGTTTGCTGTCTGACTTAGTTTTTCTAATATCTGGTCATGATAAATCTGATGTATAACCTTCATGTTTATTCAGTCATTGTGCAAAATAATTGTTTTTTTTTTCCTTTTTCTTTTAAAAAACATGTGCTCCAATTTTAAATCAAATCTTTTTTACTTACAGATGATTATGCAAAAGAAACAGGAAAGAAGACGGAAGAGGCATGAAATGAGAAGTGCTCCTCAACCAACAAGACATAAAAATCGTACCCCTGAAGAACCCCCGCCCAGCGAGCCTTATAATCCTGATGGAGACTACGATAGAGCGGCAGAGCCGAAGATTTACTACAGAGGACCTCCATCTGAGGGACACCCTCACTCGGCTCCTCACCATCAATCATCATTCTCAGGTTTGTATGGAATTCTACTCTGCTTAAGACTATCAATTAAAAACTACCTCTGAATGAAACATGTACAATTTTAAAATGGATTTGTCAAAATTCACAAAAGAAATGTTATCAATAAACTTTCTTTGAAATTGATTACATCTTATATTTTCAGCATTTGGTAGAACCACACATGAACCACCTCCACGCTCAAGATTACAAAGTCGACAGAAAACCAACGTAGGAAACTTTGTTCAACATTCCAGTAGTGCCACAGCTGTAAGTAATTATCACTTTATAGGCTTCAAAATGCTCTCCACTGCACTTTCTTGCATATACCCTGTTCTGAGCAAATAAATACACAGCAAAGCTGCTTTCCGATGCAATTTGATCATGAAAGATTTTAGTTAAATTTGTTTTTATATTTAGATATAAACTAGCTTCTCAGAAAATGTGAAGTTTGGTGTTCATTAAACTTTCATTAACATACATGTACTTCTGAAAGGAAGTGTTTGTCTTAAAAATATTGACACAAACATGTATGCATGTTTGTTGGAGAATGTGTCTTTGCCAAGATTGTAGCACATGCTTTGGTTTTGATGTCCAATGTCTGTACCCAACTAATTATAGAATCATGTCTGTCAATTTTAAGTCCTTAATTGTCAAAGATTATTAGCATAATTTCATCAAACAAAGCACACAGTTAGCACATTTGACAAATACTACCTACTTCAGATGCAGTTATATGAGATATTTTTGAGATCCCAACAACTCGGTGTTCACCCTAGTAAATTCATTTATGGTAGACAGGTGAGTCAGGGGCTTGTAACATCCTAGAGCTTCCTCATTTCTTGCTTGTGTGTAATATTGTTGTAGACATTGCTAATTATTGCATGATCCTCATTTTTGGCCATTTGATTTTAATTTAAACCTTGTTCATAGCTAGAATCATATGCATCTTTTACATTTATGTATATATTTTGTAAAATTGTGTATTGAAACTCACATACAAGCTCAAATGAGGAAAGTGCATGTGTTTTATCTACTGATCTAAACAAGCCTCTGATTAACCTTTGGTTCTTGTAAATGTTTAAATAATTCAGTCTAAAATATGAACTCATATTGTAAGTCAGCTTGTTTCTGGTTTATTTTTTTATTTTAATGTTTTGAATGCTCATTATGAAAATAAAAGTGTGATTGCTTCATGAAAACTAATTGAAAATGTTGTGAACATTAATACTTTTTATGTAGTTTGATTTTCTCGCCTTCAAATTCATTACAGTAGTCCCCCTCACGAGAGACCACTCATTTGTAAGACCACCCCTTTTCAAAGGCCACATTTCTCTTGCATTAACTCATTTGTGAACAAAAGTACCTCATTTGGAAGACCACCCCTTTAACCTGACCAAAGACCACCCTTTTGAGTCAAAAATGATAAATTTCCCCCTCTTGAAAGACCACTTTTTTAAAATTATATATATTTTATACACTAAATACTACAGAAAAAAAATACCCTTTATAATTATAATTTTTTGACACAATATAAGAAGGAATAAAGACATTTTATTTTCAAAATGTAGATATTGCATTTCTATAAGAAACCAAGCTTTCAAAAGTGACTATAGCCACTTTTAACCTTCTTTTTGATTTAAAAAATATTTTTAAAACAACAAACTTCATTGTCCAAGCTGAGGCCCATTACTTCCCCAAATAACAATTGTTGACAAAAGTAAGTTAATTAATATAAATAAGGCCTTCATATTGTTTTCTTTTATGAAAGGAGATATTGAATGGCTTCAATTAGCTAAATAAACAGTTATGACACTTACTGATGACAAACTAATAAAATTTTACATAAACAGGTAATATACCATGATAATACATGTACATGTACACAAACAGAGGTACATATTTAAACAGATCTAAATAAGAAAATGTTTATTTTTTTTCTTTATTATTAATTTCATTATCAGTCATATCAGTATATAGCCAAAAATTATAAACTAAAATAATTAATAAATTTAATTTGCACCCATACAATTACCTTAATACGCAAGGGTATACAATCAATATTGGGAAGTTACTTTTTCTTTGAAATGTTCAATTCCTTTTGAGAGACCACCCCTTTTGTAAGACCACTTTTCTGTTGCAAATAGGGTGGTCTTTCAAGAGGGGGACTACTGTATTTCCATTGTCCAATCTTTTTTCTCATTTGATCTGTATATAGATGTAAAATCTCTATGTATAATGTTTATAAGCCTTCTATATTATCAATCTAAGTTAGGATGTGTTAGCCAGATCAAGTATAATCCTATAGATGTACAAAAAAGTAGGTTTTTATTGCAGCAATATAGTTGTTTTCCCATGTATATGTACATCTAATCATGTATCCCTAAGGTTTTGTGCGTTTGATCTTGGTTCTATAGAGGATTTTGTCATACACTTACATAGGACATGTATATGATTTTCAAAGATGAGGATATTCTATCAGATCAACTCAGATACTTTAGATTTGTCCTGGCTTTTTTCTCCAGATCTGTTTCCATCATATCTTTCATTCTGTTCTGTTAGCACGTTTGTATTTCTTAATCTTTGGTAATGATTTGATTTTAAAAGTTATTTGTCAACATGTGTAACAGGAAAAAACAAATATTTGTTGTATTAAAATGAGCATTGTTTTGTTTTTTCATAGGTTCAAGATACATACCCTGCAAAGAACAGACAGACATCAGCCCCAACCCAAAGTCGACCAGGTAGACCCACATCAGGTCTGTACCGGGGACCTACAATCACAAGAGAGGATAAAGTTGGTGCATTAAGTGTGACCAGCTCTCGTTTGGTAGGTAGTTCACCAAGTTTGTATGGATAGGACCATTTCAAAAAGTAAATCTACATATATACTCTTATATAAATAAGGCCTATATATTTATATGAATTGCAAATAACTTTTGCCTTCCATTAAGCACAAACAGTTGTGCATGGAAATCTGCTTGACTGTCAACACAATTTCATTGCTCAATAACCAATATTGCATTTATTAAAATTTATCTAAAATACTTATAAACAAAATGTTGTTCATTAATATATTAAGATTGATGTATGGTTGATTTGTTAAGAAGCAAATATGATTATTAATCAACCTTTTTACTTGGATCAAACACAAATCTACATAAAATAATCCTTAATTTTAATAGATTACTTAAATCATATTGTGAAAATTAAAAGTTGCTACATTTAGAAAAGATTTAAATTATAAAAAGAAAATGTACTATTGGTAACACATGAGCACTTGTGTCATAGCAAATCACAGCACAGTAGATTTTAGTTACTATTCATTTCAAGCTAAATGTTTCTCTAAAGTATGGAAATTTTGTTGACAGGTGGTGAAAAAAACCCTTCTTTCAATTTAATGTAAAATATATGACTTAATAAAACAGGATATAATTTATTGAATGAACTTTTTCTCACAGTCAGGAATTGGTCGATTGTTAAAATGTGCAATGGAACCATTACCACCAATAAGATCTTATACTCATTATTATGTAAGTCTCAAACAAGATTTTCTTTGCTAGCCATAATAGGTTGTGAATGCACCACACACCCATACACCTGCATTATCAACTAGACTGTTGTTATAATTCATATGGTGTTTTATATAGTAATATGGTACCCTTATCTTTTAACCATTTTCCCTGATACTTTAAATCATGCAATATGATTTTTGTCACACCTGCGAAGCAGAGAGGGACATAGGTGTTACTTTACCGGCGGAGGCGACGGCGGTGGTGTTAACTTTTTGGAACAGTTTTATGAGCACCTCCATATCTCAAGAACTATAGGTCCTGGGTTGATGAAACTTGGTATGCATATGCCCCAGTAGTAGCTTAGCACAGTTGCATCCCCATCTTTTGACCTTGACCTTGATTTTCCAGTTGAGTAACTTTGACAATTTTCAATACATATAATAGCAATGGAAATATTTAGCGAGCACTTCCATATCTCAAGAACTATAGGTCCTGGGTTGATGAAACTTGGTATGCATATGCCCCAGTAGTAGCTTAGCACAGTTGCATCCCCATCTTTTGACCTTGACCTTGATTTTCTGGTTGAGTGACTTTGGCAATTTTCAATACATTTACATGTAAAAGCTATGTTAAGGTTTTGCAAGCACCTCCATATCTCAAGTATTATTGGTCCTACATTGTAAGTTGATGAAATTTGGTATGCATATGCCCTTGTAATAGCTTAGCACAGCTGCATCCCCATCTTTTGACCTAGACATTGGTTTTCTGGTTCAGTGACTTTAATTATTTTTATTGCATATATTAGCAATGTAAAAGTTCTTAATAAACATCTTTTGATCTCGGAAACTGAAAATCCATGTAACTTCAAAATATAGTGGAAGTAAAAAAGAATATTTGTTTCTGATGGTGCCGGCATGCGAGACATACTTTAGTGTTAACTCTTGTTGTTCACTTTCAATTGTGCTATAAAGTCTTTTTTTAGATTATAGTTATTATAACCAAAAAAAAGACAAATCCCTGCATCGATCTCTTACACTGAAGTATAACTTTCAATGGTTGATACAGTATTCTCTTATTTTTATTATTTGGAAATTTAAAAAAAATAAGGCAATCTCTAGGATTTGAAGTCTTTTTACTTTTAAATACTTTGATTTTTTCTGTCCTATTAGCATGTTAAATTAGTTACTAATTTTCATAGTTAATAATAATGAATGACATCATGCCTGTCACGAGTGATTTTTTATCCCTGCACTTGGCATATCAGTGTTTGCAAATGAATGGCTTCTGGATGCAGCTTTTTTATTTGGTACCAGCACTATGGTCATTGAGCTGTTAACACATGTTTGATGCTTTGGAAGTAGGCGTCATTTGCAATTCATATATTTATAGATGTTTATTCCCAAATATTATGTCTCTGTAATATTTATAAGAATATTGTAATGTTCGATGTTTGCCTTTGTAGTATTTTTTGCAACAATAATAAAATGTCATTAGCATTTTATGAAAAGGAATCTTTTTGTTTTTAGATAGAAATGGTTAGAATTGGTGTTTTTAAGTATCTGAAATAGCAGTTCTTGTTAAATACTATTTTCTTATTAGCACTGATCATTAAAAACTATATAAGACATGTTAATGACTTATGATGTATTTTAGGTACCTAATCAGAGGCCTATTTCAGCCTCCAACAAGCAACAGAAGCCAATCTATGGGAGGAAACAGTTCAGTAATGCTACTAATGTGCCATCTGCTGGGGCCCCTAAGGATTATTTCGGGAGCTATGCTCAGGATGTAGGGACAATAACATCTTCAGGCCTTGCTGCTCTACAGGGTAAAAAGTAGATGGGTCAAACCAGGACTAGAATGCAAAAGGTCTACAAGTCCAACATGGTGCCAAAAAGTTATGCTATAGAACAAACACTGACCATAGTATTACATCATAGCTATGATACAACAGAAAGTAAAGCATATAATTGCTATGTACAAACATGCATGTAACTGGTGGGAATCTGTGTAACATGTTTTGTTTTCTATACACTTTAAACTCTTCTATCCATATGTCTGTCAATTCTATCCAAAACATCAAATTCTCCTGAATTGGTAAAAAAAAGTCTCTTTTTTTAAAAGACATTTAATGTAAAAGGATTGTGTTGAACCTGTGATTATGCAATTCAGAAAAAATCCAACTAAAATGATTTAATTCCACTTTGTTACCAATTTTTGATACCAGGCATATTAAGAATATGTAAGGGTTTTTGACTGCATTACTTTGAGTCAGATATATTTGTCTCTCTTACAGACAGAATTATTTTTGTCCCAAATTTATTATGTTTTGTAATACTGTTTGTTACAAATAGAGTTCTGGTTGCTTTAATTTCAGGGTGGGAAAATCAGAGTGGAGTTGATTTAATGAAAAAAGTTGTAGCTTATTAGATTTTTCAAAAATTTGTAATATTTATTACCTCACACAGGATTGTGATGTGTTAGTTGAAGGTCAATTTCAACATCCCAAGGGGGGGGGATGAATGACACATAAAGTGAGTTAATGATTTTACATCCCAGCTTGCATGTACAAAGTTTAGGATAATATACTAGGGCACATGTAATTTATTTTTTAACAATTATAATCATTAGAAGTTTGCAAACTCTTACTCAAAAAGACTTTCTTTAAGAACACTGAATTTGAACACAGAGCAGGCTATTTTCCTTTTCACAATGAAGCTGGGATGTTATCAATATTTTTATGTCACAATTATAGTTTGTTATTCACATTAATAATCAGCTGACATTATAAAGTGGACCAATCAAAACATAAATACTCATCACCATCAAGTCATAGAATTTCATTGTACATTGTGTTCAAGTAGATGTTGATGTTCAGTCACAATTTCTGTAGTCTTGAATGATGTGTTTAAAGTGTATCCAAAACACCCAAATGTTGGTGAAATGTCACACTCACTGTTACTGACCACAATGTGGCAAAGAACATCAAACATTCACGAATCTTCTTGTCACATTTACTTATTAATGTGATTCAAATAAAATGCAATTTAATCATTCCTTGGCATTACCATTCCACTCCTTTATACAGGGATAGATTGTTTGTTTGTTGTATATTTGTTCAGCAGAATCATGTTTATAAGTGTTTGAATTGATTGAATAATTGAGGAAAGAATTTGTTATGCTGTGCAGCAAATTGATTGTGATAGTATCAATCTTTTGTAAGTTGAAAGTGTGTGATCACTTGTATATTTTATATATTTTTTGAGAGCAGACAAGTCCATCCAGGTATTTTGTAATGTATATCCGTCCAGTATTATTCTACAAGCCTGATTCCATCCATACATTCCACTGTTTTACACTTATATTAGGTATGTTTTATTTTTAAATTGTTTTGAATTTTATTCATATTTTATCATAATTTATTTGTAAATAATTAAATTATTTTATCACCTTGTGTCATTAACAATATATTATTTATATCTCTAAGATTATTTGTATATAGTGTTGTTTATTTTAGTTTAATTGCATTTTAGATGATTTGTTGATAGAATCATTGGTAATAAAGTGATGTGTTATTCTTTGACAAGAACCGTTTTGCACAAACATTCTTCCTATTTAGCTTTTTATACTTTTGAGGTTCAGAAATTTTTATTCTTAATGTCTCAAAGATTACAAAGATAACACTTTTTCTCAATTTAATGGCTTTAGTTAATTTTGTGACATGTAGATTTTGTTCATCTAGATTTCTTAAATATTTTTTTTTATCTTTGAACAAGATTTTGAACACTTCAATTATTATGTTTATGCTGTAAGTATTTATGAAGGTTTCAAGAATTAAATCCCGAAGAATGATATGAAAATTTTCCTTACATTTTATTACTTTAATTTTAGTGTTATAAAATGCAAAATAAGTAATTGTTTTGCCAAGCTTAAGATATTTTTGGCAATGCAATAACTGTTTAATGATAACTCTATGATCTGTTAACATTATTTATTATTTATCAGTTGTTTTGATAGTTTAACTGAAGGTAAAACTTCATCAAACCAAGAAAATAAAGGTGGATGAAATATGTTATTGACTTGTTCTTGCTCTTCCCATTTGTAAATCTATTTTGTTTTTAATGAGATGAAAATATGAGAGTAAAGTTTGTTTCACACAACTTTTGTTCAATGTGATTTGGTGTGGTATAGAATGCTTACAGGGCTTGCCCGTCGACTGTTTGGTATGGTATAGGATATTTAAAGGGCTTGTCTATGATTTGGTGTGGTAAAGCATATTTATAGGGCTTACAAGTCTATGATTTGGGGTGGCTTGCCTGTGATTTGATGTGGTATAGGATATTGAAAGGGCTTGCTTGTCGACTGGTGTGATATAGGATATTTACAGGGCTTGTCTGTCGACTGGTGTGATATCGGATATTTACAGGGCTTGACTGTTGTCTGTTGTTTAGGATATTTACAGGGCTCCCCTGTGATTTGGTATGGTATAGGATATTTACAAGGCTTGCATGTCGACTAATGTGGTATAGGATATTTACAGGGCTGGCATGTCGACTAATGTGGTATAGGATTTTACAGGGCTTGACTGTCGTCTGGTGTGGTATAGGATATTTACAGGGCTCCCCTGTGATTTGGTATGGTATAGGATATTTACAGGGCTGGCATGTCGACTAGTGTGGTATAGGATTTTTACAGGGCTTGACTGCTGTCTGGTGTGGTATAGTATATTTACAGGGCTCGTCTGGTATGATATAGGATATTTACAGGGCTTGCCTGTTGACTGGTGTTATATCGGATATTTACATGGCTGGCATGTCAACTAGTGTGATATCGGATATTTACAGGGATTGTATCTGATTTAGTGTGGTATAAGATATTAACAGGGCTTGCCTGTCGACTGCTGTGGTATAGGATATTTACAGGGCTCCCCTGTGATTTGGTATGGGATAGGATATTTACAGGGCTGGCATGTCGACTGGTGTGG
Source organism: Arcuatula senhousia (assembly GCA_963971305.1). NCBI lineage: Eukaryota > Metazoa > Mollusca > Bivalvia > Mytilida > Mytilidae > Arcuatula > Arcuatula senhousia. Next base: position 9,218,309 of record OZ020303.1, read on the forward strand.
TATAGGATATTTACAGGGCTCCCCTGTGATTTGGTATGGGATAGGATATTTACAGGGCTGGCATGTCGACTGGTGTGGTATAGGATATTTACAGGGCTGGCATGTCGACTAGTGTGGTATAAGATATTTACAGGGCTCGACTGTGATTTGTTCACCCTTGAAATTTTACATTAATGTTTAATACAATACAAGGATGAATGGGATTGATTTTAAGGATCACCCCTTAATTCGTTCAGAAATTAGGGGCCCAAAATGGGCAAAATATTCAAATTCAAATATTTTATTTGTTCCCACAATAACTAATTGTTATGAAATTTGACAATGATATGCCTTACCATTATACCATATATGGTATTGATTTTGGGGTCCCCCTTTTTATTGCCGTCACTTGGCGTCCGTCGTCTGTCATCCGTCCGTTCAACTTTTCAAAAATCTTCTTCTCTGAAACCACTTGACAAAAAGTGATAAAACTTAGTATGGTTGTTTTCTAGAGTGTTCTCTATAAAACTATGGTTTGGATTTTTGATTCATCAAAAAGCTAAAAATTGACCAGGGGGTCAGACCACTGTTTTTGGCTTGTAAATCAAAAAGTATAAGAGATAGATGAAATTTGATGCCACGCTTCTATTTCAGCATCAAAAGCTCTACAGAAGTCTCCATTGAGTCGAAGTTGTCAGATGACCCCTTATAGGGGTTATGGCCCTTTACAGGCGAAAAATAGTGTTTTTCGCCTATAAAATAGCAGATAGAGAAAATCTGTTGCTTGCTTAAATATTTAGCTCTACCAAAAACTCCATAGGGTTGAAGTTGTCAGATGACCCCTTATAGGGGTTACAGCCCCTTAAAGCCGAAAAATAGTTTTTTGGCCTATGGAATGAAAACTATTACAGATAGAGAAAAGCTGTTGCTTGCTTAAATGTTCAGCTCATTTAGCTCTACAAAAAACTCCATAGGGTTGAAGTTGTCAGATGACCCCTAATACGGGTTACAGCCCCTTAAAGGCGAAAAATAGTGTTTTTGGCCTATAGAATGAAAACTATTGCAGATAGAGAAAAGCTGTTGTTTGCTTATATGTTCACCTCATTTAGCTCTACAAAAAAACTCCATAGGGTCGAAGTTGTCAGATGACCCCTTTTAGGGGTTACAGCCCCTTAAAGGCGAAAAATAGTGTTTTTGGCCTATAGAATGAAAACTATTCCAGATAGAGAAAAGCTGTTGCTTGCTTATATGTTCACCTCATTTAGCTCTACAAAAAAGTCCATAGGGTCGAAGTTGTCAGATGACCCCTTATACGGGTTACAGCCCCTTAGAGACGAAGAATAGTGTTTTTGGCCTATAGATACAAATGACAACAAAGTTCCAGACAATAAATTTTGCTACGCCTGACGCGCGTTTCGTCTATTCAAGACTCATCAGAGGCGCTCTACCAAAAATATTGAAAATGCCAAACACTTTATGATTATGAAGAGCATAGAATAGTACAAACCAAAAACACCAAAACTAAGGAACCAAATTATTACTAAGATGATCAACCTATGTCTGGGGTAGGAACCTTAGGGTTTAGATAATTTTGAAATTTTAACAGACAATTTAAAGCTTTGTTGTGTTTTCCAACACAGAAGTGTTGGTGCCGGAGCGGGCTAACCTCGGGGAATTAAAACTCCACCAGCAGTGCTAACCTTCACGTGTGTTCAAAATACAAATGACAACAAAGTTCCAGAATGAAAACTATTGCAGATAGAGAAAAGCTGTTGTTTGCTTATATATTAAAAACGAAAGAATATGGAATATGTATGATTTTGATAAATGTACAATGCAAAATTTCACTGCGTGTGAAGCACTTTTCTGGATTAACCTTCATCAGACACGCTAGGAGTAAAAAAACTTGGAAAACCGGTCGAACATTAGATTTGAAAAGAAAAAAAACAGAAGCCAAAAATATTACAACAATGACCAAACAGATAAATTTATTATTTTTTTTAAAGAAATAGCCAAATGTTGTCAAATTTTGGCAATATGTAAACCTGTCTTTCCAACACATATTCCAGTACTCGAAAATATATAAGAGCATACAACTGAAGCACAGGGAAGCTTTCTGCGGCCTCCACACGGCACTAAAGCCAAACTCTGAAATAATATTAAAAACGAAAAAATATGGAATATGTTCCAGAAAGACACAATCCACATATTGAAATGTTCACCTCATTTAGCTCTACAAAAAACTTCATGACCCCTTATAGGGGTTATGGCCCTTTACAGGCGAAAAATAGTGTTTTTCGCCTATAAAATAGCAGATAGAGAAAATCTGTTGCTCGCTTAAATGTTCACCTCATTTAGCTCTACCAAAAACTCCATAGGGTTGAAGTTGTCAGATGACCCCTTATAGGGGTTACAGCCCCTTGAAGGCAAAAAATAGTGTTTTTGGCCTATAGAATGAAAACAATAGCAGATAGAGAAAAGCTGTTGCTTACTTAAATGTTCAGCTCATTTAGCTCTACAAAAAACTTCAAAGGTCGAAGTTGTCAGATGACCCCTTATAGGGGTTACAGCCCCTTAAATCCGAAAAATAGTGTTTTTGGCCTATAGAATGAAAACTATTACAGATAGAGAAAAGCTGTTGCTTGCTTAAATGTTCAGCTCATTTAGCTCTACAAAAAACTCCGTAGGGTTGAAGTTGTCAGATGACCCCTTATACGGGTTACAGCCCCTTAAAGGAAGGCGAAAAATAGTGTTTTTGGCCTATAGAATGAAAACTGTTACAGATAGAGAAAAGCTGTTGCTTGCTTAAATGTTCAGCTCATTTAGCTCTACAAAAACCTCCGTAGGGTTGAAGTTGTCAGATGACCCCTTATACGGGTTACAGCCCCTTAAAGGAAGGCGAAAAATAGTGTTTTTGGCCTATAGAATGAAAACTATTGCAGATAGAGAAAAGCTGTTGCTTGCTTATAAGTTCAGCTCATTTAGCTCTACAAAAGTCTCCATAGAGTCAAAGTTGTCAGATGACCCCTTATACGGGTTACAGCCCCTTAAAGGAAGGCGAAAAATAGTGTTTTTGGCCTATAGAATGAAAACTATTGCAGATAGAGAAAAGCTGTTGCTTGCTTATAAGTTCAGCTCATTTAGCTCTACAAAAGTCTCCATAGAGTCAAAGTTGTCAGATGACACCTTACAGGGGTTACAGCCTCTAAAAGGCGAAAAATAGTGTGTTTTTTTTTGGTCTATAGAATGAAAACTATTGCAGATAGAGAAAAGCTGTTTCTTGCTTTAACATACAGCCTATTTAGCTATACAAAATTCTTTAAAGGGTTGACATCAAGACCAGGTGAGCGATTCAGGCTCCTTGGAGCCTTTTGTTTCATTTAGAAATGAGGGACCCAAAAAGGGGCAAAAATAAACTTTTTTATTTCTGGTCCGATTTTGAAATTTTCTTTTGCATGTTAAGTCTTTTCAAGTATTCAATAAAAATTAGAGGATTAATTATTGCAACCTCCCCTTTTAAGCTCACCTGGCCCAAAGGGTCATGTGATCTATTGTCATCACTTGGCGTCCGTCCGCCGTCCGTCGTCCGTCCGTCGTCCGTAAACTTTTTAAAACGTTAACTCCTCTGACACCATAAGTCCAATTGAAACCAAACTTGGTATGGTTGTTTATTAGCATTCGGTGCTTAGAACCGATGTGGGGATTTTTGATGCGTCATAAAACATGGCCGCCGTGGCTAAAAATAGAACATAAGGTTAAAATGCAGTTTTTTGCAAATAACTCAAAAACCGCTACAGATATCAAAATTCTGGCGAAGGTAAAATTGATCAACATCTCAAGATCTACCTACCCTGAAATTTTGAAGAAAATCCAACAACCCATGTAGGAGTTATTGCCCTTTTTGTGGATTTTTTGCAAATTTTGCACCTGTTTAGCTCAATATCTTATAAACTATACAATATATTTGAGAAATTTAAATTGCATATTGTTAAGCACATCAAGAGCTACAAAATTTGTAATAGGATCAACATTGTAGGACCTTTTCTTTTAGGAGTTATTGCCCTTAGAACGTCAAAATTGAGCATTTTAACAACATTTCCTCATTACATTGAAAACGTTAACTCCTGACTCTTCAAGTCCAATTGGAACCAAACTTGGTATAGGTGTTCATTAGCATTAGGTTTATAAAACCGATGTGGGGATTTTTGATTGGTCGTTAAACATGGCCGCTGTGGCTAAAAATAGAACATAGGGGTAAATGGCATTTTTTTGCAAATAACTCAAAAATGGTGAAATTTTGAAGAAAATCCAACAACCCATGTAGGAGTTAAAACCGAAAGAATATGGAATATTGCCCTTGTTTGTGGATTTTTTGTAAATTTTGCACCTGTTTAGCTCAATATCTTAAAAACTATACAAGATATTTGAGAAATTTAAATTGCATATTGTTAAGCACATCAAGACCTACAAAATATGTGATAGGGTCAACATTGTAGGACCTTTCCTTTGAGGAGTTATTGCCCTTTTTCTGGATTTTTTTAAAAAAAAAAAAATCACCCATTTAGCCCTATATCTTGAAAACTATACAAGATATATTAAAAATTTAAATAACATATGATTAAGCACATCAAGATCTACATTTCATGTAATTAGGTCAAAGCTGTAGGACCATGTCTTATAGGAGTTATGGCCCTTAAAGAGTAAAAATTAACCATTTTTCATTACTTTTCCCCTGAATTTCAAAGATTAACTTGTCTGACACCATAAGACCAACTGCATCTAAACTTGACACACATATTCAATAGCATATCTGCTACAATAATGTCGTTTGGATTTTTGATTCGTCAAAAATATGGCTGCCATGGCTAAAAATATAACATAGGGGTAAATTGCAGTTTTTTGCTAATAACTCAAAAATGGTTACAGATATCAAAATTGTGTTTCTATTATAAGTGATCAGCACCTCAAGATCTACCTGCTCTGAAATTTTCAAGAAGATCCAACAATTGATGTAGGAGTTATTGTCCTTTTTCTGGATTTTTCAATTTTTTTCCACACTTATTTTGCCCTATATTTTGAAAACTATACAAGATATATCAAAAATTCAAATTGCATATGATTAAGCACATCAAGATCTACATTTCATGTAATTAGGTCAAAGCTGAAGGACCATCCATGTCTTATAGGAGTTATGGCCCTTAAAGCGTAAAAATTTACCATTTTTCATTACTTTTCCCCTGAATTTCAAAGATTAACTTGTCTGACACCATAAGACCAACTGCATCTAAACTTGGCACACATATCCAATAGCATATCTGCTACAATTCTATTGTTTGGATTTTTGATTCGTCAAAAAGATATGGCTGCCATGGCTAAAAATAGAACATAGGGGTAAATTGCAGTTTTTGCTAATAACTCAAAAATGGTTACAGATATCAAAATTGTGCAAGTATTATAAGTAATCAGCACCTCAAGATCTACCTGCTCTGAAATTTTCAAGAAGATCCAACAATTGATGCAGGAGTTATTGTCCTTTTTCTGGATTTTTCAATTTTTTTTTCACTTATTTAGCCCTATATCTTGAAAACTATACAAGATATATCAAAAATTCAAATTGCATATGATAAAGCACATCAAGATCTACATTTCATGCAGTTATGTCAAAGACGTACGCCCATGTCATTTAGGAGTTATTGCCCTTAAAGCGACAAAATTTACCATTTTTCAGTACTTTTCCCCTGAATTTCAAAGATTAACTTGTCTGACACTGTAAGACCAACTGCATCTTAACTTAGCACACTTGTTTATTAGCATATATGCAACAAATCTATTGTTCAGATTTTTGATTTGTCAAAAAACATGGTGGCCATGGCTAAAAATAGAACTTTTGGGTAAATTGCAGATTTTTACTAATTACTCAAAAATGGTTTCAGATATCAAAATTGTGTAAGAATCAAAAGTGATCAGCATATCAAGATCAACCTGTCCTGAAATTTTGAAAAAGATCCTACTGCTGATGTGGCAGTTATTGCCCTTTTCGGTAATTTTTGCCAAATTTTGCACTTATTAAGCCCTTTATCTTGAAAACTTTATAAAATAATTCAGAAATTTAAATCGCATATGGTTAAGCACAATAATATCTACAGAAAATGTGTATCTGTGTAGTTCAGGTGAGCGAGCCTCTTGTTCCATTATGAAATTAGGGGCCAAAAATGGCCAAAATTAAGCTTTTATTTGTTGTCCGATGTCAATTTTTTTTCCTGCTAATAAATTCTTGTAAAGTAATGAATTTACAAATTGAGGAATGATAATAATTTTGTGACACTCTCCTATCCCTTAAGGCCATAAGGGGCCAAAAGGAGCAAAAATGAAAGGAAGCCAAACGGTGGTTGTAATTTATTTCTGTCTGCTTTTGAAAAATAAAAATGAATTCCTAGTGAAATGTGGGTGGAAAGTCTACCAAAGGCAGCATGTGTCAAAAAACTTTGTCAGTCCACCATGGGCTGCATGTGTCCAGAGCAATTGACTATCCATATTGGGCCTAAAACCTACAGCGTTCAACTTGTTGCGGTCGTATCATGCTGCACTCGGCGAAGCTTTTTATCATCAAAGCAAGAATATTACACGTACTAGATATAAGTTGAAAATTTTGAATGAAAAAAATGAGTATACCTTTAAAAATAGATGTAAAAATTGGCAGATATTTTTGGTAATAAGAGGATTCTGTTTAAGTAATGCATGGAGTTTATATATGGGTTTAAAAAAAATAATTCATATGTATTAATATCTGTGAGCGAGAGCTTTATTAAAAAAGATAATCATAATCAAAATGTTAATTGAGATCCTTAAAGTTAAATATCAACATTAAGAAACTAAAAGATTTTTAAATGACTCATAAGTAATAATTCTATTGTCATATAAACATACAAACACAGTTTGTGACAGAACATATTAAAAACGAAAGAATATGGAATATGTGCCAAAAAGACACGATCAACATATTGAAATGATTTTAATAAATGTACAAAAGCAAAATTTCACTGCGTGTGAAGCGCTTTTCTGGATTAACCTTCATCAGACACGCTAGGAGTAGAAAACTTGGAAAACCGGTAGAATATCAAATTTGATAAAAAAAAAAATGCCAAAAAAAATATTACAACTATGACCAAACAGATAAATTTATCAATTATTAAAGAAACAGCCAAACGTTGTCAAATTTTGGAAATATGTAAACTGTGTCTTTCCAGCACATATTCCAGTACTCGAAAATATATAAGAGCATACAACTGAAGCACGGGGAAGCTTTCTACGACCTCCACACGGCACTAAAGCCAAACTCTGAAATAATATTAAAAACGAAAGAATATGGAATATGTGCCAAAAAGACACGATCAACATATTGAAATGATTTTAATAAATGTACAAAAGCAAAATTTCACTGCGTGTGAAGAGCTTTTCTGGATTAACCTTCATCAGACACGCTAGGAGTAGAAAACTTGGAAAACCGGTAGAATATTAAATTTGATAAAAAAAAAATGCCAAAAAATATTACAACTATGACCAAACAGATAAATTTATCAATTATTAAAGAAACAGCCAAACGTTGTCAAATTTTGGAAATATTTAAACTGTGTCTTTCCAGCACGTATTCCAATACTCGAAAATATATAAGAGCATACAACTGAAGCACGGGGAAGCTTTCTACGACCTCCACACGGCACTAAAGCCAAACTCTGAAATAATATTAAAAACGAAAGAATATGGAATATGTGCCAAAAAGACACGATCAACATATTGAAATGATTTTAATAAATGTACAAAAGCAAATTTTCACTGCGTGTGAAGCGCTTTTCTGGATTAACCTTCATCAGACACGCTATACACATCATATTTAAATGTAAACATGAAATATATCAAATATTACCAAGTTACGAGACCTAGTGCGAGACCTCTGCCCTCAGTTCTAATGACTATTTAATAAAGAAGCCAAACATTCTTATATGTTTATGATTTGTTAGGGTAAGCAAATAGACCATTTTATCTTCATCTGACATATTAATAAAATTAAAACCATCTGTTCTTAGTAAATTAAAAAGGTTTTCTCTGATTCTTTTATTTATATCACAATTTAAAAGAAAATGCATTTCATCTTCAAGAATATTACAAGTTTTACATAATCTGTCATTGCGGGGAATTTTGAAATATCTTCCCCTCTCAATTTCCAGATTATGATCACTAATTCTAAGTTTAGTAAAGATTTGTCTCAAATAAAATAAAGATTCTGACAAATAATACTCTCCTTCTAAGGTAGGGTTTAGTTTTTTTCATAAAGAAAGAGATTATTATTTTCATCAAAACTCTGAATTTTATCAGAGAATAAATGATTAAACTTGTCATTTATCTCTATTTTAATATTAGATTTCGGATATATTCAGGAGATAAACATGAAAAGAGTGATACAATGGACATGAAAAGATGATGAAGTGGAGGAAATGGGGACATAAGGCAAATCAGGGACTGCCACTGGAAAAAGGGTTGATATGTAGCCTGAACGGACAATTTAGCTTTCTACATTGGGATCCAACGGGTCCTTCTGCAGCTGGGTTCTTTTTTCACGGTGAACCACTATGGTTTTCGGTCAGGTTTTCTGCGTTATATAGCCTGACGACCCCGGCATTCATTATGATATGGCTGCGCCTTTCAACCAGCATTTTATCTTCATCTGACATATTGATAAAATTAAAACCATCTGTTCTTAGTAAATTAAAAAGGTTTTCTCTGATTCTTTTATTTATATCACAATTTAAAAGAAAATGCATATCATCTTCAAGAATATTACAAGTTTTACATAATCTGTCATTGCGGGGAATTTTGAAATATCTTCCCCTCTCAATTTCCAGATTATGATCACTAATTCTAAGTTTAGTAAAGATTTGTCTCAAATAAAATAAAGATTCTGACAAATAATACTCTCCTTCTAAGGTAGGGTTTAGTTTTTCATAAAGAAAGAGATTATTATTTTCATCAAAACTCTGAATTTTATCAGAGAATAAATGATTAAACTTGTCATTTATCTCTATTTTAATATTAGATTTCGGATATATTCAGGAGATAAACATGAAAAGAGTGATACAATGGACATGAAAAGATGATGAAGTGGAGGAAATGGGGACATAAGGCAAATCAGGGACTGCCACTGGAAAAAGGGTTGATATGTAGCCTGAACGGACAATTTAGCTTTCAACATTGGGATCCAACGGGTCCTTCTGCAGCTGGGTTCTTTTTTCACGGTGAACCACTATGGTTTTCGGTCAGGTTTTCTGCGTTATATAGCCTGACGACCCCGGCATTCATTATGATATGGCTGCGCCTTTCAACCACCATTTTATCTTCATCTGACATATTAATAAAATTAAAACCATCTGTTCTTAGTAAATTAAAAAGGTTTTCTCTGATTCTTTTATTTATATCACAATTTAAAAGAAAATGCATTTCATCTTCAAGAATATTACAAGTTTTACATAATCTGTCATTGCGGGGAATTTTGAAATATCTTCCCCTCTCAATGTCCAGATTATGATCACTAATTCTAAGTTTAGTAAAGATTTGTCTCAAATAAAATAAAGATTCTGACAAATAATACTCTCCTTCTAAGGTAGGGTTTAGTTTTTTCATAAAGAAAGAGATTATTATTTTCATCAAAACTCTGAATTTTATCAGAGAATAAATGATTAAACTTGTCATTTATCTCTATTTTAATATTAGATTTCGGATATATTCAGGAGATAAACATGAAAAGAGTGATACAATGGACATGAAAAGATGATGAAGTGGAGGAAATGGGGACATAAGGCAAATCAGGGACTGCCACTGGAAAAAGGATTGATATGTAGCCTGAACGGACAATTTAGCTTTCTACATTGGGATCCAACGGGTCCTTCTGCAGCTGGGTTCTTTTTTCACGGTGAACCACTATGGTTTTCGGTCAGGTTTTCTGCGTTATATAGCCTGACGACCCCGGCATTCATTATGATATGGCTGCGCCTTTCAACCACCATTTTATCTTCATCTGACATATTAATAAAATTAAAACCATCTGTTCTTAGTAAATTAAAAAGGTTTTCTCTGATTCTTTTATTTATATCACAATTTAAAAGAAAATGCATTTCATCTTCAAGAATATTACAAGTTTTACATAATCTGTCATTGCGGGGAATTTTGAAATATCTTCCCCTCTCAATTTCCAGATTATGATCACTAATTCTAAACTTAGTAAAGATTTGTCTCAAATAAAATAAAGATTCTGACAAATAATACTCTCCTTCTAAGGTAGGGTTTAGTTTTTTCATAAAGAAAGAGATTTATATTTTCATCAAAACTCTGAATTTTATCAGAGAATAAATGATTAAACTTGTCATTTATCTCTATTTTAATATTAGATTTCGGATATATTCAGGAGATAAACATGAAAAGAGTGATACAATGGACATGAAAAGATGATGAAGTGGAGGAAATGGGGACATAAGGCAAATCAGGGACTGCCACTGGAAAAAGGGTTGATATGTAGCCTGAACGGACAATTTAGCTTTCTACATTGGGATCCAACGGGTCCTTCTGCAGCTGGGTTCTTTTTTCACGGTGAACCACTATGGTTTTCGGTCAGGTTTTCTGCGTTATATAGCCTGACGACCCCGGCATTCATTATGATATGGCTGCGCCTTTCAACCAGCATTTTATCTTCATCTGACATATTGATAAAATTAAAACCATCTGTTCTTAGTAAATTAAAAAGGTTTTCTCTGATTCTTTTATTTATATCACAATTTAAAAGAAAATGCATATCATCTTCAAGAATATTACAAGTTTTACATAATCTGTCATTGCGGGGAATTTTGAAATATCTTCCCCTCTCAATTTCCAGATTATGATCACTAATTCTAAGTTTAGTAAAGATTTGTCTCAAATAAAATAAAGATTCTGACAAATAATACTCTCCTTCTAAGGTAGGGTTTAGTTTTTTTCATAAAGAAAGAGATTATTATTTTCATCAAAACTCTGAATTTTATCAGAGAATAAATGATTAAACTTGTCATTTATCTCTATTTTAATATTAGATTTCGGATATATTCAGGAGATAAACATGAAAAGAGTGATACAATGGACATGAAATGATGATGAAGTGGAGGAAATGGGGACATAAGGCAAATCAGGGACTGCCACTGGAAAAAGGGTTGATATGTAGCCTGAACGGACAATTTAGCTTTCTACATTGGGATCCAACTGGTCCTTCTGCAGCTGGGTTCTTTTTTCACGGTGAACCACTATGGTTTTCGGTCAGGTTTTCTGCGTTATATAGCCTGACGACCCCGGCATTCATTATGATAGGGCTGCGCCTTTCAACCACCTGGGCACACATCCCAGTCGCTTTTTGGGCAAAGCAGCCTGTCATGTTTCTGGGCGCTTTTAAGTGGATGTTTACCGCTAAAGCGCTGCTGCGGGCCTTCTTGCCGGACCCGCACGGAGATTTTGCAATTCGAAACTATTAATACTGTAACGAAATGTAATGTGCCTGTTTGCAGGAATATAAGGGCAACCAATTCACAGTCGTTCGTTCCCAAAATGGGAATGCATGAAGATGCTTCCCTTCCAATTCTAGAAAAACAACTGCAATCGGGCATTTAATTCAAATTGATGCAAATATTTAATTAAGATACCGACACCGACTATATTAGACCAAGGTTATCGGAAAATACGTCTCATACGATCTCTCAAATAATACTGCCTTCTTTATCAGCCACTCTTTGGCAAATTCAAAATTATGTTAAACGTTATGATTATTGATTATTTTGATTTTTGTTTGGCTGGTTGTTGGAATGGGATTATCACCTCAATATCTTATTATATGTCTTCACAACCATGTGCTACCGGACCCTTAGATCGCAATGGAATAGGGAGGTTTTGCGTGCCATAACACCTGGTATAGCCCCCCCATTTCATTTGAAATGCCTATGCCAAGTCAGGACCATTGCGATCTTAAATGTATTTTCGGTATGTCTTCTCTCTTGGACATTGAAATTAGTTCTCCAAGTTCGGTTTTTTTATATTACCTTTGGTTTTGTCTAGAAGTGATTGTAAGAAGTCTGTTTAATATGAATGAAAACAAAATATATTAATATGGTAAGATTGTATTGGTTCAGAAAGAAAGTGATGTTTTGTCAGCAGTGAGGTCATTGGTTTTGAAAAGAATCAAATCGTTGAAAGGCCCAATGTGCTCTTAGGTAAAATTCATTTCCAACAACGTTGGTGTTGCCAAAACATTTTTCACCTAACTTGACAAATACACTGAAAACGCAAAAAAAATCACTGTGACATGTTCAGATAGTCATATAGACTGTCCTCTCAATGACCATGCAACTAGTCAACATTTACATTAAAGTTACAAGGTAGTCATTATGATTACTATATTAGTCGTTTTCAAACATTTGACTACCTCCCAGCTAAATTTTGACTACTAAATTATTCAATATGACGCTTTTTGACTTTCCGTGTATGTCGTACCATAAGACTAAGCACCAAATAACATCATTTTGTGTGCAAGAAACACTATATTGACTGTTCGACAGCCGAGTTACGGCTTGGTTGTACCATCAATAGCACCACATACACAGCTACAACAATGACTAAGGAGGAAATTATTGACCACAAATCGGTCTTTTCCTCCTTCGGCCTTTCTGTTGGTGACAATTATGATGAAATTCCATCCCTGTATTGGATTTCTAAATTACATAAAAATCATTACAAACAGCGCTTCCATGCAGGGTCACCCAAATGTACCACTAAACCTCTTTCATTTCTCTTGACTTCAATACTTAGGGCAATAAAATCCGGCCTCAAGAAATACATTTATTACGAATGTTGTTATTCTAGAAATGGTGTCAATCAAATGTAGATCCTGAAGAATTCGAAAGAACTGATTGAGATTTTTAATTAAAAATCAGTATCTTGTAACAGCATCAAAACTTTCGATTTCTCCACACTTTACACTTTTATTCCACATGAACAAATGAAATCACGATTTGCACAACTGATTAAAGGCAGTTTTTTTTCAAAAAGAATTGAAAACGCAGGTACACATATCTGGTAATCGATTAAACTAAAACTTACTGTGTCATTAATGAGTCGAGGAAGAAAAAACAAATTTACAGAAGACCAAATAATCGACATGCTCACCTTTCTCATTGACAACATATTTGTTCATTTTTAGCAAACCATAGCAGTCAGAAAGGTGGTGAGAAAAATTATCTCCCCTGTAAATATTTTATATGTTTGATTGAGTTGAAATGCACATCATTTTTAAGTGATGCCGATGAGCTGAAATCACCAACTTAATCTTTTAATTAATAAAATGTAGGTCATGTTTATTTTCAAGTTCGGGTACAAGTGAATGGACAAAATATTATTCTTTTTTCTGAGTTGGGATGTTTAACTCATAGAATAATAATATTGTGAGAAAAAAGATTTTATTATATCTAAGGAATAACCGGAACTCTATAACTGTTTAAACGTGACAAACATGTTGTAATAAAATAATAATAATTAGTAAGACTGTCAGATGACGACCAATCCTGTGCTTTTTGTGTTGTCAAAATTTTAAGGAAATCGAGGAAAAAATTATTTTTTGTCACAAGCAAGTCTTAAACGTTGCTAGGCTAATAAAGGGAAGCTATTAGAATAAAAGAAATCTAGCAAACCTCCCCCTTCTTAAACGTTATTTTACATGCCGCAAACAAAGTTGGGGGGCATATAGTTTTTTGGTCTGTTCGTCCTTCCGTCCGTCCGTCACATTTTAGTTTTCCGCACTTTTTTCCACATCCTTGCATATATTCAAAAGATTTTTGGTATGTGAGTCTACCATGGTGAGTTACAGGTCAAGTTTGAGTTTCGTTCAGGTCCACTGACTTTGACTTAAATTACGACCTTTGGACTTGGCAAAGTTTGTAAATAACAGTTTTCCGCACTTTTTTTTACATCTTTGCATATATTCAAAAGATTTATAGTATGTGAGTATACCATGATGAGTTACAGGTCAAGTTTGAGCTTTGTTCTAGTCAACTGATCTTGACCTAAATTACGGCCCTTGGACTTAGCAAATTTTGTAAAAATAACAGTTTTATTATACATGTATTTGCCAGCGGGGCATCAGTGGTATCTTGACACATTTCCTTGTTATCATTCCATTTCCAAAACATACATTATAATATTAAATGAGAAGTAAAACTTTTTAAAATAGCTTTACCATTAGAATTTAAGAAAAGTATTTTAGCATTGCTATTTTAGCCGGATATGAGATATTTATTTTATGAATGAAATTTCTTTATTTAGAAAGGGAGATTTACAAATAACTTATGAAATTAGTACAACTTAGACATAATATCTTATCAATATAGCTATAGCGACGGATTCAGGGCTTTGAAATCAGAAAAATTGGAGTCTTATCTGCTGGATATATTTTTTTCAGATTCTTTAAGCATGATGCCATTTTTGTCACATAAAGGTGATCAAACCCCATAATATCGCATAACATAAGAAACGGGCTCTTTTCCCGTTGCATATTTAATAAAACAATGCAAATTTTGTGTTATTTAGTTTCACTTTACATATTTTATTTTAAAAGTGACTTTGATATACGTTTTGATGCTACTACAGTAAACATCCCGATTAAATTCTATCTTATTTACTGAAGAGCGCATTTTTCTTTTGTCTCGTTCTGACCACCTTTCTGTTGCTGTCTTCACTCAAGAAATTTTACGGAAGACATCATGCGCTTATAGAAAAATATTGGATGTCGATCACTCAGATGAGTGCAGATGTCGGTTTGTCATTAGTTTTTTGTTTTTTGTTATCCATTACCGGATTTGACACACCGAATTGACCGTTGGAAACACGACGGGTGTGCTATAGCAGACAGGAACTGCGTACTCTTCCGGAGCACCTGCATTTACTATCGTTTCGACTAGAGTTGTTAATTTATATTCAGTAGTTTCTGTGTTTTCGTGTTTTATATGTTGTCTGTTTTTTCGTCCTGTTTTTGTTGGTGTTTACTGGTTTAGTCTCTGCAATTTTGCCTTTTTGACTTACGGATGCCCAATTGGTACCTCTGCTTCTTTCAGTAGGATAGTATTTGTTATTTTTTTATTTGTTAGTTGCTTCTTTGCCAGATTAGTAAATAATTTGTTAATAACCCCGTTCTTGTGAACCTCAATAACACAAGTGAAGCGTCATCGACAGTAAGCAAAGAAACCAAAACGGTGCTAAGGGCCGACATAGATTGCGATGAAGCGTGAGCTCTGCCCTATGCTGAAAACATCACTGTTTCTTCAGGATGAAGACAAAGCAGTACGAGCGCTGTTGCTTTGCATCAATAAAATGGTTATAATGTGATTTTAACTCTAACAATTAGTATGTACAGTTGTATATTTACTAAACAAATAGAAATGCAACGGTAATATCATCAAAATAGCACTTATAAATATTAAAGCTTTGCAATCTTTTTTAAACGATCAATCGTTCTCGTTGTTGTTAAGATATTATCTTTATCAATGTAATCAAGCACATACACACAACAAGGATTCTCGGACTATAAGATGACCACGCAGACGTTCCTGTAAAACATAAAACAAATCACAAAATGAACGAAAACTGCAATGCAGTTTTAGTATTTTTGAATGTTTGTTGAAAAACAGATTTTTATGACTCATTTTCGTATTAAAGAACATCATTGGTAGAGTAATGACACACCTTTAAGGGAAAGGAAAAACAGTCTGAACACACTAATGGAATTTATATGATTGCATCGATTATAGAACTGATAAAACACAATTTAACCCCCTTAATATCCAAAGAACTATATAAGTCGTTTTAATGACTCATAAGCTCCCGCAAGGCGGGAGCTAAATTGTCTGAGTATAAGTACTATGATGCATTAAACCGGAATAGGTATAAGCTAGTCGACATATCCGCACCCAATGGCACGGAATGATGCAAAATTAAATTTTTACTTTGTAATTTGTATTTCAAAAATTTAAATACGTAAATATTGTATTGATATGAATATTTTAAGGGTCATTCTCAAAAAATGTCCATATTTTGAGGTAGGCAAACTTGAATATTAGAATTGCTCACAGAAAGTTTGTAAGTTATTTTTTGGTATCCTCTATCATTTCAGTAAGCAAAACAAGCAAAGAGTAAAAAACAAATCGAATATATTTTGAATTTTTTGGAGTCATTGTCCTTCAGGGTTGATTTAGCTGTCCTTGATGTTACCACATAAAAAACGTTGCAATGAAAGAGAGCTTTAATCATTTATTTTTAAATTCATGCATAACTTGCCACATAGGGACAGAACAACGACTTTGCAAGCATCAGAAATATAAGTTTGCTCAAACATTTATTTTTAAGAGCATCAGAAGACAGTGATTTTATACAGTTCAGCAAACAGATCAAAACTAACTAATATATCGAATGCAATATATGACATTTCACTTCTTCATTGACATTATGATGAACAATAAGGTTAACTAGTTTCAGTTGCAAAATATCATTGTTCAGATGGGTTATGTATTAAGCAACAATTGAGCAAATTAGACTGGTAACATCAGGGACAATGCGTAACATCACAGACAACTAATAGCAATGAATAAAGATTTCTTGACACTAAATGTTTATTTTAATGCAATAAATAACATGTTTTGGAGCAATATTTAATAAATTATGTAGATGGACTATCTTTATCATTAAAACATCACATTTAATGACTGATTAAACTTCACTGAATGTCCACTATGTTACCAGCAATTTGTCCCTGATGTTACCACTATTTTAGCAACAAATACAAGAATTTTTTCACAAAAAAATGACACAATTGTGTTTTGATATCTTTAGCTGTTGTATAAAAGTATTTGTGCCACTTTCTAACTAACTGAATGCAAAACCAGATGATTTGTTGTACCTTTACAAACATGTCCTGTATGTTACCAAAAATGTCTCAGCTGTTACTGACAAAATGTCCCCCCTGTTACCGAATCTCAAGTTGAAATATTATATTTAAACCATGAACTCTGAGAAAGAAAATATATTTATAACACTCTATATGGCTAATATCCGTGATTAGAGCAATTTTAGCCCTTTTAAATCAGAAGTCATATAGAATGAAGACAAATTAAAGAATCTATTACTGATAATTTGTCTGTTCTGTTACACTATTGAACAGTAACATCAAGGACCAGTAACATCAGGGAATTACGGGAACATTATTTGCTTAAATTAGTAAATGGTCGTGTTTTAATCATTCTTTTGGGTCTTACATATGATTGGTCAAGATGTCAAATTTACCCAAAGCAGCTACAACCACATATTTCTATAGTCTCTGAGATATCGCGGTAACATTATGGACAAGGAAAAAAATTACGCCTCCAATTAAGCTTACATTCTTTACCTTGTAATGACGATATGTAATTTTTTCTCAAGAAAGTAACTGTAACTTACATAAATGCATGTGTTTGGATGTTTCTATGTCCTTATTTGTTGCCTGATAAGGATATACGTACAATTTATTTTCAATTTTATCTACCAGTAACAGCAGAGACATTTTCAGAGGGGACATTTTTTGATTCGCTAGAAAAAATATTTCAACAATGTCTGTCCCATTTTATTTTATAGATAAGACAGATAGATGGCCAAAGAAAAACCTAGATTTAATCATGATTTCCATAGTCTACTTCCACATTATCATTTTTTTATGGACTTTTAACATAAAAATTTACTCATAGGACAGACGATTTTTGTCAATTTTGGAGTTTTGAAATAGCGCTGTAATGTCATTCTTTATGATAGAGTTTATTTATTTATGTCAGAAGTGCATCTTGATGCATATTTTACTCAAGACAAAAGATATTGTTTAAACTCAATTATACGTGGAAATATTCTGACTGCCGCGTAATACAGACATTTTTTGAGAATAACCCTTAAATATTTCTAGCAAATAGAGATGCATGTTAAGATTTATTTTTAATGAAAACGCTATATATTTCATTGACGTCACAATTGTTCAAATCAAAATTACAGAATGGCGGGGAAACTGTCATTCCAATTTTCGTGGAACAACACAAAGCGTAATGTACATGATGGCAACTAAATAAATATTCTGCCGAAATATTTCTGCAGTCATAAAATTATAACCTTGTCCATGGTGTGTCGTGAGCAGTATACTAGTATGATATTGTTTCTTCTCTAAACTTTGTACATTTGAAAATTAAAGTAGAAGGTGTCCTCTATGACGTCCGATCGTCTATTTTAAGCATATATTATGACGTCATTTTTAGTTTGAGAATAAAAAACACTTCCGCGTTCTGTTTGCAGGTTCGCTCGTTTTCAAAACCATGCAAAAGCTTGCATTTCTTTTTGTTATTCAAGAAATAAGGGGACAACAATTTGATTCTGAAAAGGTGGGGTCTGCAGTTTTGGTCGAGTCAGAAAATTTAAGTTCCGCCGTTTTTTGCCACCGAGTTTATTTATTTTTAATATACCATACTAGTAAAGAATCTGTGGACAGATTTTTTCCCTTGGAAGTAGAGGCCAGATTATTTATCTCCATTTTTTAATGGCAGGCAAGATTATTTATTTACAAGAATTGCCACTCACCCCAGTCAGAATCAAATATCATGTCATCCCCTAAAATATATCTGCGGGAGCTTATCAGGCTGAACCTGCATCATATTATATTTGGTAATTGATATGACTTAAAAAGATAGTGTTCATTGAGTCTGATGTTTGTTGGCTAGTAGTGAATATGCAATGTTTATTTTCATACATGTGTCTTTAGTAGATGCTTATGTGATTTCCTATTCGCCTGATCAAACATCGTAACATTTTATTTATTCTTACCGGCTGAACCTAAATTCTGTGATAGGCTTGACGTTGTCGTCTGGCTTGGTTGGGAAGTTGTCGTCTGGCTTGTTTGAGAAGTTGTCGTCTGGCTTGTTTGGGAAGTTGTCGTCTGGCTTGTTTGGGAAGTTGTCGTCTGGGTTGTTTGAGAGGTTGTCGCCTGGCTTGTTTGGGAAGTTGTAGTCTGGGTTGTTTGAGAACTTGTCGCCTGACTTGTTTGGGAAGTTGTCGTCTGGCTTGTTTGAGAAGTTGGCGTCTGGCTTGTTTGAGAAGTAGTCGGCTGGCTTGTTTGAGAAGTTGTAGTCTGGGTTGTTTGGGAAGTTGTAGTCTGGGTTGATTGGACAGTAGTACTGGAACTCGGCTGCACGTTAGATGACGTCGTAGCAGGTGACTGATTAGCAGACGAAGACGTTGCAGCAAGAGAATTTGTTGGTTGCAATGATGAATACGACATAGAACTTGAAGAAATGATTTGATTTGTAGAAGATTGCAATCCAATGTTTGATACAGTAAATTGCTGTGATTGGTACACTGGATTAGAGGAAGAGGGTGTAATTGAGGAGGATTGGTGAACTGGGACAGAGGAAGAGGGTGCCATCGAAGAAGATTGGTAAACTGGGAGAGAGGAAGAGGGTGCCATGGAGGAGGATTGGTAAACTGGGACAGAGGATGAGGGTGCCATAAAGGAAGATTGGTAAACTGGGACAGATGAAGATGGTACCATGGAGGAGGATTGATAATTTGAAACAGAGAAAGAGGGTGCCATGGAGGAAGATTGGTAAACTGTGACAGAGGAAGAGGGTGCCATCGAAGAGGATTGGTAAACTGGAACAGAGAAAGAGGGTGCCATGGACGAGGATTGGTAAACCGGGACAGATGAAGAGGGTACTATAGTGGAGGATTGGTAAACTGGGACAGAGGAAGAGGGTGCCATCGAAGAGGATTGGTACACTGGGACAGAAGAAGAGGGTGTCATGGAGGAGGATTGGTAAACTGGGACAGATGAAGAGGGTGTCATGGAGGAGGATTGGTAAACTGGGACATAGGAAGAGGGTGCCATTGAGGAGGATTGGTAAACTGGGACAGATGAAGAGGGTGTCATGGAGGAGGATTGGTAAACTGGGACAGAGGAAGAGGGTGCCATTGAGGAGGATTGGTAAACTGGGACAGAAGAAGAGGGTGTCATGGAGGAGGATTGGTAAACTGGGACAGAGGAAGAGGGTGCCATGGAGGAGGATTGGTAAACTGGGACAGATGAAGATGGTGCCATGGAAGAGGATTGGTAAACTGGGACAGAGGAAGAGGGTGCCATCGAAGAGGATTGGTAAACTAGGACAGAGGAAGAGGGTACTATAGAGGATTGGAAAACTGGGACAGAGGAAGAGGGTGCCATGGAGGACTGGTAAACTGGGACAGAGGAAGAGGGTGCCATCGAAGAGGATTGGTAAACTAGGACAGAGGAAGAGGGTACTATAGAGGAGGATTGGAAAACTGGGACAGAGGAAGAGGGTGCCATGGAGGAGGATTGGTAAACTGGGACAGAGGAAGAGGGTGCCATGGAGGAGGATTGGTAAACTGGGACAGATGAAGATGGTGCCATGGAAGAGGATTGGTAAACTGGGACAGAAGAAGAGGGTGCCATCGAAGAGGATTGGTACACTGGAACAGAGAGAGAGGGTGCCATGGAGGAGGATTGGTAAACTGGGACATAGGAAGAGGGTGCCATTGAGGAGGATTGGTAAACAGGGACAGATGAAGAGGGTGCTATGGAAGAGGATTGGTAAACTGGGTTAGAGGAAGAGGGTGTCATCGAGGAGAATTGGTGAACTGAGGCAGAGGAAGAGATCGCTATAAAGTAGGATTGGTGAACTGGAACAGAGGAAGAGGGTGCTATAGAGGATTGGTAAACTGGAACAGAGGAATAGGGAGCTATAGAGGAGGATTGGAAAACTGGGACAGAGGAAGAGGGTGCTATAGAGGAGGATTGGTAAACTGAGTAAGAGGAAGAGGGTGCCATGGAGGAGAATTGGTAAACTGGGATAAAGGAAGATGATGTTGTTGTGTACGAGGAGGTTTGTAGAATCGGATGAAAAGAAGAGGAAATATAAACTGGACTTGAGGAAGAGGATGTAATCAAGTTGACAGAAGTCTGAAAGATAGGACTAAATGAGGAGAAATATCCAGGAATAGATGACGATTGTGACATTACACTGGTTGATAGGAACATTGGAGAGGAGGAATACACAGACACCGAAGAGTGAGAAGAAAACTGCGAGCTGTATGTTGGTAAGGCAGTAGATGATGCATTTACACCTGAAACAAAAAGATGACAAATAAAGTTATATTATTATAATTGAATATGGTTCTCATTTTAGGACCTAAAAAGTCGAAAATTTATTAAATAAAGAGGCGGAATTTGCTCCTCGTGTCTAAAATGCGTTCAAATATAATGATTTAAATGAATTTTTATAATGGAAAGAATATAATAAAAGTTGTATATTTAATTTTATTCTCGGTGACAATTTGAAGAAGAAATGTATATTATTGCACAATGTTCACTTAAATTATGTTTGCATGATTCTGTTATACCAATTTTGGTTCAGTTAATACTTGAGACACAAATTGACGGCTTTTAGACCAAGGTTATTAGAAAATACGCCTCATCCGGTCTCTTTAAAGGTCTTTTCTTTCGATGTCAGCCACTGGTAGCAAAATTCAAAATTATGTCAGATGAAATGATTCGTGATTAATTGTTTCAATTAGTTTGTGACAATTTGTTGTACTGAGATGATCACCTCTTTATCATTATTGTGTCTCACAACTATGTTGTGTTTTGTGTTACTAGACTACAATTGAAGAGAGAGGTTTGGCGACATAAAACCTGGTTTAACCCATCATTTCTTTCGAAATGCCTGTTACAGGTCAGGACCAATGCGATCTTCAATTTCTCTGGTATGTCTTTGCCTTGTTGTTTTGATCTTGGATAAATGAGATTGGTCATCCCAATTCGGCAATTATGTTGTTACCTTTATTTGTATCATAATCTAATCATAACATCATTATGTATCACTTAAATTTTTAACCTGGTTACAACATATATATAAATGCATACATTTTGATTTTTCATTTAAAGAACCAATTGCCTATATGTGTTTTCAACTTGCATGTAATATAATCTGCACATAATTTAAACGTCTTTTTAAACTTGTTAAATGCTGTCAAATTTATAGAGGAGACGTTGATGTGGCATATCAGCGCCTTGTTAAGACTCGGGACGTGTGTCTGTGTGTGAGAGTGCCCCTCTTCTACGCACCTTGGCCATATAGGGCGGTCATGCAGTTTGATTGTAAAGGAAACCAGAGTTCTCGGAAAAAATATGGACTTTGGACAGGTAACTGACAATCCTAATTACATCAAGACACACATAAAACTCGCAAACTACGAAACATCATTAAAAAACCCATACCTATGCACTCTACGGCAGCGTCGTCCATATAATCACACTGTCCAAAGGTGGTATCATATTCATCTGCTCTACATTCAAACATGTTCGTCTCGTTACCAAAACAATGGACACCATATGTGCTACGATTAAACGTTGGGTCCCTAGGAAGTGTAAAAGCTAATCCTGACATTCCATAACCCAAATGTCTACACAAGACTCCAGCATCCTCATTGTCCCATTGGTTGCTACATATTGTTCCAATTGTCCCGTTTTCTTCATGCATAACTCTTCCATGATTATCAACAAATAGCACTCCCTGGTGCTGACCACCTGAAAAATTGAAAGATACTAAATAGAAATATCAAAATGGTTAAAAAATGGTAATATCGTTATGCTGTATATGCATATTTTAAGGAGTAACCTCTCATCAGCAGCATTCAAATCCTAACATAGAAAGGTAAAAAACCAAAAGAATCGAACGAAAAGTACTCAAAACCAAAAAAGTTCGCACAGAAAAGCCAAATCTGGCACCGAGGATTACTTTCCGATTAGTGCTTTGCAAAGTGTCTAATCCTAATTTTATTAAGGCAACACTTATACAATGGTAAAAGCGTATTAATAATATAAGTCGTGCCGATTTTGCAGAGAAAAAAAACTTTATTAAGTTGAAAAATGCTATTGTGAAACATTTCGTTATGAGGATGGCTTCTTTAATTTCGCGCTACTCTATTTCTTTACAAAAATTTTCATTTCGTGGTCTTTCTTGATTTCTCACCAGGAACATTTCTGACGTCATAAGATTGTGTTTCAACAACCAAAGCGAGTGTATTATGGTCGAATTGTATGCAAAACTGATTTTTTTATTTTGCCGGAAAAGGCGTACCTACCATACGCCTTTCTATGGGACGACTTTCGCTTACAACATTGAATCGACTTTTATAATCATCAAAAACATACCAGTAAATCCTTGACATTCTACGGCAGCGTCGTCCATATAATCACACTGTCCAAAGGTGGTATCATATTCATCTGCTCTACATTCAAACATGTTCGTCTCGTTACCAAAACAATGGACACCATATGTGCTACGATTAAACGTTGGGTCCCTAGGAAGTGTAAAAGCTAATCCTGACATTCCATAACCCAAATGTCTACACAAGACTCCAGCATCCTCATTGTCCCATTGGTTGCTACATATTGTTCCAATTGTCCCGTTTTCTTCATGCATAACTCTTCCATGATTATCAACAAATAGCACTCCCTGGTGCTGACCACCTGAAAAATTGAAAGATACTAAATGGAAATTCCAAAATGGGTATAAAATGGGTAATATTGTTATGCTTAATATGCATCTTTTAAGAAGTAACCTCTCATCAGCAGCATTCGAATCCTAACATTGAAAGGTCAAAAACCAAAAGAATCGAACGAAAAGTACTCAAAACCAAAAAGGTTCGAACAGAAAAGCCGAATCCGACACCGAGGATGACTTTCCAAGTAGTGCTTTGCAAAGTGTCTTGTCCTAACTTTAATCAGGCAACATTTACACATTGGTAGAAGCTTGTTAATATCGGCTCAAATTTGCAGAGAAAAACTTTATTAAGTTGAAAAGTGCTATTGTTAAACATTCAATAATGAGGATGGCTTCTTTAAGTGTGCACTACTCTCTTTCATCAGTAAGATTTTCTTCTCGTGCTCTTTCTTGATTTCTCACCAGGGGTGGATGCAGGACCTAAGTTTCTGGGATCATAGAATTGTTTTCAACAACCAAAGCGAGTGTATTTTGCGTGAATTGTATGCAAAAAATGATTTTTGTCACTTTGACAGGACCTATGATAAGCTTTCGTTGGGACGCCTTTCGCTTACAACAATGAATCGACTTTTATAATCATCAAAAACATACCAGTAAATCCTTGACATTCTACGGCAGCGTCGTCCATATAATCACACTGTCCAAAGGTGGTATCATATTCATCTGCTCTACATTCAAACATGTTCGTCTCGTTACCAAAACAATGGACACCATATGTGCTACGATTAAACGTTGGGTCCCTAGGAAGTGTAAAAGCTAATCCTGACATTCCATAACCCAAATGTCTACACAAGACTCCAGCATCCTCATTGTCCCATTGGTTGCTACATATTGTTCCAATTGTCCCGTTTTCTTCATGCATAACTCTTCCATGATTATCAACAAATAGCACTCCCTGGTGCTGACCACCTGAAAAATTGAAAGATACTAAATAGAAATATCAAAATGGTTAAAAAATGGTAATATCGTTATGCTGTATATGCATATTTTAAGGAGTAACCTCTCATCAGCAGCATTCAAATCCTAACATAGAAAGGTAAAAAACCAAAAGAATCGAACGAAAAGTACTCAAAACCAAAAAAGTTCGCACAGAAAAGCCAAATCTGGCACCGAGGATTACTTTCCGATTAGTGCTTTGCAAAGTGTCTAATCCTAATTTTATTAAGGCAACACTTATACAATGGTAAAAGCGTATTAATAATATAAGTCGTGCCGATTTTGCAGAGAAAAAAACTTTATTAAGTTGAAAAATGCTATTGTGAAACATTTCGTTATGAGGATGGCTTCTTTAATTTCGCGCTACTCTATTTCTTTACAAAAATTTTCATTTCGTGGTCTTTCTTGATTTCTCACCAGGAACATTTCTGACGTCATAAGATTGTGTTTTAACAACCAAAGCGAGTGTATTATGGTCGAATTGTATGCAAAACTGATTTTTTTATTTTGCCGGAAAAGGCGTACCTACCATACGCCTTTCTATGGGACGACTTTCGCTTACAACATTGAATCGACTTTTATAATCATCAAAAACATACCAGTAAATCCTTGACATTCTACGGCAGCGTCGTCCATATAATCACACTGTCCAAAGGTGGTATCATATTCATCTGCTCTACATTCAAACATGTTCGTCTCGTTACCAAAACAATGGACACCATATGTGCTACGATTAAACGTTGGGTCCCTAGGAAGTGTAAAAGCTAATCCTGACATTCCATAACCCAAATGTCTACACAAGACTCCAGCATCCTCATTGTCCCATTGGTTGCTACATATTGTTCCAATTGTCCCGTTTTCTTCATGCATAACTCTTCCATGATTATCAACAAATAGCACTCCCTGGTGCTGACCACCTGAAAAATTGAAAGATACTAAATGGAAATTCCAAAATGGGTATAAAATGGGTAATATTGTTATGCTTAATATGCATCTTTTAAGAAGTAACCTCTCATCAGCAGCATTCGAATCCTAACATTGAAAGGTCAAAAACCAAAAGAATCGAACGAAAAGTACTCAAAACCAAAAAGGTTCGAACAGAAAAGCCGAATCCGACACCGAGGATGACTTTCCAAGTAGTGCTTTGCAAAGTGTCTTGTCCTAACTTTAATCAGGCAACATTTACACATTGGTAGAAGCCTGTTAATATCGGCTCAAATTTGCAGAGAAAAACTTTATTAAGTTGAAAAGTGCTATTGTTAAACATTCAATAATGAGGACGGCTTCTTTAAGTGTGCACTACTCTCTTTCATCAGTAAGATTTTCTTCTCGTGCTCTTTCTTGATTTCTCACCAGGGGTGGATGCAGGACCTAAGTTTCTGGGATCATAGAATTCTTTTCAACAACCAAAGCGAGTGTATTTTGCGTGAATTGTATGCAAAAAATGATTTTTGTCACTTTGACAGGACCTATGATAAGCTTTCGTTGGGACGCCTTTCGCTTACAACAATGAATCGACTTTTATAATCATCAAAAACATACCAGTAAATCCTTGACATTCTACGGCAGCGTCGTCCATATAATCACACTGTCCAAAGGTGGTATCATATTCATCTGCTCTACATTCAAACATGTTCGTCTCGTTACCAAAACAATGGACACCATATGTGCTACGATTAAACGTTGGGTCCCTAGGAAGTGTAAAAGCTAATCCTGACATTCCATAACCCAAATGTCTACACAAGACTCCAGCATCCTCATTGTCCCATTGGTTGCTACATATTGTTCCAATTGTCCCGTTTTCTTCATGCATAACTCTTCCATGATTATCAACAAATAGCACTCCCTGGTGCTGACCACCTGAAAAATTGAAAGATACTAAATAGAAATATCAAAATGGTTAAAAAATGGTAATATCGTTATGCTGTATATGCATATTTTAAGGAGTAACCTCTCATCAGCAGCATTCAAATCCTAACATAGAAAGGTAAAAAACCAAAAGAATCGAACGAAAAGTACTCAAAACCAAAAAAGTTCGCACAGAAAAGCCAAATCTGGCACCGAGGATTACTTTCCGATTAGTGCTTTGCAAAGTGTCTAATCCTAATTTTATTAAGGCAACACTTATACAATGGTAAAAGCGTATTAATAATATAAGTCGTGCCGATTTTGCAGAGAAAAAAAACTTTATTAAGTTGAAAAATGCTATTGTGAAACATTTCGTTATGAGGATGGCTTCTTTAATTTCGCGCTACTCTATTTCTTTACAAAAATTTTCATTTCGTGGTCTTTCTTGATTTCTCACCAGGAACATTTCTGACGTCATAAGATTGTGTTTCAACAACCAAAGCGAGTGTATTATGGTCGAATTGTATGCAAAACTGATTTTTTTATTTTGCCGGAAAAGGCGTACCTACCATACGCCTTTCTATGGGACGACTTTCGCTTACAACATTGAATCGACTTTATAATCATCAAAAACATACCAGTAAATCCTTGACATTCTACGGCAGCGTCGTCCATATAATCACACTGTCCAAAGGTGGTATCATATTCATCTGCTCTACATTCAAACATGTTCGTCTCGTTACCAAAACAATGGACACCATATGTGCTACGATTAAACGTTGGGTCCCTAGGAAGTGTAAAAGCTAATCCTGACATTCCATAACCCAAATGTCTACACAAGACTCCAGCATCCTCATTGTCCCATTGGTTGCTACATATTGTTCCAATTGTCCCGTTTTCTTCATGCATAACTCTTCCATGATTATCAACAAATAGCACTCCCTGGTGCTGACCACCTGAAAAATTGAAAGATACTAAATGGAAATTCCAAAATGGGTATAAAATGGGTAATATTGTTATGCTTAATATGCATCTTTTAAGAAGTAACCTCTCATCAGCAGCATTCGAATCCTAACATTGAAAGGTCAAAAACCAAAAGAATCGAACGAAAAGTACTCAAAACCAAAAAGGTTCGAACAGAAAAGCCGAATCCGACACCGAGGATGACTTTCCAAGTAGTGCTTTGCAAAGTGTCTTGTCCTAACTTTAATCAGGCAACATTTACACATTGGTAGAAGCCTGTTAATATCGGCTCAAATTTGCAGAGAAAAACTTTATTAAGTTGAAAAGTGCTATTGTTAAACATTCAATAATGAGGATGGCTTCTTTAAGTGTGCACTACTCTCTTTCATCAGTAAGATTTTCTTCTCGTGCTCTTTCTTGATTTCTCACCAGGGGTGGATGCAGGACCTAAGTTTCTGGGATCATAGAATTGTTTTCAACAACCAAAGCGAGTGTATTTTGCGTGAATTGTATGCAAAAAATGATTTTTGTCACTTTGACAGGACCTATGATAAGCTTTCGTTGGGACGCCTTTCGCTTACAACAATGAATCGACTTTTATAATCATCAAAAACATACCAGTAAATCCTTGACATTCTACGGCAGCGTCGTCCATATAATCACACTGTCCAAAGGTGGTATCATATTCATCTGCTCTACATTCAAACATGTTCGTCTCGTTACCAAAACAATGGACACCATATGTGCTACGATTAAACGTTGGGTCCCTAGGAAGTGTAAAAGCTAATCCTGACATTCCATAACCCAAATGTCTACACAAGACTCCAGCATCCTCATTGTCCCATTGGTTGCTACATATTGTTCCAATTGTCCCGTTTTCTTCATGCATAACTCTTCCATGATTATCAACAAATAGCACTCCCTGGTGCTGACCACCTGAAAAATTGAAAGATACTAAATAGAAATATCAAAATGGTTAAAAAATGGTAATATCGTTATGCTGTATATGCATATTTTAAGGAGTAACCTCTCATCAGCAGCATTCAAATCCTAACATAGAAAGGTAAAAAACCAAAAGAATCGAACGAAAAGTACTCAAAACCAAAAAAGTTCGAACAGAAAAGCCAAATCTGGCACCGAGGATTACTTTCCGATTAGTGCTTTGCAAAGTGTCTAATCCTAATTTTATTAAGGCAACATTTATACAATGGTAAAAGCGTATTAATAATATAAGTCGTGCCGATTTTGCAGAGAAAAAAAACTTTATTAAGTTGAAAAATTCTATTGTGAAAAATTTCGTTATGAGGATGGCTTCTTTAATTTCGCGCTACTCTATGGTCGAATTGTATGCAAAACTGATTTTTTTATTTTGCCGGAAAAGGCGTACCTACGATACGCCTTTCTATGGGACGACTTGAATCGACTTCTATAATCATCAAAAACATACCAGTAAATCCTTGACATTCAACGGCAGCGTCGTCCATATAATCACACTGTCCAAAGGTGGTATCATATTCATCTGCTCTACATTCAAACATGTTCGTCTCGTTACCAAAACAATGGACACCATATGTGCTACGATTAAACGTTGGGTCCCTAGGAAGTGTAAAAGCTAATCCTGACATTCCATAACCCAAATGTCTACACAAGACTCCAGCATCCTCATTGTCCCATTCGTTGCTACATATTGTTCCAATTGTCCCGTTTTCTTCATGCATAACTCTTCCATGATTATCAACAAATATCACTCCCTGGTGCTGACCACCTGAAAAATTGAAAGATACTAAATGGAAATATCAAAATGGTTAAAAAATGGTAATATCGTTATGCTGTATATGCATATTTTAAGGAGTAACCACTCATCAGCAGCATTCAAATCCTAACTTAGAAAGGTCAAAAACCAAAAGAATCGAACGAAAAGTACTCAAAACCAAAAAAGTTCGAACAGAAAAGCCGAATCTGGCACCGAGGTTTACTTTCCGATTAGTGCTATGCAAAGTGTCTAATCCTAATTTTATTAAGGCAACATATATACAATGGTAAAAGCGTATTAATAACATAAGTCGTGCCGATTTTGCAGAGAAAAAAAAAACTTTATTAAGGTTAGTGAGGACACCTGACCCCAAAAATAATGCCGAATTTAAAATGTCCAATTTTTTGATATATTAGTATTAGGTATATACTTTATCTTGTGTAAAAATATTGGACCCCCTTTCCAGGCTTGTTTTTCCAAAATTTAGGCTCAAAGTTATCCCAAATTACTATAGATTGTATAGGAAAAGCCAAATAATTAGCAAAAAATCTTGTCGCAGAAAAAATCCACGAATTTAAATTTTATTTTTATTTGATAAAAATCAATGAAAAACAATATATTTTGAAATAAAACAATAAAAAATTGGGGTCACCAGCTTACTTTTCTGTCTACAATACAAATCTTTGTAATTTTTTGGTCATTTTTCAAGTGGATTATCTCCCTTGTTTTATTTGAAAATTTTATTTTTAAAGGAATTATTGTTTTATTTGAATTAAAATTAATCTATTTTGATTAAGTTTTATTAAATGAAACTATTTAACACAAGTTTCAAGGTATTTGTGACATTTGCACTTGTTTTTTGCATTTTCAGATGTTTTTGGTCACATGACAGGTGTCCTCACTAACCTTAAGTTGAAAAATGCTATTGTGAAACATTTCATTATGAGGATGGCTTCTTTAATTTCGCGCTACTCTATTTCTTTACAAAAATTTTCATCTCGTGGTCTTTCTTGATTTCTCACCAGGGGTGATGCAGAAATGTAGTTTCTGACGTCATAAAATTGTGCTTCAACAACCAAAGCGAGTGTATTATGGTCGAATTGTATGCAAAACTGATTTTTTTATTTTTATGGAAAAGGTGTATCTACGATACGCCTTTCTATTGGACGACTTTCCCTTACAAAAATGAATCGACTTTTATAATAATCAAAAACATACCAGTAAATCCTTGACATTCTACGGCAGCGTCGTCCATATAATCACACTGTCCAAAGGTGGTATCATATTCATCTGCTCTACATTCAAACATGTTCGTCTCGTTACCAAAACAATGGACACCATATGTGCTACGATTAAACGTTGGGTCCCTAGGAAGTGTAAAAGCTAATCCTGACATTCCATAACCCAAATGTCTACACAAGACTCCAGCATCCTCATTGTCCCATTGGTTGCTACATATTGTTCCAATTGTCCCGTTTTCTTCATGCATAACTCTTCCATGATTATCAACAAATAGCACTCCCTGGTGCTGACCACCTGAAAAATTGAAAGATACTTAATAGAAATTCCAAAATGGGTATAAAATTGGTAATATTGCTATGCTGAATATGCATCTTTAAAGAAGTAACCTCTCATCAGCAGCATTTGAATCCTAACATTGAAAGATCAAAAACCAAAAGAATCGAACGAAAAGTACTCAAAACCAAAAAGGTTCGAACAGGAAAGCGAAATCCGACACCGAGGATGACTTTCCAATTAGTGCTTTGCAAAGTGTCTTATCCTAACTTTAATAAGGCAACATTTACACATTGGTAGAAGCCTGTTAATAAACAAATTCGGCTCAAATTTGCAGAGAAAAACTTTATTAAGTTGAAAAGTGCTATTGTAAAACATTCAATAATGGGGATGGCTTCTTTAAGTGTGCACTACTCTCTTTCATCAGTAAGATTTTCTTCTCGTGCTCTTTCTTGATTTCTCACCAGGGGTGGATGCAGGACCTGAGTTTCTGGAATCATAGAATTGTTTTCAACAACCAAAGCGAGTGTATTGTGCGTGAATTGTATGCAAAAATTGATTTTTGTCACTTTGACGGGACCTACGATACGCCTTTCTATGGGACGACTTTCCCTTACAAAAATGAATCGACTTTTATAATCATCAAAAACATACCAGTAAATCCTTGACATTCTACGGCAGCGTCGTCCATATAATCACACTGTCCAAAGGTGGTATCATATTCATCTGCTCTACATTCAAACATGTTCGTCTCGTTACCAAAACAATGGACACCATATGTGCTACGATTAAACGTTGGGTCCCTAGGAAGTGTAAAAGCTAATCCTGACATTCCATAACCCAAATGTCTACACAAGACTCCAGCATCCTCATTGTCCCATTGGTTGCTACATATTGTTCCAATTGTCCCGTTTTCTTCATGCATAACTCTTCCATGATTATCAACAAATAGCACTCCCTGGTGCTGACCACCTGAAAAATTGAAAGATACTTAATAGAAATTCCAAAATGGGTATAAAATTGGTAATATTGCTATGCTGAATATGCATCTTTAAAGAAGTAACCTCTCATCAGCAGCATTTGAATCCTAACATTGAAAGATCAAAAACCAAAAGAATCGAACGAAAAGTACTCAAAACCAAAAAGGTTCGAACAAGAAAGCGAAATCCGACACCGAGGATGACTTTCCAAGTAGTGCTTTGCAAAGTGTCTTATCCTAACTTTAATAAGGCAACATTTACACATTGGTAGAAGCCTGTTAATAAACAAATTCGGCTCAAATTTGCAGAGAAAAACTTTATTAAGTTGAAAAGTGCTATTGTAAAACATTCAATAATGGGGATGGCTTCTTTAAGTGTGCACTACTCTCTTTCATCAGTAAGATTTTCTTCTCGTGCTCTTTCTTGATTTCTCACCAGGGGTGGATGCAGGACCTGAGTTTCTGGGATCATAGAATTGTTTTCAACAACCAAAGCGAGTGTATTGTGCGTGAATTGTATGCAAAAATTGATTTTTGTCACTTTGACGGGACCTACGATAAGCTTTCCTTGGGATGCCTTTCGCTTACAACAATGAATCGACTTTTATAATCATCAAAAACATACCAGTAAATCCTTGACATTCTACGGCAGCGTCGTCCATATAATCACACTGTCCAAAGGTGGTATCATATTCATCTGCTCTACATTCAAACATGTTCGTCTCGTTACCAAAACAATGGACACCATATGTGCTACGATTAAACGTTGGGTCCCTAGGAAGTGTAAAAGCTAATCCTGACATTCCATAACCCAAATGTCTACACAAGACTCCAGCATCCTCATTGTCCCATTCGTTGCTACATATTGTTCCAATTGTCCCGTTTTCTTCATGCATAACTCTTCCATGATTATCAACAAATAGCACTCCCTGGTGCTGACCACCTGAAAAATTGAAAGATACTAAATAGAAATATCAAAATGGTTAAAAAATGGTAATATCGTTATGCTGTATATGCATATTTAAAGGAGTAACCTCTCATCAGCAGCATTCAAATCCTAACTTAGAAAGGTCAAAAACCAAAAGAATCGAACGAAAAGTACTCAAAACCAAAAAAGTTCGAACAGAAAAGCCAAATCTGGCACAGAGGATTACTTTCCGATTAGTGCTTTACAAAGTGTCTAATCTTAATTTTATTAAGGCAACATTTACACATTGGTAAAAGCGTGCTTATAATATAAGTCGTGCCGATTTTGCAGAAAAAAAAAAAACTTTATTAAGTTGAAAAATGCTATTGTGAAACATTTCATTATGAGCATGGCTACTTTAATTTCGCGCTACTCTATTTCTTTACAAAAATTTTCATCGCATGGTCTTAGTGTAAACATATTTTATTAATAATTTGTATAACATTTTACGATCAAAGCAACATAACAAAGGAACAATTATATACAAATTAATAAAAGGATTCGGAAGCAAGACTAAAAGTCTTATTTAAATCCGTCTCCTTAATCAAAATACAAAATACTGATGTATTATTTCAGCAGACATCAAGGGCAATGCTATACAATAAATTGAATATGTATACAGCTCGTAGTTATGTTAGTCGGAAGAAAGGTGCAGAAGGGTAACTAAGAACACGTGTGATAGGTTGGGAATAAGTTAAGGGTAATTGTGATTGAAGAGGTAAGGCATTCTTACAACCTTGGAGGTTTTGTCTATTTTTATTCAAAGTCAAAACGTTTACTTTTTAAGATGAATTGGTGTACGGATTCAAATATATGAGCATTCTGTTCATCCGATAAGGTATCTGTGCCAAATAAAAGTATATTACATGATAAGTGAATCTGTGGAGTATGAAGAGTAAAAATGTGCCTTGCTCTGAGCGCTTGAAATCTTGGACAATATAAAAGATAGTGAGAAGCAGTTTCAGAGCTATTGCCACACATACATGCTGGAGATTGAATTAGGTTCTTGTCATATAGATCTTTATTTAAGATGCTACATTTTAGGCGAAGTCTTGCATGATATATCTGACCTTTACGATTACCATAATAATAATATTTCGGTTTAGTTACACTATTATTTATTCTGGATTTAAATATGCTTAAGGATGGGGATAACTTAACAGTAGTGGGTAAAATTTTTTACGATCGAATTGTAGATGGCAAGAAGTAACTTGAGTACAGACATGTTCTGGTGTTAATCTGTTGTAACGCGTCAGAGTTACGAGTAGGGTAATTATGAATCTGATTTTGTCTACTTGGAATAAGTTCATTTAAGTAGGGAGGGGATATGTTGTTTATCATTTTATAAAGTTGAACTAATTTGTGACTTTCACGTCGATCGCTTAGTTTTTGCCAACCAGTTTCTGTATATAAGTTACTTATTGATGATAATCTCGTTGCGCCTGTTACGATTCTAGCGGCTTCTATTTGCACATTTTCTACTTTGTGCTTTAGGATTGCGATTGGAGTATCCCAGATTATATCTGCATATTCTAGGATAGGTCGTATGAATGTCAAATATAGTTTTTCGAGTGTTTGTCTATCGAGTATAAATTTTAATTTCCGAAGAATGCTTAGTCGGTTATATGCTTTTGTAACGATCATATCAATATGTTTACTCCATCCTCCGTCCTCAGATATTATAAGACCAAGATGTTTATGCTGGGCAACTATTGATATTACAGAATCATTCAAGATTAGGTCAGGGTGCATTGGTTTATTACTTTTTCTTGATATTGTCATTGTTTCAGTTTTTCTCGAATTAAATGTAACAAGCCATTGTTCAGACCATTCGTGTATTTTCTGTAGGTCGTGGTTTAACTGAAGGGCAGTATCATTTGGGTTGTCAACTATCATATAAAGACTGGTATCATCAGCAAACAGCTTTATTGTTGAATCTATGTCGCATACTATATCATTGATAAATAAAATAAATAAGAGAGGTCCTAAGATAGAACCTTGAGGAACCCCTGCACTTATAGTTTTCCAGCTTGAGCAGCTATTGTTTATGACGACTCGTTGTTTTCTTTCGCTTAAGTAGTCTTTAAACCAACTAAGTAGGCCGTTGGTGACACCGATCGATCTTAACTTAAATAGTAGGCCGCGATGCCAAACTTTATCAAATGCCTTACTTATGTCACAGAATATTACACGAACTTCTTTTCCTTGATCAAGAGCTCTGCCAAATTCATTTGTTATGCTTACAAGTTGGTTTATAGTAGAATCGCCCTGGGTGAAGCCTGATTGATTGTATGTAATTATATTATGACTCTTAATGTAGTTGTGAAGATGCTTAAAGACACAACGTTCCATTACTTTACCGAGAGAGCTTATAAGTGATATTGGTCGATAGTTTTTTACGTCATTTTGTGATCCCGATTTAAAGACAGGCGTAACATTAGCTTGTTTCCAAGACTTTAGGAATGTGCAGGAATTTAAGGACATATTAAATATTTTGCATAATGGAGTTTTTAGTATCGTTGATGCTTCTTTTAGAACTTTGGGGCTTATGCTATCTGGGCCGACAGCTTTACTCGTGTCAAGCGACAGCAAGACGTCCTCTACTTCGTTCTCATGCAATTGTATGTTCTGCATGCTAAAATCAGGCGGATTTAAATTGTTGGGTAACGTTTTATTTGCATCATTAACTTGACATTGCTCATTAAAGTATTCATTGAAAACTTCAGCTTTGGTTTTGTCGTCTTCAACCATATCAGTGTCTGTTCGTAAAGGAGGTAGTCTACATTTAGTTGAATTTCCTAATAGTGATTTTACTAACTTCCACCAATTACTGGAGTTGATTTCGTCACTATTGATTTTATCTTTAACGTTACAATAGTAATCATATTTGGCATTTTTGACAGCAAGGGTACATTTATTTCTTATTTTACGATATTTTTCCCAGTTTATGAGACTATTGGTCTTTTTAGCCTTTCTGCGAATTCTATTTTTCTTACGAATTAGTTGTTTAATCTTACTAGTTATCCAGGGAGGGTCATTTTTGTGAACACTGATAAGTCTATTTGGTATAACTTTATTACAAATAGCTTGAATTTTGTTGGTGATCATTGCAGTTGATGCGTCAACGTCATTATTTACAAAGAGTAGGTCCCAATTGACGTCAGATAGGGTATGTCTAAGAAGATCGTAATCACACTGATCATACAAAAATATTCTGCGTTTAAAAGAATTACTTGTTGACTTGGGGGAGTCTAATAGGCCAATCACTGGTAAGTGATACCGCGTTTGGTCGAGAAGAGGGGAACCAACTTCGGTGTATAGTAGAATATTTGGATTATTGGTTATAATTAAGTCAATTAAAGACGAAGAATGTTCAGTGAAGTGGGTTGGTTCATTTATATGTTGGTGGAGACTGAATGTTTGTAACAAACTTCTTACTTTGTCATTTGGATTGTCAATTGATTGGTCACAGTTAAAATCGCCAGTTATTATTATGTCGTGTCCGGAGTTTAGTGCCGCATCAACCGATTGGTACAGCTCGTCCCAAGTTGTTTTTTTACTGTTAGGAGGTATATAAAAAGTACCATATAATATAGTTTTCTTTTTTAGTTTGACCTCGATCCAAACACATTCAAACTGTCCTATTTGTAAGTCGAGCCTCTTTATACAATTTAGGTTGGATTTAGTGTAAACAAGTACACCACCTCCGATGCGATTTTGTCTATCAGTTCTATACACTGCGTAATCGGGGATAGTTATTTCTTGATCAGCAGTTGTCGGCTTGAGCCAACTTTCCGTAAATGAAAGGATATCATAATTGTTA
Organism: Arcuatula senhousia; assembly: GCA_963971305.1. Taxonomy (NCBI): domain Eukaryota; kingdom Metazoa; phylum Mollusca; class Bivalvia; order Mytilida; family Mytilidae; genus Arcuatula; species Arcuatula senhousia. Next base: position 9,254,768 of record OZ020303.1, read on the forward strand.
TATTCCACCGAGATCTGCTCCATCTTTGGTTTTATACTTTGTATGTTTAAATGTAAGAAGGATATGGCCTGTTTGAACATTGAGGATATGTTCAATAATGATGAATTAGCGGAGATAGACATAGTATCTGAGCCGTTACCGATGACGTCCTCTACAGGACCTGGATTTAGTTCTATGCCTGCTATCACTAACAGGATACACATAATAACGTAAAGATACATTGACACTTTTGGAGAATCGTTTTTGTTTGAAACTGATTGTTGTTTGGGCCGTTTTACTCTTGACTCTTCGGTGTTAACGTTTAAAACCACATTTAAGATAGTAAGAATAGGTAGTGATCGCAAAAGTCCGTACTTGAAAATTATGTTCGCGCAAAGGATATCTCGATATGATAGTCTGGTTTTGATTTTATTTTTACGTGACAGTGGATAAAATCGTCCAATTCTCTCTCTAAACTCGATTGAATTAACCGGCATCGTAATAATTCAGATAATAGTTTAGTGGCATACCACTAAACAACATTATTATCATTCTATAGGCGCGATTAAGAGAGAGAGACGTAGGTACCCAATGTGAGCGAAAGCTTTTAACCTCTTCATAAGGGAGAATAGAATAAAGTTGAGTGTAGATGGGAACATGCGAGTTTGAACGTGTGTTGGGGTACAATGTGGAGAGAAGGAATATGTGCAAGGCAAAAGGTGCAAATGAGGGTATAATTGTTGACATGTAATATATAGGGGTTTGATGATTGGAGCAGGAGCGTAGGGCATGATATGCTACGCTGATGTAGTTTCTAATAAAATAACTTTATAATATTAGGTTTTGCGTTTTGTAAAAAAGAAAAAAACTTGGTAACAGAATTTCTGTAAGATATTAATTTAAGATTTGTTTTTGTGTCATAACAATTGACATTATTTTGTAATAATTTTGTTTGCATCACAATCTCTTCATCTATAAATACGACAAGCATCAAACAACGAAGTGTCATATATCTTGAACTATTCATCCGTGCGTGACATATCTAGGTAAAGTTTATGAATGAAGTTTAAAAGTACATATCAACTTATTACTACGTATGCGTATGACTGGGATTTAACTTGTTGTGGTTACATGGTCTTTCTTGATTTCTCACCAGGGGGGATGGAGAAATGTCGTTTCTGACGTCATAAATTTGTGCTTCAACAACCACAGCGAGTGTATTATGGTCGAATTGTATGCAAAAAAGATATTTTTTTATTTTGACGGAAAAGGTGTACCAACCATACGCCTTTCAATGGGACGACTTTCGCTTACAACATTGAATCGACTTTATAATCATCAAAAACATACCAGTAAATCCTTGACATTCTACGGCAGCGTCGTCCATATAATCACACTGTCCAAATGTGGTATCATATTCATCTGCTCTACATTCAAACATGTTCGTCTCGTTACCAAAACAATGGACACCATATGTGCTACGATTAAACGTTGGGTCCCTAGGAAGTGTAAAAGCTAATCCTGACATTCCATAACCCAAATGTCTACACAAGACTCCAGCATCCTCATTGTCCCATTCGTTGCTGCATATTGTTCCAATTGTCCCGTTTTCTTCATGCATAACTCTTCCATGATTATCAACAAATAGCACTCCCTGGTGCTGACCACCTGAAAAATTGAAAGATACTAAATGGAAATTCCAAATTGGGTATAAAATTGGTAATATTGTTATGCTGAATATGCATCTTTTAAGGAGTAACCTCTCATCAGCAGCATTTGAATCCTAACATTGAAAGGTTAAAAACCAAAAGAATCGAACGAAAAGTACTCAAAACCAAAAAAAAATTCGAACAGAAAAGCCGGATCTGGCACCGAGGATTACTTTCCGATTAGTGCTTTGCAAAGTGTCTAATCCTAATTTTATTAAGGCAACATTTACACATTGGTAAAAGCGTTTTAATAATACAAGTCGGGCCGATTTTGCAGAGAAAAAAACTTTATTAAGTTGAAAAATGCTATTGTGAAACATTTCATTATGAGCATGGCTTCTTTAATTTCGCGCTACTCTGTTTCTTTACAAAACTTTTCATCTCGTGGTCTTTCTTGATTATTCTCACCAGGTACATTTCTGACGTCATAAAATTGTGCTTCAACAACCAAAGCGAGTGTATTATGGTCGAATTGTATGCAAAACTGATTTTTTTTTATTTTGCCGGAAAAGGCGTACCTACGATACGCCTTTCTATGGGACGACTTTCGCTTACAACATTGAATCGACTTTATAATCATCAAAAACATACCAGTAAATCCTTGACATTCTACGGCAGCGTCGTCCATATAATCACACCTTCCAAAGGTGGTATCATATTCATCTGCTTTACATTCAAACATGTTCGTCTCGTTACCAAAACAATGGACACCATATGTGCTACGATTAAACGTTGGGTCCCTAGGAAGTGTAAAAGCTAATCCTGACATTCCATAACCCAAATGTCTACACAAGACTCCAGCATCCTCATTGTCCCATTGGTTGCTACATATTGTTCCAATTGTCCCGTTTTCTTCATGCATAACTCTTCCATGATTATCAACAAATAGCACTCCCTGGTGCTGACCACCTGAAAAATTGAAAGATACTAAATAGAAATTCCAAAATAGGTATAAAATTGGTAATATTGTTATGCTGAATATGCATCTTTAAAGAAGTCACCTCTCATCAGCAGCATTTGAATTCTAGCATTGGAAGGTCAAAATCCAAAAGAATCGAACGAAAAGTACTCAAAACCAAAAAAGTTCGAACAGAAAAGCCAAATCTGGCACCGAGGATTACTTTCCGATTAGTGCTTTGCAAAGTGTCTAATCCTAATTTTATTAAGGCAACATTAACACATTGGTAAAAGCGTGTTAATAAACGGGTCAAATTTGCAGAGAAAAAACGAAATTAAGTTGAAAAGAGTCATTGTAAAACATTTAATAATGAGGATGGCTTCTTTAATTGTGCGCTACTCTCTTTCATCAGTAAGATTTTCTTCTGGTGGTCTTTCTTGATTTCTCACCAGGGGTGGATGCAGGACCTTAGTTTCTGGGGTCATAGAATTGTTTTCAACAACCAAAGCGAGTGTATTGTGCGTGAATTGTATGCAAAAATTGATTTTTGTCACTTTGACGGGACCTACGATAAGCTTTCCTTGGGACGCCTTTCGCTTACAACAATGAATCGACTTTTATAATCATCAAAAACATACCAGTAAATCCTTGACATTCTACGGCAGCGTCGTCCATATAATCACACTGTCCAAAGGTGGTATCATATTCATCTGCTCTACATTCAAACATGTTCGTCTCGTTACCAAAACAATGGACACCATATGTGCTACGATTAAACGTTGGGTCCCTAGGAAGTGTAAAAGCTAATCCTGACATTCCATAACCCAAATGTCTACACAAGACTCCAGCATCCTCATTGTCCCATTGGTTGCTACATATTGTTCCAATTGTCCCGTTTTCTTCATGCATAACTCTTCCATGATTATCAACAAATAGCACTCCCTGGTGCTGACCACCTGAAAAATTGAAAGATACTAAATAGAAATTCCAATATGGGTATAAAATGGGTAATATTGTTATGCTGAATATGCATCTTTTAAGGAGTAACCTCTCATCAGCAGCATTTGAATTCTAGCATTGGAAGGTCAAAAACCAAAAGAATCGAACGAAAAGTACTCAAAACCAAAAAAGTTCGAACAGAAAAGCCGGATCTGGCACCGAGGATTACTTTCCGATTAGTGCTTTGCAAAGTGTCTAATCCTAATATTAACACATTGGTAAAAGCGTGTTAATAAACGGGTCAAATTTGCAGAGAAAAAACGAAATTAATTTGAAAAGTGTCATTGTATAACATTTAATAATGAGGATGGCTTCTTTAATTGTGCGCTACTCTCTTTCATCAGTAAGATTTTCTTCTGGTGCTCTTTCTTGATTTCTCACCAGGGGTGGATGCAGGACCTTAGTTTCTGGGGTCATAGAATTGTTTTCAACGACCAAAGCGAGTGTATTGTGCGTGAATTGTATGCAAAAATTGATTTTTGTCACTTTGACGGGACCTACGATAAGCTTTCCTTGGGACGCCTTTCGCTTACAACAATGAATCGACTTTTATAATCATCAAACATACCAGTAAATCCTTGACATTCTACGGCAGCGTCGTCCATATAATCACACTGTCCAAAGGTGGAATCATATTCATCTGCTCTACATTCAAACATGTTCGTCTCGTTACCAAAACAATGGACACCATATGTGCTACGATTAAACGTTGGGTCCCTAGGAAGTGTAAAAGCTAATCCTGACATTCCATAACCCAAATGTCTACACAAGACTCCAGCATCCTCATTGTCCCATTCGTTGCTACATATTGTTCCAATTGTCCCGTTTTCTTCATGCATAACTCTTCCATGATTATCAACAAATAGCACTCCCTGGTGCTGACCACCTGAAAAATTGAAAGATACTAAATAAAAATTCCAAAATGGGTATAAAATGGGTAATATTGTTATGCTGCATATGCATCTTTTAAGGAGTAACCTCTCATCAGCAGCATTTGAATTCTAGCATTGGAAGGTCAAAAACCAAAAGAATCGAACGAAAAGTACTCAAAACCAAAAAAAAAATTCGAACAGAAAAGCCGAATCTGGCACCGAGGATTACTTTCCGATTAGTGCTTTGCAAAGTGTCTAATCCTAGTTTTATTAAGGCAACATTTACACATTGGTAAAAGCGTGTTAATAATATAAGTCGGGCCGATTTTGCAGAGAAAAAAAATTATTAAGTTGAAAAATGCTATTGTGAAACATTTCATTATGAGGATGGCTTCTTTAATTTCGCACTACTCTGTTTCTTTACAAAAAATTTCATCTCGTGGTCTTTCTTGATTTTTCTCACCAGGGGTGGATGCAGAAATGTAGTTTCTGACGTCATAAAATTGTGCTTCAACAACCAAAGCGAGTGTATCATGGTCGAATTGTATGCAAAACTGATTTTTTTTTTATTTTGACGGAAAAAGTGTACCTACGATACGCCTTTCAATGGGACGACTTTCGCTTACAACATTGAATCGACTTTATAATCATCAAAAATATACCAGTAAATCCTTGACATTCTACGGCAGCGTCGTCCATATAATCACACTGTCTAAATGTGGTATCATATTCATCTGCTTTACATTCAAACATGTTCGTCTCGTTACCAAAACAATGGACACCATATGTGCTACGATTAAACGTTGGGTCCCTAGGAAGTGTAAAAGCTAATCCTGACATTCCATAACCCAAATGTCTACACAAGACTCCAGCATCCTCATTGTCCCATTGGTTGCTACATATTGTTCCAATTGTCCCGTTTTCTTCATGCATAACTCTTCCATGATTATCAACAAATATCACTCCCTGGTGCTGACCACCTGAAAAATTGAAAGATACTAAATAGAAATTCCAAAATGGGTATAAAATTGGTAATATTGTTATGCTGAATATGCATCTTTTAAGGAGTAACCTCTCATCAGCAGCATTTGAATTCTAGCATTGGAAGGTCAAAAACCAAAAGAATCGAACGAAAAGTACTCAAAACCAAAAAAAAATTCGAACAGAAAAGCCGAATCTGGCACCGAGGATTACTTTCCGATTAGTGCTTTGCAAAGTGTCTAATCCTAGTTTTATTAAGGCAACAGTTACAGATTGGTAAAAGCGTGTTAATAATATAAGTCGGGCCGATTTTGCAGAGAAAAAAATTATTAAGTTGAAAAATGCTATTGTGAAACATTTCATTATGAGGATGGCTTCTTTAATTTCGCACTACTCTGTTTCTTTACAAAAATTTTCATCTCGTGGTCTTTCTTGATTTTTCTCACCAGGGGTGGATGCAGAAATGTAGTTTCTGACGTCATAAAATTGTGCTTCAACAACCAAAGCGAGTGTATCATGGTCGAATTGTATGCAAAACTGATTTTTTTTTTATTTTGACGGAAAAAGTGTACCTACGATACGCCTTTCAATGGGACGACTTTCGCTTACAACATTGAATCGACTTTATAATCATCAAAAACATACCAGTAAATCCTTGACATTCTACGGCAGCGTCGTCCATATAACCACACTGTCCAAATGTGGTATCATATTCATCTGCTTTACATTCAAACATGTTCGTCTCGTTACCAAAACAATGGACACCATATGTGCTACGATTAAACGTTGGGTCCCTAGGAAGTGTAAAAGCTAATCCTGACATTCCATAACCCAAATGTCTACACAAGACTCCAGCATCCTCATTGTCCCATTGGTTGCTACATATTGTTCCAATTGTCCCGTTTTCTTCATGCATAACTCTTCCATGATTATCAACAAATAGCACTCCCTGGTGCTGACCACCTGAAAAATTGAAAGATACTAAATAGAAATTCCAAAATAGGTATAAAATTGATAATATTGTTATGCTTAATATGCATCTTTAAAGAAGTAACCTCTCATCAGCAGCATTTGAATCCTAACATTGAAAGGTCAAAATCCAAAAGAATCGAACGAAAAGAACTCAAAACCAAAAAAGTTCGAACAGAGAAGCCGGATCTGGCACTGAGGATTGCTTTCCGATTAGTGCTTTGCAAAGTGTCTAATCCTAATTTTATTAATTCTTTAATTTCGCGCTACTCTATTTCTTTACAAAAATTTTAATCTCGTGGTCTTTCTTGTTTTCTCACCAGGGGGGATGCAGAAATGTAGTTTCTGACGTCATAAAATTGTGCTTCAACAACCAAAGCGGGTGTATAATGGTCGAATTGTATGCGAAACTGATTTTTTTTGCCGGAAAAGGCGTACCTATGATACGCCTTTCTATGGGACGACTTTCGCCTACAACATTGAATCGACTTTTATAAACATCAAAAACATACCAGTAAATCCTTGACATTCTACGGCAGCGTCGTCCATATAATCACACTGTCCAAAGGTGGTATCATATTCATCTGCTCTACATTCAAACATGTTCGTCTCGTTACCAAAACAATGGACACCATATGTGCTACGATTAAACGTTGGGTCCCTAGGAAGTGTAAAAGCTAATCCTGACATTCCATAACCCAAATGTCTACACAAGACTCCAGCATCCTCATTGTCCCATTGGTTGCTACATATTGTTCCAATTGTCCCGTTTTCTTCATGCATAACTCTTCCATGATTATCAACAAATAGCACTCCCTGGTGCTGACCACCTGAAAATTGAAAGATACTTAATAGAAATTCCAAAATAGGTATAAAATTGATAATATTGTTATGCTTAATATGCATCTTTAAAGAAGTAACCTCTCATCAGCAGCATTTGAATCCTAACATTGAAAGGTCAAAATCCAAAAGAATCGAACGAAAAGAACTCAAAACCAAAAAAGTTCGAACAGAGAAGCCGGATCTGGCACTGAGGATTGCTTTCCGATTAGTGCTTTGCATAGTGTCTAATCCTAATTTTATTAATTCTTTAATTTCGCGCTACTCTATTTCTTTACAAAAATTTTAATCTCGTGGTCTTTCTTGTTTTCTCACCAGGGGGGATGCAGAAATGTAGTTTCTGACGTCATAAAATTGTGCTTCAACAACCAAAGCGGGTGTATAATGGTCGAATTGTATGCGAAACTGATTTTTTTTGCCGGAAAAGGCGTACCTATGATACGCCTTTCTATGGGACGACTTTCGCCTACAACATTGAATCGACTTTTATAAACATCAAAAACATACCAGTAAATCCTTGACATTCTACGGCAGCGTCGTCCATATAATCACACTGTCCAAAGGTGGTATCATCTGCTCTACATTCAAACATGTTCGTCTCGTTACCAAAACAATGGACACCATATGTGCTACGATTAAACGTTGGGTCCCTAGGAAGTGTAAAAGCTAATCCTGACATTCCATAACCCAAATGTCTACACAAGACTCCAGCATCCTCATTGTCCCATTGGTTGCTACATATTGTTCCAATTGTCCCGTTTTCTTCATGCATAACTCTTCCATGATTATCAACAAATAGCACTCCCTGGTGCTGACCACCTGAAAATTGAAAGATACTAAATAGAAATTCCAAAATAGGTATAAAATTGATAATATTGTTATGCTTAATATGCATCCTTAAAGAAGTAACCTCTCATCAGCAGCATTTGAATCCTAACATTGAAAGGTCAAAATCCAAAAGAATCGAACGAAAAGAACTCAAAACCAAAAAAGTTCGAACAGAGAAGCCGGATCTGGCACTGAGGATTGCTTTCCGATTAGTGCTTTGCAAAGTGTCTAATCCTAATTTTATTAATTCTTTAATTTCGCGCTACTCTATTTCTTTACAAAAATTTTAATCTCGTGGTCTTTCTTGTTTTCTCACCAGGGGGGATGCAGAAATGTAGTTTCTGACGTCATAAAATTGTGCTTCAACAACCAAAGCGGGTGTATAATGGTCGAATTGTATGCGAAACTGATTTTTTTTTTGCCGGAAAAGGCGTACCTATGATACGCCTTTCTATGGGACGACTTTCGCCTACAACATTGAATCGACTTTTATAAACATCAAAAACATACCAGTAAATCCTTGACATTCTACGGCAGCGTCGTCCATATAATCACACTGTCCAAAGGTGGTATCATATTCATCTGCTCTACATTCAAACATGTTCGTCTCGTTACCAAAACAATGGACACCATATGTGCTACGATTAAACGTTGGGTCCCTAGGAAGTGTAAAAGCTAATCCTGACATTCCATAACCCAAATGTCTACACAAGACTCCAGCATCCTCATTGTCCCATTGGTTGCTACATATTGTTCCAATTGTCCCGTTTTCTTCATGCATAACTCTTCCATGATTATCAACAAATAGCATTCCTTGATGCTGACCACCTGAAATAATTGAACAAATACTAGTACTTAATTTGATGATAGAAGATACTTTACTGTTTCTTAAGGTTAATACAGACAGGTGTCACATAACTTTTGTACCTTTAAAAATGCAAAATTTAAGACCAGTGTCTATAAAGTCAATAATAAAAAATAGAATATTTGAATTCATTGAAATGAGTTATAAATATTCAATTGTTAAACAATTGCATCAATCGTTTCTTGAATAATGCAATTTTTGACAAAAACAAGGGAGATAACTCACTTCAAAATTCCCCTAAATTTACAATGGAATTGAATAGTAGACAAAAATCTAAGCTGGTGACCCCTGTTTTCTTTGTTTTATTTTAATATCTAGGTAAAAATATAACTTTTGTCAAAATAAAAACAAGATCCTAATGTAAGGAATTTTTCTGAGACATGATTTTATGCCTAAAATTTGGCCTTTCCTATATAATCTATTGTAATTCAGGCATACTTTAACCACTTATATTGCAAAAACGAGCATGGTGACCTATCCTTATTTTTATTTCAAATTAAGGATATTAATAACATGTTTCATTTTAGACCATAAAATCAATTGTTTAATGACAGAATTTTTTTCAGTATAGGTGTCCACATTAACCTTAAACATTTTGATTCACTCAGCAGAAGTTTATTCCTTAAATAGCAATGGGATAGGAAAGCTAACCTGACTGAGTAGCCATTTCTTTTAATTTCCTGTTCCAATTTAGGAGTAATGCGATCTTCATTTTCTCGTGTTAGTCGTCTTGACATGTAAGAGTCATAACATTTTTATAAAACCGACATGTTAAGGAGGATAATTATGATTGCTCTTTAGTAACATTCCATTAATAACTTTTTAAGATGTTATTTATCATGCAAAAGTTGGGTACAATGTGGATTAAAAAGTTTCGCTATATTATTTTACCGGAGACACCACATTCTACGCCAGCATCCTCCATGTTGGAACATTGACCGTGTGTAGTGTCTACTGTGTCCATTTGACAGTCTGTGATGTTATATTCACTGCCTGTACAGTACATTCCGAACACAGCTCTGGCTCTTCCATAATCCCGAGGTAGGTATGTTGCTCGACCTGTACTGGCTAGTCCAAGGCTTCTACAAATAACTGCGGCATCATAGCTGTCCCAGTTATCAGAACACACAGTTCCCTCAGACCCAGAAGCAGCGTCGAAAATGAGCAATCGGCCGTCATTTTGTAAGGAGGGATAAACATCTGCAGCAGCTAAAAGAAAAAAACATTTGATAGTTTTTTATACATGAGGCTCAAATAAGATTTCATCGTGAAATCGAATAAATACTTTCTGTGGAAAATTGAGCGGTAAGTTAAAGAAAACGATATTGATATTGTTAATTGAAATGACTAGTTGTCCCCACCTGTTTTCGAAAGGGGATTTTGCGTCCGTAATTCCCCGTCCCGGATTTTTTTTCTTGGGCGTAACTTTGCACTTTTCTTGAAACTTACACTTTTCAAGATCATCGGATTGACTTGGGGAGGTTTAATACAGAGACGGATGGACAGCCGTAGTCCTTGCCCTACGTACAACGGGCATAAAATAAACTTTGTATAGGTAGCGCACATTTCAAAATTAATAGAGCGAAATTCGAAGCATAACGTTATGGTATAGTTATAGAGAGCACAACTCGCAAGCGGAGAGCTCTACGGTATTTGTTCCCGCGAGAAATTTGCCTAATGCTGATATTGATTTTTCATGGTCCGGAAAGGCTCTCAAATTTTACAGGTACGGAGTGAATTTGAAAATAATTACCAATTTTGCTAGTCGCATTGCAAAAATTATCTATGTAATAATGTATAAAGAGAAAAATATTCTGATGAATTTTTTTGTAGTTACCAAATTTAATCGATTTTTTCTTGCTTTTCTATTTAACGTTCAATCGCCCCAAGCATCTCGTCCCATATTGAACGTTCTAGAAAATGAACCAAAACAAAAATAACTACGACGATGACTGCATTCGAAATAAAATCTTTTTTATTCGTTCATTAAACAATGTTTACAATGGCACTAAACATGTTAACATTACATTTATTTTACAGAATTATGCTGTGCTCGCATTTAGGCAATGCCTATTTCATATTAGAATATTATACATGCATAAAAAGATATTAGAGTGTATTTTGTTTCCGATGAATAACTTTTTAATGCATTGTTAGAATTTTATGAAACACTTATGAAAGAAGGCTTTTGCTTTTGAAGTTAAAAGGGTCATGGTCACATAATAGCTTATGATGTAAAAAGGAGCCTATCGATTGTTTTGTGGTCCAAAGGTAAAAAATTATCTCAACATTGTTTTCTTATGGGATACCACAGACTCAGGTCATGCTCTTTGAATATTTTAATTGATAGAAAACTCCCGGCACGGTGACTAGAAAGGAAACAAACAGTCGGAGGATGGTGAAAAGAATGGAGTATTTTAGACGGTTGACGTTTACTTGCTTCCTAAAAGAAAGAGTGGTTTGGTCATTATTTTTTTCAGGCAAACATCGATTTAAGTCCGGAGCTTGTATAAGTAAACCCAATCATATGTTCAGCTGTTTGTTCAACACGTGGCTGTTTGTACAGCTAAAATTAAAGTTTAAAAGTCTTTCACTGATTCTTACTTATTTGTAATTTAAGTGGTCATGTTTTTACAATAGAAATCAAGCATCTAACTAGGTCATATAATAAGGTATACCGGTATGTCGATTTCACAACATTTATGTTAAATTGAAAGAATGTAATTGTCTTCTAATAAGATTTTAATATGTTTGTTACTTGTTACTACTAACAAAGTGAAATCTTTACGTCAACTAGTCTTCATGAGAAAAGACCCAAAAGCTTATCTTAAATATTGTCTGTTCAGATTACTCGTAGCCCGGTTAATGGGTCTTCACATTTCTAAATTTACCATATATATCATTTAAATAATTTTGAAAAAAAGGATATTAATGCGATTTATGCTATTGTTTTCTTCTTTTGAGAGAGATGTCCTCAATAAAACATTGAACAATGACATAGGAAGGAGATTATACGATTTTATAACAAACAGTCACATTGTTTTTTCTCCTGAAACTTTAAAATGAGACATTTATTAAAAAGATACATTTTCATTTAGCCAAATTACATACAAATCTGGCAAAGCAATTTAAAAAAAATACCGTATCACAGGAATATTATTTCTATTATTGCTATTCTAGACTGAGAAAATTAAACTAGTCTTTAAAACAATTGAAAATATTCTCTCAACTCATCAGTCCTTGACAAATAGACACACCTTAAGCCAATGGTCAGAATTCATCGATTCCCATATTGAACAACGCCGCAGACTAATACTAGCAAGTAGATAGATGTCTTACTTGGATATGTTAGTATATATCAAATAGTTAGTCTCGATGAGCTATTTTAGTATATAAGTAATTCTAAATGTACAACTTATATGGGGTATCATTGAGAATTTTTTGTTCTACATATGCTCATCCTATATATATAGGTTCTTTATTGTTTATTGTTAAACATAACAGACATGAAATCTATCCCCCCCCTGTAATTATTAAATTTTTACATACGTTGTCCTAAGACACAGCCGATGAAGACCGTTACCAGGATTGCAGTCACATTGTTTTTTCTCCTGAAATTTTAAAATGAGACATTTATTAAAAAGATACTTTTTCATTTAGCCAAATAACATACATATCTGGCAAAGCAATTTGAAACAAAAATTTTTAAAAACATACCGTACCAAAGGAATTTTATCAAATGAAAAAAAATATTTCTATTATTGCTTTTCTAGACTGAGACAATTAAAACTAGTTTAATTTTCTCAGTTCTAGATGTCAATCAAATGTGCTAGTCCTTCGGAGGGGACGAAAAAATGTTGTCCCGTGTATGTGGAGAGCAATACCCCATGCACGTTAAAGACCCCTTTGTAGAGTTCGATAAGAGTAGGCTCAATGGGGGCCGCTGCAAAGGCCATACTCGCAAACTGCTAGCTGGAGAGGGATTAACATAAGCATTAAGCTTGTTTCCCAATCCAGGATAAATAAATATGTTTTTTTTTTAAAAATCAAATGTGGATTCTCAAAAATTCAAAACACAACTGAAACTGGAAATTATTCACGCCAAGTCATTTTCAACTTGTAATAGCATTAACTCGTCTAATCTCACCTCATTATAAAATACACCCATGTGGGTCAGGCAAATACGAAATAGAGCAATGTACTTCTAGTAACATATATAATCGAATGCGAACTTTGACAGATTCTGAATCTCTTTTATTAATAAATGAACATCTTAATCGTTTGATATGCTGATGATGTTTTCATCCTCCCCAGAAGGGTATACAAACAAGATTGAACCAGTTAGAAATATTCTGGAATGATTGGTCTTTGAAAATTAATATAAAAAAAACGAAGAATTAATAAATGTCAGCAAAATTTACTTTGATGATGTTTTTACTTATAAGTATTGAAGAGGTTTTTTTTTTCTTTACAACTTATCATCGGTTCCTTCCAGCAAACAAGACATAAACTCTATAATAAAGCTCTAAAACATTTAAAGGCTTTTTTTTTAATTGGTGAATGATTGTATTAACTAAAACTTCTGTTTGAAATCAAGATTGCATATTATTAAGCCTATCTTATGACGAAACTCTGAAATTTGGGGAAGTTCTTCTACTTTTAAACTAAAAAAGGAACCTTTGATCCTGAATATATCTGCAAAAATGTTTATTGTGTACAACTTAACGTGTACATTGGAAAATCATAAGAAAATTGTAAATTTTGCTGTGTTATCAGCAACAAGGCGTTTTCTCCTTTATTTTGATGTAATAAAGTCCATTATCATATATATATTGGCACATCTAAGATAACCTTTCATTAGACTCTGTATAATTGAAAGATGCATATTTGTGCAGTAAAGGCATGGACGATGATAATATATATACATGGTATCGTTTGTCAAAAATATATTAGAATATTTGGATCGTTAACCTTCTACAAGTAATTTTAAGAAATACGAAATTTGAAATTTTATGGAACAACATACTGGTATCAATTAAGAACCTTAAAAATTGATGGTAAACTTGCAACCTATTGTTAGATTAAAAATCATTTTTGATTTAAAGAATTATTTGATGAATATCAAAGTCTTTGAACATCCGGGTTTAACATGCAAAGAAAAGCTCTATGTAAACTCAGAATTAGCTACAAATTGAAATAGGCATGGTGTTATTAAAAAACACAAAGATCAAATAGATTTTTGTAAAAATTGCACATTAAAAGTAGATCAGGATGAAACTCATTTTTTATGTGGTTGTCCAAAATTCGAATCTAAAAGACATTTTCAAATTTCTCTCATCTAAATAATGAAGAAACCAAATTTTGACTGCCACTTCTACGTTTATCATTGAAAATTGTATTTTGATATAGATCTGTGTGTTGTTAACAACCTGGCTAATTTTTTTACCCCCCCCCCCCCCAAAAAAAAGTGACATGATTTTACAAATACATTTTTATATGGTTTTATATGTTACTGGCATGGGAAATAAGAATTGACGTGATTTTAGCTCCCCCCTAAATTTAGCATGTTCTTCAAAACATATATTTGTATTGTTTTAATGTGATATAGCTTTAATCTGAGAGGTAAATTACTTTATTCCAACTTGTTTGGGATTTCTTGAGTAGATTGCCTACACCGATAAGAATGTAAAAACATAAAAATAAAAATATTAAAAATAGAAACCCATAATCTTCATCATAACGTACAGACTGATTTGAGTCTTGTGTACTTTTTTCAGTCGTTATACCAAAGCTATATTTCATTGAGGCCATGTATTTAGTTACTAGAATATAAACGATTTTAGACAAAATCAATGCGATTTCATACAGCACTTAGAGTCCGTTTATCGGGAAATGGTACTGTTCAACACACAAACATATTTTATTTGAATACGATAAATATATATACTTTGTTCTCACTCTGTACGAAAATTTATCAATTTTACATCTTCATATTTTAAGGGTAGGAAATAGTCTTTTTTGTGCGCATATTTACAAGATATGTTTTCAGATTTTTCACGTGTTCATATTTTATGTATTTTGATTTTTGCTTTCTTTGGAACTGTTGAAAAAAAAACAACAGTCTCAAAATTAAAACACCTTTATTGTTTTTTTTCAAGATGCTCGGTTTTCAATCTCGTAAAGTGTATATTTTTTTTTTCGTTTATTATTATTTAAATGAAGTATAATTTTTCTTTTTTTTTCTTTCCTTATTTCTATACTGTAAATGGATGTCGTATATTTTTGTTTGTTACAATTCTACTCAAGTAACAAATACTTTTGGAATATGTCTGTTTCCTGTATTTGTTTTTTTATATGTAATTGCTTTGACCCATATGGGTGTAATTGCAACAAAGAATTGTATTTAAATTGAATTAAATGTATATTCATCCTTATGAAATAGATATTTATTTACATGTAATTGAACATTAAAAGAACGCCTGCAGACACTTTCGATAATTTAATTCTACTCTAAATTTTAATGCTTTTTAGGACAGTTCCAAATTTTTAACTATTATATATAACAAGGGGGAAATTCAATATAAAAATTTAAAAAAGACAACAAATTTTGGATACTGCATGCGTAGATGCGCTTTACTACAGGAACTTAGATGCATATTCCATCTAATACAGAGATGGCAATTCTGATACAGAACAAATATAAGTACTATTTTTAAGCTTTTTAAATAAATTGTTATCACAAACCTGCAAAAAAGGGAACTTATTAAAAAGAAGTCCATCTCTCCATCTAAGCAAGTTATACCCTCAAAAAGTAATAAGTATGAAAACGTAAATCGTGTTTAATTAATCGGTAATGTATTGGGCAGTGAATTCAGGTATGGATATAAACGAGATTCTTTATAATGTTTAAAATACCATAAAATGTGAGGATTTTTCTTACCTCCTCATATCTAGATCGAAATCCGAAAAATGGATGCATTGAAGCGAATTTTAAATTTATTTTGTTAAACGATCTGTAGTCTAAACGACAACCTAACACGGTTAAAAAAAGGCACGTATTCTTCAATAAATATTGAAATAATTGTTATATTGACTATCGGTGCCAATTTAAATTTCCAGTCAAACAGTTGTTCAAACAACGCGGACTATTCTAATGAGAAGGCAAAATACCAACGGCTTTGAACCTGTGGTTTTTGATATTTTGATTTATTAAAGGTAATACATGTAACTTGATATTTTAAAAAAGCAACAATACAATTATAGTTGGTGCAGAAACCACTAACCAAAGCTCCCATCATGAGGCAACAACCAAACACATATATTAGACAATCATCTTCATAAAGGTATACAGACCCTAAGTTTGTTACCCGAATGGGTTCCGGGTGGCGACTATATGCCCGCAGCAGCGCTAGGCTTTCCGGTAAAAGTTCACTTAAGAGCGTTCAGAATCTGACTCCGGGTCAAGCCGCTTTGCCCACAGAGCGCCTGGGATGTGAACCTCATGTAGTTAAATGGGTAGCCCTGTCATTATGAATGCCGAGGTTTCGCGAGTACTGTTTCAGGTCTATTCTATATCTACTTCCTGTAAAAGTATTCATAAATAATAGTTTTCTTTAATGTTGTACACCAATATTAACTTGATATTTTGTAAGGCAACTTATTATATGCTTCAAATACATTAAAGGTAATATAAACAAATGAAAAAAATTGTTTAAGTAAGCTACACAATTCAAATGCAATATACAATGGCAGCAGCCTCCAGTTTCAGCAACAACCTGCCTTGCATTTGGCAGATTCAAAACCAATTAGGGAACGACCATTTGATTTTTAGGGGAATGGATTTTTTTCACCTTTTTACTTTCGGAAAACTCGGAGCTTTGAATTTTTTTCTTCAATAACGCATACAACTTTTTATCTTAAAATTTACCTTTGAAAGTTTTATGCCAAAACACCATCCTTCTTTATATCTCACCTGGCTAAAGGCCATGTGAGCTTGTGCCATCACTATGCGTCTGTCGTCGTCTGTCGTCGTCCGTCGTCGTCCGTCGTCTGTCGTCCGTCGTCCGTTAACAATTTCAAAAATCTTCTTCTCCGAAACCGCTGAACCAATTCAACTGAAACTTTGCAGGAATGATATATGACATGTTGGCAACAAACGATCCTCATTTTTAAATGATTCGTTAAAAAACATGGACGCTGTTACTTGAAATAGAACATAGGGTAAAATCACTTAAAATGGCTTATAACTCGGCAACCATAACAGATAGAAAAAAATCCGAAGGATCCTATGCTCTTCAGAATCAAAAGCTCTACAAAAGTCTCCATTGGGTAGAAGTTGTCAGATGACCTTTGATAGGGGTTATGGCTTTTTTAAGGTCAAAAATAGCGTTTTTTCGTGTTTTTGGCCTATAAAATGAAAACTATTGCAGATAGATAAAAGCTGTTGCTTGCTTAAATGTTCAGCTCATTTAGCTCTACTAAAGTCTCCATAGGGTCGAAGTTGTCATATGACTCCTTATAGGAGTTACAGACCCTTAAAGGCAAAAAATAGTGTTTTTGGCCTATAGAATGAAATCTATTGCAGATAGAGAAAAGCCGTTGCTTGCTTAAATGTTCAGCTCATTAAGCTCTAGAAAAGTCTTCATTGACTCGAAGTTGTCAGATGACCTCTTATAGGGGCTACTGCCCTTTAAAGGCAAAAAATACAGTTTTTGGCAAATAGAAAGAAAACTATTGCAGAAAGAGAAAAGACGTTGCTTGCTCAAATGTTCAGATTGTTTAGCTGTACAAAGGTCTCAATAGGGTCAAAGTTGTCAGATGACTCCTTGTATGGGTTACAGCCCCTTTAAGGCGAAAAAGAGTGTTTTTGGCCTATAGAATGATAACTATTGCAGATAGAGAAAAGCTGTTGCTTGCTTAAATGTTCAGCTCATTTAGCTCTACAAAAGTCTCCAAAGGTCCAAGTTGTCAGATGACCCGTTACAGGGGTTACAGCTCCTTAAAAGGTGAATAATAGTGTTTTTTTGCTTATTTAGAATGAAAACTATTGCAGATAGAGAAAAGCTTTTTTCTTGCTTAAACATTCAGCTCAATTAATTATACAAGTCTTCATAGGGTTGACATCAAGACCAGGTGAGCGATTCCGGCTCCTGGGAGCCTCTTGTTTCGTGCTTTTGCCCTATAGAATGAAAACTATTGCAGATAGAGAAAAGTTGTTGCTTGCTTAAATGTTCAGCTCAATTAGCTCTACAAAAGTTGTCACAAGGTTTAAGTTGTCAGATGACCCCTTATAGGGGTTACAGCTCCTTAAAGGCGAAAAAATAGTGTTTTTGGCCCATAGAATGACAACTATTGAAGATAGAGAAAAGCTGTTGCTTGCTTAAATGTTCAGCTCATTTACCTCTACAAAAGTCTCCATAGGGTCGAAGTTGTCAGATGACCCTTATAGGGGTTACAGCCCCTTTAAGGCAAAAATAGTGTTTTTGGCCTATAGAGTGAAAACTGTTGCAGATAGGAAAAAGTTGTTGCTTGCTGAAATGTTCAGCTCATTTATCTCTATAAAAGTCTCCATAGGGACAAAGTTGTCAGATGACCCCTTATATGGATTACAGCTCCTATATAAACATGTTTTCATGTTTTTGGCTTATATAATGAAAACTATAGCAGATAAAGAAAAGTGGTTGCTTGCTTAAATGTTCAGCTCATTAAGCTCTTAACAAAAGTCTCTATAGAGTCAAAGTGTTCAGACGGCCCTTAAAATAACATTTTGCACATTTTTGGCTTACAGAATGAAAACTATTGCTGAAAGAGAAAATCTGTTGCTTGCTTAAGTTTTCAGCTTATTCAGCTCTACAAAGTTCTTCATAGGGTTGACATCAAGACGATGTGAGCGATTCAGGCTCCTGGGAGCCTCTTGTTTTTAATTCGGATCACTGTCCTGTCGTTTTATTTCCTGATATTATGACATCGTGCCTTTTTATTTCACCATTGCCCCCCCCCCCACCCCCCCCCCACCAATGTATATTTTTTGCCAGGTAACCCCCTTTTTTCTACGGAAGCCGATTAGGGCCACTTGAAAAAAATAATTATGTCGAAATTACGAAATAGTATCTCGTAATTACGACATAGTATAACGTATTACGACATAGTATCTGGTTTCTCGTAATTACGACATAATATCTCGTATAATGACATAACTAAGTCGAAATTACGACATAGTATCTTGTTATTACGACATAACTAAGTCGAAATTACGACATAGTTTCTCGCTATTACGACATAGTTTCTCGTTATTACGACATAACTAAGTCGAATTTACAACATAACGAAGTCGATATTACGACATATAATCTCGTTATTACGACATAGTATCTCGTTATTACGACTTGGTTATGTCGTAATAACGAGATACTACGTATGTCGTAATAACGAAATATTACGTCGTAATAACGAGATACTATGTCGTAATTTCGACTAAGTTATATCGTAAATTCGTAATTTCGATTTAGTTATATCGTAAATTCGACTAAGTAATGTCGTAATAACGATATATTATGTCGTAATAACGAGATACTATGTCGTAATTTCGACTAAGCTATGTCGTAATTTCGACTTAGTTATGTCGTTATTACTAGATATTATTCAATCTATCACCAGAGGGAGCGTCTATCAACACTGACCTCTATACTATCGCGCTAAGGATCACGGGAAATATTTTAATGATATTCAATCCCCGAATTCGGGGATATTACCCACAATCCTTAGCGCGATAGTATAGAGGTTAGTGTTGATAGACGCTCCCTCTGGTGATAGATTGAGATATTATTTCGTAATTACGAGATACTATGTCGTAATTACGAGATATTATGTCATAATTTCGAGAAACGAGATACTATGTTGTAATTACGAGATAATTATGTTGACATGTGGGTTTATTCTATATATAATTTGTATCTTTGCTTCTTTTGAACAATGATAAGTTATCTGTTTTGAGCACGACAATTTATTTTGAATCTATGCTGGTTATAGGAACTCGTCTGTACGAAAGTCTGCATGGTCACTTAATTTTGTTGTCGTTGTTGTTGTTGTTGTTGTTGTTGTTGTTGTTGTTGTTGTTGTTGTTGTTGCTTATTGTTGTTGCTTGAGCTTTGCTTATTTTCAGAGGTATCATCTATTTGAATTCCTTGTACAAAAAAAAAGATTTATGTTGTCACAGGTCTTTGCTTAATAAAATAATCTATTAATTCATCTTATCACTTATGATCAGTACTAACTTTTTTAATAACTCTTGCCATGTTTAGATTTAAATCAAACAAGCACGTCACAGCAGACTGTATACGTCATTTAAAGCTCTCTTTATATATTCCATTATTGGTCAATCGCTTTAGAAATTTTTAACAATTAAAATCATTACCTCCAGCCGTTCGGTCATAAAAGAAAGCATATGAAATTTGACAATATAAGTGCTACTCAGGGGTTTCAAATGTTTTTGTTTCGTAAAGAAATTCTTTTCTTATTAGATTCATGATACTGTTTTAAAGTATTACTGTATTTTTAAGTAAAGTCATCAAAAAAGTTTAAAAGTTTAAAAGACGTTTGATTTGTATAAAAATCACCTTCAATGGTGAACAAAATTTACTTTGTTTTTTTTAACAACAACAAATTTAAATTGTACAATATTCTGACTTGTACGTTACGTGTAACGCAAAGTGACCCCGAAAATTAAATCAAATATTTATATATATTTTTAAAAAACAACAACAACAAAACAAATAAACAAACAAACCAAAAAAGTTGGGAAAGTAGCTCACTTTATATAGGTTATGTTGCTAGTAGACTTCTGGATCAGTCTCATGATGTAAAAACCCGTTATAATTCTTGATCCCTCTTGTATGTATATAACAAAACCAATTTTTCAATTATTAAATAAATCAGTTTTAATTAATATTTGAGTTTGTAAGTGATAACAACCTTGGATTTTTTTCACAAATAAAAATGATAAGTTCAATATGATTGATTGATTGATTGATTGATTTGTTTACAGATTTAATTTAATACCGTAAGGAAGTGGGTTTCTCTAATCGAGTTTAACACCACAAGCCGCTCACAAAATTATACACAATCAGAATCCAAAGTTTGGTCTCAACAGTTTTGCTGCATTTACCGATGTTGCTTCTCCTAGTCTTGACATTTTGTGTGCAATACGTCTCACACTAAGTCTTAGACGTTTCCCGGCTAGGAATTCCTATCTTCGTTATAGCAATTTTCTAAAGTAAGAAAAACATTTTTTTAAATATATGGTTTAAGTTTTAAATGAAAATGATAACGCATGTTATTTTCACAAACAATTTAAAATGGCAGAGTAAATAGTAAAAGTTACATTAATATAAAATGAGTTGAATTGGAGTTGATTTCATTTCAAATATTTTATTGAATAAACAAAAGGATTGGATAACAGGCAAAGCCTATAAGGATCCTCTCCTATAACAAGGCATGCAAAATAACATATATACACATTACAAATAATCACAAAGCATTAGATATAAACATAAAAGTTTGAATAATAATTGAATAACAATTGGAGTTGATATGTATACTTAGTGTAGCATGTGTAAGTTCTAATTACAATAGAAAATAATGAGATGTGGAATAAGTGTACTCGACACAGCCCACAATCATGCGGTAATTCAGAAAAACCACAATGGACAACCGCCAGCAGCCTTCAACGAGGCCAGTAGGCACTGCTCGCGGTTCTGCAATTGGCCCTTGGTCTAAACAAAATGCATATAATTCAAATCCAGTCCTGAAATAGTCACAGATAGACCCCGTTCTTAAACAAGGAACAAAAAAAACATCAAAAAGACAAGTACAAACAAAAGCTTTGTCAAAAATTCCTGGCTTGGGACAGGCACATATAATATGTGGCGGGTTAAACTAGTTTTTTGGGCCCAACCTCCCCCTATCAATATTCCTAGACAAAGCACAAAAACTATACACCTAAGTAAATGAGACTGATATTCGATGTTCGATATTCGATATTCATTTTTTTGAATATCAAACTGAATATCAAACGATAAATTTTACCGTTTGATATTCATTCGATATTCATTTATTGTTTTTTCTTGGTAAAAATATGTAATGAATATCAAACTGAATATCAAACGGTAAATTTTAAAGTTCGATATTCATTTGACTTTCATTTTCGGGTTTAGGTATGTTATGTGAATATCAAATGAATATCGAATGAATATCAAACCAAAGTTTATATTTACGTTCGATATTCATTTTACGTTCGTTTTAGGTCTAGTTTTGTTTTGTGAATATCAAATGAATATCAAACCAAAGTTTCCTTCTGTTTGATATTCGTTTGACATTCGTATTCGTATTGACCTATAACGAGCGTCAAATGAATATCGAACGTAAATAAACTTTGGTTTGATTTTCATTCGATATTCATTCCATATTCACAAAACATACCTAGACCGAAAATGAATGTCAAATGAACTTTAAAATTTACCATTTGATATTCATTTTGATATTCATTACATATTTTTACCAAGAAAAAACAACAAATGAATATCGAATGAATATCAAACGGTAAAATTTACCGTTTGATATTCAGTTTGATATTCAAAAAAATTGAATATCGAATATCGAACATCGAATATCAGTCTCACTTTACTTAGGTAAACTATACACACAATTAACATCACATCGATCAAAGTTCAATTTCTCTAGACAGAACTTTAAACAAAAGACAACAAAAACAAACGAAAGGACAGTAAAGAAACTCTCTATAGAACAATTGCTGTTACTGACAGCTAGCTGAGAATCATCAATCGACTGATGTATAAAAATCAAACATATCGATTTTAGCTCCGACAGTAATGATTTGGTGGAGTGTTATCATACAAAACGGACATGCTTGATCGCTATAATGCTTAAAAATTACAATCATAGTAAAAAAGCTTATGGAAGTTTTAAAGTACGATCAAGTTATAAATATTTCTGCCAAAAAAATCTAAATCAAAAAATGTACATCTATCACTTGTTCAAGGTTAATTCGGAAGGATAGATATCTGTAATAAAATTAGAAAATCAAGGATTGTTGAGTGCAAGAATGTCGTCTAAATATCTCAAAGTATTATTAAAGGTTTCGATCAGGTTCTGATTGTTGGGGTCTTTTTGTAATTTAGCCATAAATTGTGATTCATAACAGTATAGGAAAAGGTCACTTACAAGTGGCGCACAATTAGTACCCATAGGAATACCAATAACTTGGCGATAAATTTGTTTACCAAAACGTATATGTAAATATTATCTAACAAATGATTTAGAACAGTAATAGTTTCAGCATCAGTCCAGTTAATGTAACCTTTTTGAGTCTCGTTACCATAAAATGATTTATTATAAATGAGTTTGAAACTCTAGAACAGATATAAGAACAAGTTATGTGGTTCTTTTTTTTTATCTTGGTAAGTGGATCAATTTTGAAGGTTTAAGCATATAATGAAATGCTGAAAAACAAAATTGTGGGAAAGTATACAGATGAGTAAATTTTGGGATTACTTACCAAAAAGAATTATCGTACAGTCTCATGTTATACAAAATTGGTATTCTTATAAGTTTTGAAATGCATAAGTCACTTTATTTGTCTTCCTCAATTTAGGATAATCATTTGGAAGTAATTAATTGGAGACACGCATGAAAATTTGACTAAGAACTTAGATGTGGTTTAGGATGCTGCTTAGCTGACTCTAAGTCCTAAGATGGGTTCGAAATTATTCCCTGGGTTGAACAGCTAAATAAAAGTATATAGTATGTAAAATACTCTCTTATTTTCAATTACATGCATCGATTTTATTCCAACGCAGGAATATTCATTTAAAAAGATTGATATTTTGTTATTCGTTTTTAAAATATGTCAAATAAAATGACCCCCCACCCCAAAAAAAAAGAGAATCACGTTGCACCTTTTTAAAGTGTCTTTCCTTTCCCGTGTTATTGGCTACCTAGGCATAAGATTTTTCGGCTATATATATATACAGTTTAGCTAGATGAGTGTCTTCAATTGATTTCCGTCATTTGTCCTTCCTTAATTTTTTTTAGAAATAATGTTCTTTACTAAAATTATAGTGTAGGGATTGCTCTAAAACCTCACACCGACTTATTGTCTCTCATATTGATGTGCCTGACCGTAAGATTTTTTTTCTTTAATTTACTCAATTTTGTTTTTTCGTAAATTTACAAATGACTTTTATCTCGATGCCTCATTTTTCAATGGCAGTCGAAACCCTTTCAACCTATTAGCACTATGACATTTTAATTTTATCACCAATATATCATGTTCATTGTCTCACCACTATATCATGTTCATTTTACCCAACTATCATGTTCATTTTACCCAACTATCATGTTCATTTTACCACCTATATATCATGTTCATTTTACCACCTATATATCATGTTCATCTTTTCACCACAACATCGTGTCCATTTATCACCACAATTTCATGTCCATTTATCACCACTATATTATGCTCATTTTACCACCACTACCATGTTCATCTTATCACCACAGTGTCATGTTTTTAACTCACCACAATTTCATGTTCATTTTGTCACCACTGTCATGTTCATTTCATTTTATCACCACTATTTTATGTTTATTTTATCAACTACTATCATGCTTAGTTGATCATTACTATCAAGCTAATTTTATCACCACTATATCATGTTCATTTTACCACCACTAGGATGTTCGTTTCGCGGTAACTACAGCCATAAGTAATTTTGCAACGAAGAATATCTTGAAAACAGAAGCTCCCGTGACATAAAGGGGATGAGCTAACACAAAAACTACGGCACAGGGACAAACAAAAACTTTGACAAGAATTCCTGGTTTAGGATCACAGGTAGTTATGTGTCATATCGTATAACGTTTGGTAAAGGGATTTTGTCATGGTTTAGTCAAGGGCGTCATGGTTTGTACAAGGGAAAATTCCATAATGTCGACTGCAAAAATGAAACCAGACACAAAATTCGTGTTCGGGCATTTAGAGAATAATATGTATTTACTAGTATACTAAATATGACACATGTATATGATGAAATATATTCGCTAAATCATTCAGAAAATATAGTTCATCATTTTATGTTTCAAGCATAAGTAAAGGGCAGATTTTGCTCAAAAACAATCATTCACTAAGCATACAACCTTTTGACACATTTTAGTGAAATTAAGCGTTTACAAAGCATACATCGCAAAAATACAGATTTTCACTTGTCATGGTTGGTACAGGGAACGTCATGGTTTTGTCAAGGGTGGTCATGGTTTGGTCAATGGATATTTAAAAATGATATTTTAAATCTTATTCAATTATATGAGCTAACAGTAATGTTTTATATCTTAAACCGGTCATACATTTATAACCATAATAACGCAGAGTTAACATATCAACCACCATTGGACCATTTGAGAAATTTATTACTGTATAATTTCAATGTTGGTATGCCATTCATAAGACATGTTAGAGTAAGCATGAGATAAAGTTTATTAAACAGAGTTTCCATAATTTCGAAACTCCCATATTAGATGGAGGCATAAGCCGATACAATAACATCGCTCGAGAAATGATATGGATTAGGTTTAATGCATGATTTTGCTTATTGCCGCTTATATATATACTAAAAACTCCTTATCAATAAAGCTTTTCCTTTCGGTATTAAGTTCAAATGATATAAATGATTAAAAATATATATCTCATATATTTAAATACTGAAGGTAACGCTTTATAGATTCTGAGAAACGAGCCAGTGATGCTTTGGTTGGGTTCAATGTGCATATTAAGAAACACAGAAGCACAGTATGTCGTCACACACACAAAAACAACAGAAAAAACTTTTTTCTGCCCGATCTCCTTACCTCAGAAAATGTGATAAACCATGACATAATGGTATAAACCATGACCATTTTCTGTTCCCTTTACCAAACCATGACAAAATTTTAACTTGGTCAATAGGTACAACTAAGCAGATTTAAAGTTAACACAGTAAACCTTTATCGTCATGTTCATTTGATACTAAAATAAAAGATTTTTTTTATATATTTTAGAAAAAAATCCCTTGTGGAAATCATGACCTCCTCTAACAATACCATGACCAAATTCTATTACTAAACATTATATGATATGACTACATGTGAGGATTTGCACATATAAATTGTGACGGGGTTAAACTAGTTTTTTTGGGGGGGACCAAACTTCCCCTAAGCTCAAAATAATAAATGTACAGTAAAAGTCAGATCAATCATGAACGGTTCAATTCGAAACCAGAGAGGCGTACATGAGACAAAAAGATCGAAACCAGAGAGGCCTTCATGAGACAAAAAGATCGAAACCTGAACAAAAAGCTCGAAACCAGAGAGGCCTTCATGAGACAAAAAGATCGAAACCTGAACAAAAAGATCGAAACCTGAACAAAAAGATCGATACCAGAGAGGCCTTCATGAGACAAAAAGATCGAAACCTGAACAAAAAGCTCGAAACCAGAGAGGCCTTCATGAGACAAAAAGGTCGAAGCCAGAACAAAAAGACCGAAACCAGAGAGGCCTTCATGAGACAAAAAGATCGAAGCCAGAACAAAAAGACCGAAACCAGAGAGGCCTTCATGAGACAAAAAGATCGAAGCCAGAACAAAAAGACCGAAACCAGAGAGGCCTTCATGAGACAAAAAGATCGAAACCAGAGAGGCCTTCATGAGACAAAAAGATCGAAACCAGAGAGGCCTTCATGAGACAAAAAGATCGAAACCAGAGAGGCGTACATGAGACAAAAAGATCGAAACCAGAGAGGCGTACATGAGACAAAAAGATCGAAACCAGAGAGGCGTACATGAGACAAAAAGATCGAAACCAGAGAGGCGTACATGAGACAAAAAGATCGAAACCAGAGAGGCGTACATGAGACAAAAAGATCGAAACCAGAGAGGCGTACATGAGACAAAAAGATCGAAACCAGAGAGGCGTACATGAGCCAAAAAGACAACAAGACAGGAGCTTTCTTGAGAACACTCACTGTTACTGTAGTACCACTGACAACAAGACAGAACGAGACATAGAGGAGCTCTCTTGAAAACACTAGCTGTTACTGTTGTACTACTGACGACAAGACAGAACGAGACATAGAGGGGCTCTCTTGAGAACACTCGCTGTTACTGTAGTACTACTGACAACAAGACAGAACGAGACATAGAGGAGCTCTCTTGAAAACACTAGCTGTTACTGTTGTACTACAGTACTGACAACAAGACAGAACGAGACATAAAGGAGCTCTCTTGAGAACACTCGCTGTTACTGCAGTGTAGTACTACTGACAGTTAGCTAAGAAGCAATTATCGTCTGATTAAAAAAAACCCAAATGTATCGATTTTAGATCCGATTCAACATGGAAAACCAAATTGAATGTGATTTGATCATAGATCTGTGTCTATGATTTGATGAAGCTTGACACACTTATTCGCTACAACGCTAAATAATAACACAAGTAGAAAAAAGAAATTAGCAAATGATCTAGATGTTGCTATCAAAGAATATTCACAAAAACAAAGTTACGATACGAGGTGCTGTAATTATTGTAACGGCCATTGGTGTTGTAACTCAACTTTTTATCGTAAATCATTATCAAAATTGCCACTGCATGTCCTTCTTTTGAGGAAAGTGCTTTTGGACAGAACTAATCATCTGGAAAAATCGGAGGAGTTCCTGTTGCGGATGGATCAAGCTCCAAAGCACAAGATTTTTAATTTGCTAGTCAAGTTATGTTTTAAGACTCGAAAATATGCATATAATATCAAAATCTTTAGAACAAACAAAGACACATCGACTACGAAAGTATATATAACACAGAAAACACACAAAAAACTGCAATTTGCAATAGAATCTCTCATAACAATTCCTTTTATGTCTAAAACCGTTACACCGTGTTGTGTTTTGTGTTGCTATCAGACCCAAAGATCGCATTGGAAGAGGGAGGTGGTGGCGCCATAAAACCTGGTTTTTTAGCCCATCATTACCTTTGGACAATGTCTGTACCAAGTCAGCGCAATCTCGATCTTCATTTTCCCTTCTGTTTTTATTATGTTTGAATCATATTGAATAATATGAAACTGAACTTTTTATGAAACAAGACGTAAGTATTAAAAAATGGCGAACTGTGTGAGATTATTCGTACAGTCATGTATATTTCAGTTGTTTTGTGTGTGTGGTTTTTTTATTCATTGGGATGTTACCACCGGTTTCGTCTTTTTTTTCTTGTTTTCTAAGTTGATTTTGCCATAGTGTTTTTTTTTTTCTTGGACATCCGACATTCATATACCCCAATGGTACTGTTCTGGTTCGATGCTTTGTTATTCAGTCTGTTGTTCACATCCCAGATATTGTTACGCGAATCCATAGTTGAGTTGTTGTGTCTTGAACATACCTTCCCATTTTGCTCTTCCTTCTTTTTATCTTTTTTTTTAATTGCCGCTGTTTTGATACATGTTTTATCGTCACTATTACGTTTAGCATGAAACACAGGGACTTGCTCCCCTCTATCAGTACACTTCGTATCTCATATTGATCGACTCTAACAAAATATTGCGGATAGAGGGGAGCAAGTCCCTGTGCATGTAATATTGCTGTTTCGAATATTTCCAAATTTAAAGTTTGAACTGGAAATAAGATAATGTTAGTTTTGATTAATTCTTGGTTTGAATTGTTGTGGGCATATCTTAGAGAACATGGAGCCCGACATGGAGGCCCTGAGGTTATGATGAAATTTGCAATAAAAATTAATGAGGTGTGGAGTAAGCATACGCGACATAACATTCAATGTAAAACATTTTTATCCACAACGGAAAACAACCAGCAGCCGACCAATTTGATCATGTAGTTTGTGTTTCATATACGATATTGAGATGTGGAATAAGTGTACGCGACACAACAAACATAAACAAACAGCAATTCAAAAAATCACAACGGAAAACAGCAAGCAGTCTTCAACATGACCATAGGTCACTGCTTACCGTCTTGCATTGGCCCAAGACTTATAATACAATACAAAAGTATCAAAACCAATCCCTAAATCATCAACGAAAGACTCAATTCTTCAGTAGGTTTGGTTACTAAATAAGCAAACCAAAAGCTAATCTTGGTTGGTTTGCTCTAACGTTAGACTGCTGGTTTGGTTTGGTTTGGTTACAGCAACTTGGAAGTTATTTTGGTAGGATCTTTTTTCCAAGTTCAATCATTAAGTAAAGTTTTAAATTCCCGGTTTTACATTTAAATTTCCCGCAAAAAAGTTAAATGTCCTATGCTCCTCCCATTTGTCATGCATGAGTCATATTTAAATGACCAATTCATCTTAATCTTTGCAACGTTTAATACAATGTATATTCTAACAGAGACCGAAAGTTTTCGTAACGGAAATTAAGACACGCCCACATTAATTGTTGTATTATGGGAAGGGATTGACCGGGTTGGTGAGGTAACCTGGGATCCTGGGTAAAAATCTTCATATCTTCATATTTAACCCCAGGTCATAACAAAAACCGTCTATATTTCTATTGGTTGACAAACGACGCCATTTTTTCTGGTTCTACGAATGTTGGAATGACAGGTTCCCGCTATTTCGTCATTTTATGAATGAACGAACGTTTTGAATAATTGTGACGTCAACATAGAAGATGAAATTTTTACGCAATTTTAACGTTCGAATTTATTTTTTATATTCTAAATATTTTTAACGTTTCTTTGAATGTTTAAAATATGAAAATATCAAAAAGTTATTTTACTTTCCGGTCTGTCAATAAGCAAGGAATTCCTTGCTTATTCATTTGCCCTGACCTGTGTTTATATCCGGTGACCCCGAAGGAAGGCCGCTTAGGATATTAACCAGGAGGCCAGTTTAGTTGGTGAGGCAGACATGAAATGGAAAGTTTGGATTACACTCTATTAGGGCTTGCTATTCTTTTATTCTCGTTATGGTGTTTTAATTGGTTTTTACACGTTTTAGCTATTATTTACGGGTAAGTTTAGTCGAAAATGTAATGATAATATCTCCCAAATGAAATAAATTACACATCCCATTCGAGATGTCTCATCAGTTGATGCTCAACACACAGGCACTTGTTTCTATCAATAATGGGGGGTAGAGTATGTGTGCCTGTGGCTCAACAGTATTTTCTCCGTTCTACACTCGTTTTTGTTATAGATTTTTAAATCGGTTAAAAGGCATGAGTTAAACCGACTGATTTCCTTTTTTTGAACAATAAACACTCGCATTTAATAATTTATTCGGGTGCTAAAATGTTAGTATATGCAATTATGCAGTGTACTGCCACTGGTAACAGATAATTTTTTTTTATCTTGCCACCTAATTTTAATCATTTACACTTATTATGTGACAGGGTAAACCTGTGACACTTACAAAGCTACAATGTATCTTTGAATTGAATATGTTTACAATTTAAAAAAGAATTTTAATCTTGTTGAGTTTTTTTTTTAAATAAATACAAAATAAACCAGCTTTCCTTCTGGGTTGACATCATTCCCCTCATTGTAAATGTCCAGTATGGATTTAGACGAGTATCCTAGTTGAAGTTGAAGGTTACCTGTGCGTTTAATGTTTAAAATTTCCAAAGAAAAATGATTAAAAAGACAGTGAAAACAAGGGTGCTTAACCAAATGTTGATTGAAAATTCAGTACTACAAAAACATTGACATTTCTACCATTAACGCTCATGATACTTAAATCAGAAATTGACTGAAGTGATAATACATGATTTACTATACCCTGTAATATGTATAAATCATGAATGTGCTTGCCTTTAAATGTGAAAAAAAATCTTTTTTTATTTTCGTTACAACTTGATACAATGTACACTGTAAGTCGAAGAACTTATTTTAAGATACCCAACTTGAGTTTTAAAAAATTGACTCTGAACACTTTTAGGCTACATTTGATATGTTTTATATCATTTGTTGTATTTGTTTGTTTGTAGAAAATGGAACTTTCACAGAAAGTTAACCCCTTCTATTCCTTTGGAGGAATTACCAGGAGTAACAATTCTAAAACCAGTTGTTGGTGTTGATCCCCATTTGTTTGAAAATTTAGAAACTTTTTTCAACATAAAATATCCACAGGTGAGTACATTCAATTAAAAATTGAAAATAAAAGTTTTAAATTACAAAAATATATACATGCATGCTTTACTCATGCATGGAAAAATTTGGTTTAAAAAAATTTCTTGATTATATATATATATATATACCAACATGACCAAAGCATGCAAATTTTATTGCAATGAAATATTTGACATTAAAAATGTCACAACATCTTTTAGTTTAGTTTAGACATGTTAGATGTATTTATTTATCCATGTAATTGGGAAACAAGCTAATTTTTAAGAGTAACAAGTAAATTGTAATTTAACACATAATGTTTTTAAATGTTTTTGTACATTGTATTGTTTTATTAATTGTATTTTAATTATAAAGCAAAATTAGAGCAAAAATATATATATAGTAGTAGGTTTTTGTTCATTGGATGCAGAAGTAATTTGGCTGGATAGGGTTTGGCATGTTTACATGATGGGTCACAGCATGGGAATGTCTGGTCATCACTGAGAATGTGTAAACAGGCACATTGCTTGTCATATTAATTACTATGTTTTGCATGAGTAGGTTAAGAATTAGGTCATGGTTTGTTATGACAAGATGTCTGATCTCATCCTTATTGACATGCAAATGGACACTTCTCTGATTTAATATGATATAAAGTTTTAAGATTTTGCCACAGGGAAAGTTACAAGATATGTTTATTAATTTGGATGTTTTATTACAGGCATGTACCTTGGATTCCAGTATTTCCCTGTAAATGTGTAAATTTGTGTACAAAACAATTATTTTCTGTTCAGTGAACATAAACCTTATAAAATAATTTTTACAGATTTCAGTTTAATCAGATTTTATACAGGTGCTGTAATCACAGGCACTTGTTTCTACAAAAAAATATATATATACTAACCTACAATGTATAAGAAACAAGTGCCTGTGGCTGCAATACATAACATTTGTACATATAACTGCTTTAAAATCTTGTCAGATACATGTACAATTTAAAAAAAAGATGTATGGGTAAAATATATCAGTCAGACATCATTCAATGTTTATTTTAAAAATATATTTTCAAAAAGAAGACTTGACATTAGTATAAAAGCATTCTCCACAGATCACATTTCTTGTTTTATCTCTGAATGAATGTTCTGACATCTCCTAATAGCATCTTATATAATATTACATCATGTGTTATTGATTTTCCCCTTCAAGAAGACACAGATGTATACATCAATGCTACAGGGAATACAATCACATCAAATAATCTATAGAGTTAGTTTTTATAGAAAAAATATCACCCTGACTGCATTAGCTGTAGAGCTGTTCATTTGTTGATTTCAAAGAAAAGCCTTAATTTTCCCAAATTTAGCCACCTTGTTTAAAGTCCATTTAGAAACAAGCAGGATAAAGTGTCAGACTCAGTGAAATAAAACATGATATACATGCAGGGATTGGGAAGGGATTTTTAGCAAAGGGCCATTTCCCACTTTTTTCATGGAAATTCAAAATTTCAAGGGGCCATTTCGTAATATTCTATATAAGTTTTTGAGATCAAAGGGGGCCATTTTCAGTTTTGATTTGCCAATGGCCCATGGCCCCCTGCCTTCCCAATCTCTGCATGACATGTATTAATGGATGTCTTTCGACAGTTGGATGGTTCTTAGGGGGCGGGCAATTTGGCTCAAGTCAGATTATTTATTTTCTACATACCATACTTTCTGGCATACATGTACTTAAGAATCTTGGAAGAGTTTTTTTTAATTTTCTTGTCGATAGAGGGCATGTTACTTATTTCCAACTTTGTCTGGGCCAGAATATTATTGATTTACAAAAACTGCCAGGCCTCTCAGAATCAAACGGTTGTCTAATTTAACATATTTAAGCAAACATGAAATCTGTTAATTCTTTATGTCAGTAAAAGTAGTTTAATAATGGACATGTATAATGAATAAGTACTAAGCCTCCTTATTCCCACACAGTGGTGAATGAATAACTGTATATTTTTAAGTCCCTTACAAAAACATGAAAAAGTTTGTGGTTAGTGAAAAAAAATATTGACCTTCCATATCTAATTTAAATTTAATCTGAATTCTAATGGTGGTTTATCTTTTATTTAGTACATAATAAGTTCCTATTTAAGTTTTATTGAACATAGTTTTTTTTAAGTAAACTTTTTTGACCTGTGACTGCCTGACATCACATGCATTGCATGTGCATTTGTACTAGCACTACTGATGCTCTTATGTATCACTTCTTCTTGTTTCAAAGCTACAAAGTATTACAGCAGTATCCCTAAAATGTCAATTTAGTTATTCTGTATAATCAAAACCATAAACACAATACTTATCAGATATTTAAAAGACAATATTTTATAGTGAGTACTATATGATAATTAAAGTTACATGTTTTATATTACTTTATTGTCATTTTTATAAAGAACTGTAAGAAAGCCAGTCATATGTAAGTAAACACACATGTAGAACTGACACTCTCTCACAACTTTGTAGTTATAACCAAGTCAATGGCGCTTCATCAACAAATACTTATTTTTGCTGTTAATTTAGGCATTCAATATAAGTTGACATTAACTCCTATAGCCATGAGAGTATATGCCATGGTATCTCAGTTTTTCGCAGGACTGGACTTATAAGTTATAATTTTCAGGGTGTAATGTTAATAGTTACATTGTATATCATGCATATATATGACTTTGTGTCAATACTTTTTTTTGCTGATTCAGAAAATGTTAACAGGGTATAGGCCACATGTATGTCACTCTCATAATAAGGTTCAGTTAAAATCAATTGAATAGCAGATCTATGCTTTTTATTTTTTTATTTTTACAACTTATTTTGATAAAAGTTGAGGAAAGTTCAGTCATAAACATTTTTATAGTAACCTAAGGTGGGAATTAAGATGTTCTCAGCACATTTACATTATTAGTAAGGACTTAGATACAAAATCATGACATCATTCAATGTTTATTTGATATGAGGATGTGGAGATTGGTTTAATCAATAAGTAAATAGTACAATATAGGAAGTAACGGTGTCAAATTGTACTTATTATTGTTAATCCTTATCAGTGAAATACAACCAATGAATCATCTTATCACATCCTTATTTACATATATCAAATACATGTAGTTTATCAGTCATCTAACTGTTTAACAGTATTCGTGACTAATTACATGTACTTATAGTATACATTTACAGCCTACATGTTTCATTTTGGTTTTATATCAGATTGTTCTTCTTAAAGATATCTGAACTTCAGATGAACCACTGTACAGTTATAATTGAAGGCTTTAGGAAATATAAATCAATATTTCTATCACAATTATATTTGATCACTTCTTATTTATTGTATTCACCACATTGATGCCTCCTTTCATTTTTTTTGCACATTTCATCTATTATCTTCAATAATAAATAATTGACTCTGTTTGTGTGTATGTGTGTAGACTTTAGTTTTTGTTCTTACTAATTTAGTCTAATTACTTGACTAATATATTATATTTTTAAAACAGATATATATGTTTGATATAAGTTTGAGGTGAATCAAGTTCAGAATAGTTTGTTTAAAACATGTGTTTTCACATTTTCTTGCACCATTCCTTAAAAACAAGGTATTAAATCAAACTGGAATTAAATTTGAAAATTAGAAAATCTATAAAATTTGGCCTTTGTTTTTGATCAGCCATTAGCACTCTATTCTGGTCAATTTCATATGTGTACATATTTTTATGTTCTCTTTAAAAAAAACATGTGTTTTCACATTCATTAAAAGCTGTTCAGCTTTATCAATTTATGAAAATGATTTCCCAAAAGTTGTTATTTCCTTTTACATGATATTGACTAAAATGATAGAATTTTGCATTTTTTCTTCCATAAATGATGTTAGTCTTCAGTATGAGGCATGTTATATTAACAATCTAATAAATCTATCAGGGCAATCTATACTTAATTTTTTGAATTTACATGTATAATGAACAGAAGATATTTACTGCAAAACATTTAGAATATGATCGTAATTTGTATTATATTTTTGTCTTTTCAGTATGAAATTATTTTCTGTATCCAAGATGAGATGGACTCTGCAATTATGGTTGTCCAGAGTCTTGTTAACAAATACCCTGATGTAGATAGCAAGATATTCATAGGTTTGTACGGTTAATGTGTTACCAGAGTCTTGTTAACATATACCCTGATGTAGATAGCAAGATATTCATTAGTTTGTACGGTTAATGTGTTACCAGAGTCTTGTTAACATATACCCTGATGTAGATAGCAAGATATTCATAGGTTTGTACGGTTAATGTGTTACCAGAGTCTTGTTAACATATACCCTGATGTAGATAGCAAGATATTCATAGGTTTGTACGGTTAATGTGTTACCCACTTTCTTCTTTGTTGTATCCATTAGGGATATATATTCCTGATAAGTGATAAGCATGCTAACAATATGATGATTGTTTTTGGTCCCTGGAGTCTTTTGTTTAGCATGAGCTTTCTTTGTTTTTGTTCTTCCCCATATATATATTTTCTTTAGATCCATTCTAGGCTGTTTTGATACTGTAAGGAAATGCTGTTTTGTTTTTATTTTACATTCCTTAGATATATCAGCAATACTTGTAGTTGGGACTAGGCTTTACATTCTATGGCAAATTTTTTATATAAAATTTTCAATAGACGTCATATTTCATATGTAACACTATCTCAAGTCTAGTCTTATATTATTTACCAGTAAAGGCATGTAATCAGATAATACTAAAAAAATAATTTGATGGATAATTACAAGTTATTGTCAAAGGAATCGTGATACAATATGTCTGTTATTGATCTGCTGAGTTCCATATAATTAGCTAATGCAGGAAAGACAGATGGCTTCAGATCCAAACAATTATCATCTACAATTATCTGTAGACATGACCTCAATTATTCTACAAATATTTTTCTCTAATTATTTTCAAAATGAACAATATCAGATAAGATATACATGTATGGAGCAAGTTAAACTTTTTCTCAGAATTTGATTAAAAGAGTCAGATGTTTTGTTCACTGCCTTTAATCATAAGTATGATTTCATTGATTTGTTATAGATAATGTATGTATCAAATCCTTAATTTTGTGTATCTCAACAATAAAGCACATTATACTGATGTAAATTTATAGCTATCTGAAATGTTTTGTTCTAATGAGAGAATATGACATACATGCTGTCAGATCCACTATTTATCATGGTCACATAGTGAGGACATTGACATTGTGTTTCCCAGGCATTTCTATCAATTTACATGTATGGCCTGTAATATCCAGAATAAAGTAACAACAGCATGTTGCAAAGCCACATATACAATGCAGGGGTCACTTTGGCCTTCTGTCGTAGATTTATGCAGGGAATCTACATGTAGATGCTCTCTTGATGTTTGGCATGCACTGATGAAGCTTTATCCTTTACTATTAAATGATGTTAAAAAATTTATGCTAAAATCATCTTCCTCATGTTTAGCCATTTTTAACCACGGTCTACTCTACAACTGCCTTCAACATGTTCAATGAAAGACAGCTCTTCTTGCAGTTTGAAATCAAGCTTCTAAAACACCTAAAAATCTTTGATTATGGTAAGAAATCAAAGCGCTAAAGCGTTTAAAAGCAGAGCTAAATGTAAGCACTAAAATAAAGAACGATCTGTTTTTCAGCAAATTTTGTTCGTTTGCTCCGCCCACTTAAACATTTGTTATGAAATCCGTAATTTGGCTCCACCCACTTGAATAAATATATATGACGTATTGATTAAATCAAAGGTAAAAGGTCAGCAACGCTGAAGTGTACATCAACTTTAGTGTATCGATATGTGAAATGTAGTCCACATTTATTTTGTATTTATTATAGGGGTATAAAGATGTACCTCTTAGTTAAGACAACCTGTATAACATTTAAATCATTGAAACAATGATTATACACGATGAATATTCTATAATGGATCCTCCGGTAGGAATATTGCCTGACCGATTTACCCTGTCTAGACGGAAAAAAAACGCGAAAGTCAGATAGCTATATAACTACATAGAGCTCTGCTCAAAAATGAAAAAGCATTATGTGTATAATTTTGATAGAGACAAGTGGATACCTTGGTAGACAATTGTTAACAAATTTATATTTTTATCATTTTTATGGAACATTGTTGTCAAAAGTTGTTATTTCATTCCTTTATTTAGTTGACGTTGTTGAGAGTAGGGAGCATATAGATTCACTGACACCTTTAACTCCCTTCATTTGTTTCCAGTTTAATGTTATCCTCCTTTATTGCAGGAGGAAAACAAGTTGGTGCAAATCCTAAGATTAATAATATGGCTATAGGGTATGAAGCTGCCAAGTTTGACCTGATTCTGGTCAATGATAGTGGTCTAAAAGGTAGGTAGAACAAAGATGGCAGAAAGGTTCATGTTTTCAAGCTTGTATTAAAATAGTGAACTGTAATATTTCACATAAAATAAAAATGTTCACTCCAAGTGTTCTTACAAAGTACAAAATGAAATTATTTATAATTAAGGTAGTACAGTGGTATAACACTGAGCATCTTTTCTGAGTATGTTACCAAATTTAAGCAAAGGCAAAACCATTGCTATTTATCTTTGCGAATATTGTTACTATGATAAGTTATGAGGGAAAAAATAAGTTTGAAAGAAAACCTAACGTTATATGCATTTTATAACATTTCCCGTACTTTTTTCAAAGGAGATAATTTGTTTGAAATGGGTTGGGGAAATTCAGTTTTTCCAATTTATTTTCAGAAAACGAATGGTGACCCCATGGTTTTATGCCTTAATTTCAAAGAACTAACCAAAATTGGTGTTTTGACAAAATAAAACAAAAATCTATCCCGTGAAATTGGAATAAAATTAATATAAAACATTTTCCCCTATATAATCTATATAAAAATAGCCAAATTCGAACTGTTTTTGATCAATGTTCTACAAAAATTAAGCACGGTGACCTATCCTTTTTATATGCACTTACATACTTCTTATAACAAAATTTTAGAAAATTCTATCCTACCGATTTTTAACTATTGTACTACCTTAAAAACATTAATACAATTTTACTGTTGTATCAAGTTGTATCTTGATGTACAGTGATTAACTTATTGTGATACATGTACACTTATTGGAAGCTGTACATTCTCTGTGTGACCTATATACTGATGTCCTTCGGAGTCATCTGTAGGGATGTTTACCAATGTATTGTTTGTAGAATCACATTGATTCCTACCCCGTACTGTAGCTGATTAGTAGTATATTGTATGTAGAATCACATTGATTCTGTCCTTCAGTTAATTATCTTTTATTGTGGTGTAACAGGTGGTTTCTGCTGAGGCAAATGTATTGTATTGGTTTATCTATGTATAATAGTCAGTTTATCATGTTTATTGTATACATGTATGAAGTTAGACATGTAGTTGTATTGAATTGCAACAATAAGTTTATTGTCTTGTTTACAAGTGTTTGATGCATTTTTCAATCCTTTCTTTTTCCGAGCCTTTATTTGTCTGTAATGTTAACTAAGTCAGAAATATTTATAAATTCTGGATTTGTTATGTTATTCTTTAGGTTTTCTGTTCTAAGATATTCCTGTAATATATTTGAAAATTGCAGTAGTGCAGAAAGATAACATCATTAGTACACGACAAGAATATTTACAGTTTTAAATGTAACGTAAACCTATATATAAGGTTTATTGCATGAGTGATGTCCCCTGTTTAGCCAAGGCGTACTGAGACAACACTCCAACAAAAAATTAGATTTTTGATTGAGTATTGTAGAAGATGGAGAAAGATATCGAGGAAATGTGTAAGGCCATGACACAAGAACGATTTAAACGTCTATTAGACAATTTACAAAGGGAACAACCGTACAAAACAAACGAAAACACAGATGACTCAAATCAAAACAAAGAAAAAATGGCGTCGTACGCCGCTGTAGTTGATAGCGCTTCACGAAATACAAGTGAACATGAAGGCCCCCGTAGTAATATACAAGAAGAAAAAGACCCTAGTGACTTTGTAAAACCAATATTTCTGTATGACACAGATGTACATGGTGCTGCCAAACCCCCAAGATCACTTTGGTTGACCAATATAGAAATTTATAAAGCCATTGATCAAAAGGTGCCCGCCGAAAGGATCAAAGGAATCCAACGTATCAGAGAGATGTGGCGCATCTACATGGACAATGAGGGTGACAAACTGTCTTTGTTATTGTCGGGTATTAATCTGCGTGGCAGGCAGATTCCCTTACATGCACAAAACCCTCGTAATCCAGGTTACTTGCAGCCAGACACAATTCGCATCAAAGTGAAAAATGTGCCTATTTCAGCTGATGATGGGCAGATCAGTCGAGCCCTAACACTCCAGGGATGCGATATTCAAAACCTTTCTAGGGAACGCCTCAGAGTAAATGGCAAGCTGACAAACTGCCAAACAGGTGATAGGATAGTTATTAGTAAAACACTTGAGAAACCTATACCTAGAAATTTGCAGATAGGTAAATACTTGGCAGTCATTTTACACCCTGGACAACCTGAGTTTCAAAAACACAATACTGATGGTGCTGATGAAGTTTGTCATAAGTGTCTAAAAGCTGGACACAAAATATATGAATGTTCAAATGACTGGGTATGCAGAAAATGCAAGGTTAGTGGACACAAAGAAATTGAATGTCCCAGTGCCTTTGATGAAAACACAGAGGAAGCAGAAGAAAATATACAAAACAATGAAGAAGTACAAAATAGTGAAAATGCAGACACACAGATGCAACATGAGCAAGGAGATGTTAGTACATCAGATGTAAGCTTGACAAACCAATCAGAACCAAGTGATAGTAAGAAAAACAATGGGTCAAAACAGAGTGGAAAAGGCAAAAATGTTAGTTTTGCCAAACCAGGCAGTAGTGACAAAAGTCAACCACAAATTGACATGTTTGTAAAAACCCCAATCTCAAACCGTGGACCTCCACCTAGTAGACGCCATACACCACCAACACCCCCAGAAAGAAGTCATGGTAGTAACTCTACACAAGGTGCTAAGAAGTACAAACACTAGTTGTTAAATTATTATATAAACACATTATTTTAGATAAAAGGTACAAAATGTAATAGAGACAAAAAAAAAAAAATTAAAAATAACAATGTCCAAAAAAATCAAAAAAATTGTAAATATTTTCAAGCTCTTCAATTTTAGAGTATTCACATTTATAATGCTGTATTGCTTGTTGATAGTAAATTGTATTTTCAACTTTACTAATCATAAGCCTGGGGTCATTGTTGCAAATCCTGTAACATTTATTATTATATTGATGATATATGTATTTAATATGAATATTTTGTTGGACAATAATATTGATAATACTTTGGGTAATATTATATATTGTAACAGTACAATCCAGATAATTATTCTATTTTTGAGTCAGGTTGAGAAATATTCTTTGAAAATTGTTATACCAACATGTTCAGTAGTTTTGTACACCATGCTCATATTTCAAATAATGGATGCAACCTTTCGAACACATGTAATGTTTTGCATGTATATTTATACATATCAAACTACCGAAATTTACCCAAGTTATTTTTATCCTACTTACATACATTCAATAGAATTATGATGCTTTACTTAACCAAGTGGACATTTAAACAAGTAAAAAATAATATTCACGCACTGTGTAACTTACTTACCTTTGCATTTTCGTCAGTCTTGAAAGTCTTCCTCTTATTTATTTTAACACTTTTTGGCTTCTTTTTAGTAAATAACGTTTACACTTTTGAAGAATTTATATTCCATGAATTATACATTATTCAATTAGAGCACCTGCTGTCTCATAAATGCACTAAATATTGTATCGGTGCTTATAGGATCATTGTTAATTCACTGACACATTATCATAATCCAACGACACAACTTTTAAATAATTACAAGCAACTTTTTAAGCTTATGTCTAAAGCACATTTTCCGAAAACACAATATTTACCTGGATGGCTGATAAATAGTACAAGGTCAATCCTAAAAGTACATCCTGACCTATTTATGTGTGTTAGAAGTAACTGTAATTCACGGATGGGTACTCATGATTGTATAGCTTATTACATGTTTATGTTCAGATTATGTACAATGACTAATAATGATGTAATATTATATGATGTAGATGTTTATGTTATCCCTGTTTTAAATCAATTTTTAAATAATTATAATGGCATCACAAAATTTTATACTTTTGAGTAGTTTAAATGTAAATGGTATAAAATCGAAACCAAAACGCGATAGAGTTTTTGAATGGATCAAAACACAAAAGAGCTCGATTACGTTTTTGCAAGAAACACATTTTGATGTTGATATTGAAACGGACATAAATAATAGAGACGATTTTGATATTTTTTGCAGCCACGGGACAACGGCTAGCAGAGGCGTCGCAATAGTAATTAAAAAATCCTTAAACTACAAACTGATTGATAAATTCATTGACGATGATGGAAGGTTAGTTCTTATTAACGCGGAGATAGACAACAGCGTATTTACATTGTTGTGTCTCTATGCACCAAACTGTAAAACAAGTAGAAACGCGTTTTTTAAAAAAGTGAACACTTTTATTTTAGAACACGGAGTTGGTATTCCAATCATAGGGGGTGATTTTAATGATACACTTAAACCAATAGACCGAAAGAGTACACGGATATTCAGTCAAAATGTGAATCCAGTCAGTAGTTTGACTTCTCTTATTAAAAATAACAAACTAACTGACATATGGAGAAAATGTAATGAAAATATACAACAGTTTACGTGGCGTAGAAATGACAAAACGCAAGCGAGTCGAATAGACATGATTTTTATTGGAGACGATTTTATTTCTTTGGTAGATTGTTGTAAAATTAAACCGGCGGTAATCGATTCAACGGATCACTTGAGTGTGTTTTTAAAATTCCGAACTGGATCGTTCGAAAAGGGGGGAGGCTATTGGAAACTTAATAATTCAATCCTTGAAGATGAAGATTATGTGAAAATTATAAATAATCTAATTTATCAAAGCTTCAAAACAAATACAAACGACATTAGTTTCGCATGGGATATATTTAAAATACATGTAAGGGAGACAACAATGTCATATTGTAGAGCTAAGGCAAAACTAAGAAGAGAAAATTTAAGATTGCTCGAACAATCTTTAGCAGAAAAACTGAAACAGCGAGATAACAATCAGTATGACTGTAGTAATATTGATAATGAAATTTTACAATTAGAAGCTAAGATACGCAATATTTATGAACAAAAAGCTAAAGGTGCTCAAATCAGATCAAGAGAGAAATGGATTGAATTTGGGGAAAAAAACAATGCTTTCTTTTTAGGCCTTGAAAAGCAGAGACAAATCAAAAAGACCATTAACAAATTACATGGGGAAAAAGGGGAAGTTATAAGTGATCAAGGGGGTATTCTCACTAAAATTAAAGATTTTTATGAAAAACTATATTCTACCAGCACTCCTGATATAGATCAGAGTGATCGATATATCTCAGAGACCGAGATTGAAAACACATTAGACGATAATGATAAAAAGGTTTGTGACGGAGAAATCACAATAGAAGAATGTACTAATGCAATTTTTAAGATGAAATTAAACAGGGCACCAGGGTTAAGCGGTTTAACTGTGGAGTTTTACAGAAAGTTTTGGGATAGTTTAAAATCTGTTGTGGCGCAAGTACTAAACAAAGGTTTTGAAGACCAACGTTTAACTTTCTCGCAACGAACCAGTGTCCTTTCGCTCATTTTCAAAAAGGGGGATCCACATTCTTTAAACAACTATCGCCCGATATCTCTTTTGAATGTAGATTTAAAACTTTTATCATATGTTCTTGCACAACGTTTAAAGAAAGTACTACCGAAGATAGTTAACGAGGATCAAACTGGATATATACAAGGACGATTCATTGGTTTTAACTTAAGACAAATTCAGGATGTCATAGATTACGCTGAATCTTATAAGATAGAAGGAGCTATTGTGTTCGTTGATTTTTCTAAAGCGTTCGATACATTAGAATGGAGTTTCATGTTTTCGGTGTTAAAACATTTTGGCTTTAATACCTCTTTTATTACCTGGGTAAAAACGCTTTATAGTGATATTCAGACATGTGTTATGAATAACGGGTGGATTTCAGAGATTTTTAAAAATACTAGGGGGATTCGACAGGGTTGT
The DNA here is from genome assembly GCA_963971305.1 of Arcuatula senhousia. Lineage (NCBI taxonomy): Eukaryota > Metazoa > Mollusca > Bivalvia > Mytilida > Mytilidae > Arcuatula > Arcuatula senhousia. The sequence continues at coordinate 9,298,098 of OZ020303.1, forward strand.
CCTCTATCTGCTTTACTTTTTGTTTTATCAGTAGAAATTATGGCAACTCGTTTAAGAAACAACGTAAATATTAAAGGTATAAATATAAAAATCGACGAAAAGACGCATACTATTAAAATCTCCCAATTGGCTGATGATACAACTCTATTTTGTAGTTCTAAACAAGATGTAGAACTTGCAATGAATGAGATTGAAATTTTTGGATCTTTCTCTGGATTAAAATTAAATCGAAACAAGACAGAAGGTTTGTGGGTGGGAAAACTTAAATCTAGTAAGGATAAGGTAGCAGATATAAACTGGACGGACAGACCAGTTAAAGCACTCGGAGTCTATTTTGGACATTGTAAAGAAGAATGCAAAAAACTAAATTGGGAGGGAAAAATCGAAAAGATGAAAAAGTTATTAACGGCATGGCAAAAGCGAAAACTTACCATATTAGGTAAAATCTTAATTATAAAAACATTGATTATCCCAATTTTTACTTTTGTAGCGACCGCATGTATAGTTCCTGATATCTATTTGAAAGACATTGAAGCATCTTGTTTCAAATTTATATGGGATAATAAACCAGACAAAGTCAAACGAAATGTTTTGATAAATACACACGAGAAAGGGGGGTTAAATATGATAGACATCAAAAGCTATTTCATGTCACTAAAAGCTTCTTGGGTTAATCGTTTTGTAAATGGAAAATTTGGAAACTGGAAAGTCATACCATTAAAATACTTTAGTCATTTTGGAACTGATTGGTTAATTTTTAAGACTAACAATGGTGATGTTAGATCAAATAAGTCTTTACAAAACTTACCTGAATTTTACCAGGAAGTTGTTAAATGTTGGACTCTCACAGGTGGGGGACAAACAAAAAAACCAAAGACTTTTACCGAAATAAGAAAACAAATTATATGGAACAATTCTTTTATTAAGTTCCAAAATAAATGTATTACATTTAAAAGTTGGATAAATAGTGGCTTGGTTTATATCAATGATATAGTAGACGAAAATGGAAATATATCACAAAAAATAGTTTTTGAAAAACTAAAAAATAAAGCTAACTGGATTGCAGAATTTAATATTGTTAAAACATCAATTCCAAAAGTGTGGCTTCAAGCATTGCAATCAGAAAACTCGTGTAAATCAAAGGTAAATATTAGAAAAAATGATTTTATTTGGGGTAATAAATACACCAAAGAGTCACAATTATCGAATAAAGTATTATATACATCTTTGATAAACAATAAAGTTGAACAGTCTATAGGCATTAACAAATGGATAAGAATTTTAAATGTTGAAAATGCCATTAATAAAGATCAACTGTTTTATTTTATATTCAATTATTTACAAGACAATAAACTTAAGATTTTTAAATGGAAATTGCTGCAATATATTATACCTACACAGAAACTGTTATGTCAATGGAAAATAGAAAGAAATGCAAATTGTAAATTTTGTGGTCAAGAAGAAGATTACCTTCATTATTTTCTTTTATGTCCTTATTTAGAAACATTTTGGAAAAAGATAAATGAAATTCTCAAAGTGAATAAAATGAATTTTAAAATTACTCTGAAACATTTAGTTTTTGGATATAAGATCAATGATGAGGAATACTTTTATTTTAATTTATTTCTCACTATTTTATGTTTTTCAATTTACAAATCATATTACATTTCAGATCAGAAAACAAAGCAAGTTAATATTTTTAATGTCTTTTCAACCGAATTTATCAATCGAATAGAGAAATTAACAGATAATAAGAAACTAGCAAAATTAAAACATTGTATAACCAATATTTAGGTAATGCTTATAGATTTGAGGTAGTTAACTTTCATATGTCATGTATATCTTTGCAACTAATTACAACCCTGGGTAATTAGTGGAACATTCACAGGGAGCATCAGAAGGATCTTGGACTTCTGATGTATGATGTAACAAGAATTATGTTAAAATAAAGACGTATGTTTGTTGTTAAAAAAAAAAAAAAGGTTTATTGCATGAAGAACAAGGGATATTATTAATGTTTCTAGCATATTTTATGCTTTTAAAAGCCCACATATTCTTCTCTGACCAATATTTGTCCTGGAGAAGGGACATAGAAATGCCAGGCGTGTGTGCCTGTGGCATTTGTCACACTTTTGGTACAGATTTCTCAGCTCCTTTTACATGTATTTGCAGACTTAAAATATTTTTGGTAGCTTCAGGTATGGGTCTTATATTTGGGATGTGTTTTCAGGTCTGTTTGCATATCGTCTTCCTGTTCAACAAGCCGACTTAGAATTTTTGCAGTAAACTTGGGACCCAGGAATGCTAATCTTGTCCTAACAATTTTTGCAATAATCCTTTATATATTGCTACTAGAGAAAATAAGTTTTGATACTATACATTACATCAATTTTCTCCAATACAATAGGTACCTTTATATTTAAAGATAATCCTTTTATTATATTGTTATTCCAGTGAAAGAGGACACTCTGTTAGATATGGTACTTCACATGAAGGAAGATGTAGGTCTGGTTCATCAAATGCCTTATGCCTGTACAAGGAAGGGCTTCTCATCACACATGGAGAAGGTTGGTTGTAGAAACAAAGTTCTGTGAAAACCTGAATGAAATTAGCTGCAAAAGTATGTTTGGGAAAAAAAACCCCAACACAATTAAAAAAAAACACATACAAATGGATTAGACACAAATTTTACAACTTTGGATTACTTCTATGTACAATGTTTATGTATATGACACATGACATTGAAAATCTGTACAGCTTCATCATGATATATTCTTGTTTTTATCATTATCCTCACTGAAGAAAAATGAAATCAGGTCTTTGTGTGTGTTAACTTCAGTTTGCTTCATTTATGAAAATATTGTAGTGGTTTTCCTGTTAAATCATTCCATTTTCCACCATCTCTGATTAATAATCTTGATTGTTTTATGAAAAAGAAAAAAATTAAAAGCAAGAAGTCATTTCTAAAACATTATAAACTAACTAATGATATTTGTTTTTCAGATATATTTTGGAACTCAGCATGCCAAGATGTATCTTACTGCCAACTTTTTCAACATTAATTGTGCTACAGGAATGTCCTGTCTTATGAGAAAGAATGTTATAGAAGAAGTTGGAGGTCTAAAGCATTTCTCTCAGTATCTGGCTGAGGACTTCTTCTTGGCTGAAATGTTCCTCAAAAAGTTAGTACAAAAAAATAAGCATTACAAATGATACTGCTTACAGCTGTACACTATACCTGTATTTACAAGGTCCCTAGGAGTAAAATTTAAAAGCTCATAGTGATTGTACACGACCTTTACAGAATTTAAGTTACCCCGAATGAAAAGATAAATAAATGATGGCTAGAATTTTTTTTAACATACATAAAAATAAAGATTGTTACCGGAACAAATAACCCTTTGTATGTTTTTTTAGTGGATTTTTTTGGCACTTGAATAAGATCACTTCTTCAAATTAACAGACAAAGATTTAATAGGTAATTTAGTTATAAACACAAAAATGCAATTTGACTATTTTTAAAAAGTAAGTAAATTTTAAAAATTCATCTTTCTTTTCAGGGGATACAAGCTAAGAGTAAGCTCCCAGTCAGCTCAACAGAACGCAGGGACCTACTCTCTTCCTGTGCTACATAAGAGATTGATGAGGTAATATTTAGATGTGACTTGACAATTGTCTCTAACTTAGTAAGCACTCATAAGTTGGACGACTTCTCTGTCATTGGTATTGTCTTCACATTTCAAAAATTTAAGATGACATTTAAGCAGAAGCTTTATCAATGGTTGCCATTTGCTAGGGATGAAATAATATGTTTGCCATATGATACCATATGTATGGTAGAATTTCACGTTTTTATGATATATTCATTGATTGTTGTTACTTGCTTGTATTAAAAAATTAAATGCTTTATGTTTATTATGCATTAGTTACACAAAAACACATACCGGTATATAAACATTAAGTTTTTTTGTTGTTTTTTTTTCCATCAGCAGTTATGTTTTCAGCAATGGCTATTGCTATTTAAAGGCCAAAATAGTGACAGTCGGCCACAAACCAGTATTAACCTTACACTGCAATTCATCAAAATTCTATGGACATTTTGGTTCAGTTTCATTTCACCCCAACATTTTGACATTGGTTACACAAAAATTGAGTTTGGAGTTTAGTCAAAAAATTATTTACGTTTATTGGACATTAGTATTACAAGTTTAAAATCTTAAATTTGAGGAAATACAATTTACATTTATCAAGCAACAGAACAACAAAACAATTTATGTATGCTTATGAATGAATTGTAAGCAATGTTAAACCACAAAGGAAATAATTTTGATATTTTAAATCTTTCTGATTTTAATTCTACATCGCTTTATCAACATGATTATTTAAGTAAATGTTACAGTTCTTGATGTCATAATCACACGGATGCTTGCTTGAGCAATTCTGTTACATGATTATAGAATGAATAACTTTGCTTAAAAAATCTTCTGAATAAATTGAGTGGAAAATCATTATCTTTATGTTCCTTTGATGATTATAGAATAAGTTATTTGGTCAAGTGTATAAAATTGGTTCATGTATTCAAAGGAACATGTTGGATAAACAAATGTGACAGAACTGTTCCATAACCAAATTAATCTATGCTTGTTCATATGTTAATAAATATGATTATATATTTTGTTTTTATTCCTTAAATGGTTGAGTTTTAGGTTATAAAACAAATAATGATCTATTTTGCACTACTTTACATTGAGACTTTACATCGTTTAGTTAGTAAACTTAGTTTGAAAAACAGAGATTATAATATGTCTCAGTCAGTCCACTGATGTTGGTGTTAAATCAGCCTAGGGGAACAATTGGAATTGAATCAAAATAGTATTGATTGTTTATTTTCAAGACCTAGATAGTTCTTACAAAAAAATGATCTAGAATCTTAAGATTATTATTGCTTGTTGTATTTGTATGACTTAAAGCTATTGTAATATATGTCCTTGTTCTTTACAGATGGTGTAAACTAAGAACAGCGATGACTCCAGCAACCATCTTCTTTGAACCTTTATCTCTGTGTGTAGTATCCGGCTGGTTGGGTGCTTGGTCCATGTCTTATCTGTTTAATTTTACTGCTTCAGTTGCATTCTTAGTCCATGTACTTGTATGGTTCTTACTGGACTATATTCTAATCAGAGTGATAGAGGTATGTTCATTATTATAGCCATAGAAGATAGTGAGATGTGGTGATAAGTATATACCTGGTATAACACAACGTACATAAATTCACAGCCACACAAGGTTGCATGGTAAACTGTGCTTACTCCCGTTTGTGGCTTTGTCTGTTAACCTAATGGTGTTAATATTTCTTTTGAATATGGCAATAATGATAAGGCAAGGAAAGGTTTTGAGACTTTTCTATCTGTACTTTTGTATATTATTATCCACGTCATATTACCTTGCTAACAGGACTACTACACATAAAATAAACATCAATCAATCATCGTTATACCTGTCAGTGATCTCCCTAGAAATTTTTTGCTTAAAACTATAGCATCACATTTCCTATAGAATATATTAAAGGTGATTTCAGATAGCATCACATTTGAACAATTTAGCATCACATTGCCAGGATGCTATAAGGGCCTGGGGAGAACACTGCCTGTAAATATTGTAATTCTTTTTATGGTTGTATGACAGAATCATAATGATTTAGATTGAAATATAAAATAAAACGATGCCTAATATTACTTTCCCAGGATTTATGGGCTATATAAAGGTCTATAGTATAGGGTTAAAACAGCTCAGCAGCTTTATGAAAGTTATAAATTAAAATATTAATCTTTGTTTTGATTAGAATTTGTTACAACTATATTTTAATTCTTTTCCAGGGCGGGCCATTACCATTTTCCAAGTTTGATTTCCTAGTTGGCTGGGTGATAAATGAAGTGACGTACCCAGGACTGATTATACGATCACACTTAGATCCAGTTATCATCTGGCGGAATCATCATTTCAGATTAAAATGGGGAGGTGTTGTTGAAGAGTTACATAGCAAACAAAATGTATAGTGCTGAAACTTGTTCATTAGTATTTTAATATGTGTATAAATGTGTATGAGTGAATAATGTTGTGTCGCTATCCTTTAAAATTTTTGATTAATTTTGGAAATTTTTTATTCTTTGAAGAATTAATTTAGATAATTTCATATGGAAAATTAAAAAAACACTCTTAAAATGGAAGTTTGAAATGAAAGTTTTTATTATGTATATTACCAATGGGATTCTTCAAAAATATTGATGTCTGTCCTTAAATAGTAAAATTAAGAATTAAAAGGCAATTATGTTCAGAAATGCATTGAGGTACATTTTAGGGTTGTATAAGTCTTGTTCGTTAGTTATAACATTTTTATCAAAAGGTGCTAGGCCAAAGAATACCATATATGTTTAATGTGTCATTTTTGTACAAAACATTTATATCATCTTGTCATTTCAAATATCATACACAATTCATAACAATTTTTTCTACATTTGTTAAACACAAACACACAAAGATGTCACCTGACTGAAATCATTTCTAATCAAAAATTAAAAATGATAGAATTTTATCAACACGCTGTCCCTAGTGCAACTCATATTGAATGGATATTTTGTTATAGAGTCCACTTTTTATTGAAAAATACTGCTTAACCAAGAATTACACGGATAACTGTAAAAAAAAATGATAGATTTTACATTTTCAAAAATGAGGTATTGAAATCAATTTCAGATGATAAAGACACTTTGCCATTTTATAGAACTTTCAGTATTTATACTTCAAAATAAGTATTAAGATTTCTAAATGTATGAAATATGCTTTACATTAATAATTATAATTTCGTTTTAGAAAATCAAGTTTGAGACACAAACTGTTATTAAGGTCTTTCCCACTACAGTGGAAAGACCTTACTGTATTTCTTATGATTATTATTATTGTTCTTCTTTTCCGCCGCCCATATACGAAAAGTGTCGCGACATATCTTTTCCATACTTGGTACCTTTATGCGGTCATAGGAATCCTCGCCGAAACTCATGCTTTGACACCGATCTATTTTTAGTAACGGAGTTATCTGCCCCAAACCAAAAACCCTTGTGCACAGATCTCCTCCTAAACCGTAACCGATATCAAAAATTTAAAGTGTGGGAAATGTTGCTGGACTCATGGGAACATGTCATCACGAAAAAAAAAAATTTTCGATCAACTTCCTGGTTACGCGTTTTTGAGTCGAAACCTGTCGCGACACGTCAAAATTTTTTTCTTCAAAACGGTTAGTCCTAGAGACTTGGGACCTTCACCAATCATCCTAGGTGACATATGTTGCATTCAAAAATGTCAAGGTCAAAGGTCAAACCTCAAGGTCAGAGGTCATGGTACACCTTGTGTGCAGATAGGCTCAAAAACCATACAAGATAGAAGCAGACATGTAATGGGAAAAATACTTGTCTCATTTAGACCTTTATTTGATATAAAGGGTCGAACACTGTGCGACAAACCGTTTTCGAGTTATGGCCCTTAACGCGTTTCGGCTTATCCGTTTTTGGCTTATAACTTTTAAACCGTCAGAGATAATATAGTAAACATATGGGTTTTTTGTGACCGTCATTATGGGCCCTTCAATTTAAGACCAAAGTCGAATGGTTACGGGCAGCCATTTTCAAAATGGCTGACACGGTAAACAGTTTTTATGAAAAAACACTTAAACCGTACAAAATTGAAGCGGACAATACATGGAAAAAATGTTCGCCATGTCGAAATCTACAAAAAGTGTTTCAGGTGCGAAAGCGTAAAACTTGTCGTTTTTGAGTTATCGCCCTTGATTCGTATTTTTAAAATGATTTTTTGTTTATAACTTTTTAACCATAAAAGATGGTGAATGAAACATATGGTTTATTTGAAAGAGAATTGAATTACCTACAATTTGAACCCAAACAGTACATGATTCGGTTGATCGGTTTCAAAATGGCGGCTAAAACAAGTTTCGCGAAACGCATTTTTTGCCAATAACTTGAAAACCATAACAGATAGTATAGTAAACATGTATACTTAAATGAATCAGAATGCAAAGAGCTACAATTTGAGTCCAAGGTCAAAGGTCATAGGTCAAGGTCATTCCCTAGCAACAAGGTAACCATAATGAAAAGTCCATAGCAACCATACATATTCTTAAACCAGACTACTTTCTGAGTTTAGATGTAAGTTTTTTTCAACCGGAAGTGACATTTAGTCCATAGCAACCGACATGAAAGTCCTTAGCAACCATACTTTTTCTGACTCTAGGCCTCCTGATCTTCATTCTGGAGCCTATATCACAATAATTGGCAACATCTTGTCATAAACAAAGTGACTCAAATGTCTTAAGTACTTGTATAAAATACCATAACAAAAACATAAGACAGGGAAAGACCTCACATTTGTTCTCTGAACAAATGACTTTTTAATATTTTTTTTCTAATTCTTCTTGAACAACACTTAAGACTTGAAAAAAGTAATGGTTTCGCCATTTCTGAACGGAATGACCTGAAACTTGGTACACTGCTAGCACTACGTTAGAAACAAGCACAGCTCACCCTGGAAGTGTGTACCTAGCATAGTTTTCGAGATATGCCCCCGCGGGCTTTTTTTTATGAAATGTTGTGCGCAGATAAACTACCAAGTTTTTCAACCGATCGAGCTGAAATTTTGCACAGTTGCTGAGAATAATAAGGTCTCGCGTTGTAGCTAAAAATAAAGTCTGTACCTGGCCCCGTTTTGAACTTACGTCCCTTTCTGGTTTTTACTCAAAAATCGCTAATTTAGCCAAAAATAAACTTTTCCGTGCGGAAATTTTTGGTGCCCCCTCTCCGTAAAAATGTGCCCGACTGAAATCTGTCAAACATTCCAGCCGGGTCGCCTTAATTTTTTTATACAAATTTTCTTTCTATTTTTTCGAAATTTCAAAAAACGTAACTTGACCCCTCTTTGTACTTTTGTCAAATGCACCGGAAGTGCCAAAATGCTGTCAAAACTAGCTGATATCCTAGCCAAATGTATGCACTAAAAGTCCCCGTTTACAAAAATGTCCTCTGGTTAATGAATTTTTCAAAATTAAAGTTTTCTGCAGTCCCGTAAAACACACAAATTCCTGACGAATTTCCTCCAAATTTCACTATTCAACGTTATTCCTGTTTCGAAAATTGAATGTTTTCACTAAATTCGTTCTTAACTATTTTAAATAATCAAAAAATGAACTAATTATGTCACTATTTTTGCCTGTCATCAAATGTTGTAAACTATTGTCAAAAGATTCCCGTGTCATTTCTGTAACAGGCACATTCCAATTATAAACTTGCTCATCCGTGACGTTCATGTATCGTTGAAAGAATGGAAAATCAATATAGGTCCTAACACTGCAAAGTCTACCGCTGTACTGAGAAATCTAAAAACTAAGTCGTAAAGTCATTCAAAAATGACGTATGTGGCGCGCGACACCATAGAAACCTACAAATAACAAAGTGTCGCTATATATAGTAACAAAGAAAAAACCTAAAAACTGAAGCCCCCCCCCCTCCCAATTTTTGTACTTACATGTATGCGCGATAACTTACATGTTTGCAATCGACCCCCCCCCCTTGAAAATTGGTTGTAATGTAAAATTAACCAAAAAAAAACATGAAAAGTTAGTTTAAAAATCAAACAAAACGAAAGTACAAAAATACCCCTTAAAATAAAAAAAAATACGGACGAACGGACGGACAGACAAACATACATGTACATGACACAACATCCTTGACGACTCTGAGAAAATGGCGGAAATAGTCATCTGAACTGGTGGAAAGACCTACTCTTATTTGTTCTCTGAACAAATAGAATCTTTAATTGTCATTGTTTTTCTTTATTGAATTCTTTGGTGCTTTTTTATTGGTTATTTATTGATTGCCAAAATTGTGTTATGTATATCTTTTACATATAAATTTCTTGCCAATAATATCAGGTGTATATTTATATAAGTAATGTTTCTGTCTTGCCACTGTTTTTAAAACTACAGCATTATTTTCAGGACCAGGGACAATAAGGTACCTTTTTGTTCACATGTTTAAGAAATTAAGCTTATAGAAGTTGATTTTATGAGATAAGATATAAATGCATAATAATTTGTAAAAGAAATTTAGATACAGCTCAGGCAAAAAAAAAATGAATTCAAAAGTGTTAAATAAAAAAAAGCAAAACTAAGACTTTTTGATAATTGATGGTCATTTTGGCATCACATGTGAGTAACAACAGGATATTTTCTGATAGGGTTTAAAGTAATTTTGAAACACATGCGTGTCATTCTTTTCTTAAAATGAATTGATAAAATTGCCTATTAACCAGGATTTTTCATAGTTTTCACAAATAATTAAAAGTCACTCTTGCAGTTATGTGGCTTGAAAATATTGAAATTCTGACTTAATAGTTTTGGTGGTAATATTTGCCTTTAGATTGCAATAAAATAATGTATAATTTACTTTAAGTTTTGCATATTTTTTTTTTGGGGGGGGGGGGTTAAATTATTGCCATTTTGTCCCTTGTCCTTTATATTTGAAAGCAAATTTCCAATTCTAGTCATGGAATAGGCATTATATTTAATGTTAGCATTCGTCAGATTTTTAGCATAATAACTTTCAGTGTGTAGTGTTCAGTTTTTATCTTTTCATTATTAGTTTATAATTTTATGGTGCTAAAATAGTTTATTGGAAGTTATTAATAGTGCAAAATACTCACAACAGGTTTTAATAAGCATTGTTTTATTTATTTATTTTCTAGTCTGAATGTTTACAACTAAGCATTCCAAGCCATTGTTCTTACAGCATTATTTTATTTGTGTGCCTTTTTAAAAGTCTTTGACACATGCTGAAAGCAGAATTTGCTCATAAAAATTAATTTTTCAACTGAAGTATGGTTATACAGTATTTGCATAGTATCAGGGTACAATATGTTGTCTGAAATTAACAGTAGAAGGCTTCTGCTTCAGCTGTAATTTTAGATTTTCATTCATTCATTCATTTCATGACCTTTTACAGTTAATGGGATCATGGATTTGTGTTTTTATATGTCATTATCTAGTCCGATACCAGAAATCTCCTGTTTTAACCCACACTTTGTTAAGAATGTTTCTTTTTTATACTTTTTGTACCTGTGGTCTGTATTGTTATCTCTATAAATTCTTATCCATTGTATACGTACTTATATATCTAAGCAGAGTGAAGGATGGCAATATGCCACGCTCCTCCTAAACCTATCAGACAGATTAAACTTCCATCATCATACAAAAAGTGTACAACTTGTTGGAATGAAAGGAATGTTTTTCTTCGCCCAGAAGTCAAACTATATGACCTATGTCATGTATCAGCCCTGATTGATCACATGACATGGTGACCTTTTGATTCACCTATCACCCCGATACATCACTTGCATGATTGACCCATTACTGTTTTACAGAAAAAAATAACTGTAAATGTTTTACTTGATTTATTCTATTAAACATGTACTCAATCTCATCTAGGTTAAAACATATTTTCAGTAAAAAAATAATGAAAGAAAAAATATACTGATGGATACATAGGTCATATTTTTATTTTATTTGACTTTTTCTATCAAAGCTTAATGTATAAGACAGTAAAGGGTCATGACAAGTTGTATCAAGGTATAGGCTACAAGTTGAGCCACTTTTGATATTTTATCTTGTCCTTCTTCAAGTGATGTTGATGAGCCTTGGCTCTTGGCATCCAAGTCATTATGGATGCTGAATGACGCATTACTTTATATTTTAATGATAAAGGGCTTTACATTTGTATCATATTCCAATTTTGATATTTTACTTTCCATTTCCTATTTTATTGTATTTGTTGATTATTAATGGTTACATATTGTTTAAACTGCATGATATATAATATGGGTAAACTTATTGTAAACATAAATATAAGTATTTTCATTCATACACAACTTTTTTTTTCATGCAGACTTTGTCAGAGATTTATTGACCTTCTAAATTAGAATAATCACAAAAATATGTTTGTGTAACAAGGTTCATGATGTATGTAAACTCGACACTCAGACTTCAGGACATTAGTGAACATCTCTTTGGTTGTAATGTCAACAGAATTGAAATAAATATTGTAAAGGATTAAATTCTTGTATTTTTTATTGCAATCAAATGTTGTAAATCCAAATAGTCATAGACATAATCAGTAGACATAAACCATACAACAAACAAAACACAATACATTTACAACCAAAAACAATCAGCAACGTCAACTCAAGTGGAAACAAAAGCTTAAGAAGAGTAAGTAGTTCCAGCTTCCTATAGCACACCTGTCATGTTGCCAACAATTGGTTCAAATCCAGGCAATAAGGAGTTCAAAGGGAGACACTCTTTCCCTGGAGGAATTCACAAACATGAGGGATGATTCATACATTATCAAAACATACCTTAATAAACATACATCAAAAGTATCTTATTCTTCCCTTTGTCTTCATTACTTCTCCCCAAAAAATATGATGGAATTTCTGAAACTGGACACAATAAAAAAAAAACCCTCTTGTTAATGTTCATAATTTCAATGATAATTTTTGTTTAGCATGCAACAAATGTTGAGGAAGGCAAGACTTTGGTATGGTGATTCTGATTGCCCCAGCATCTACAGTTTTAGAAGATACATTTATATTCCTTCATACAAAGTTTGGGGCCACTTACCTCTTAAACGCTTCTCCTAAACTGCTTGACATATTTTAATGAAATGTCACATCATTTGTAGATATGAATTTCTTTGCGGTTGGATATTATTCAGGGGAGATAATTCGACTAAGACTTGTAAATTATTAGTATTAGATGTGATATCGTGTTAGTGCTTTCCTCCTCTTATACTGCTAAATGGATTTCAACGAAACTTAAGATGAAGGAAGTACATACTATGTAGATATGCATGAATAATTTTTGTTGCTGTCTGATATCATTATGGGGAGATAATTGGACTGACTTTAAATGCAGTATTCAATTGGAGTTCTTGCAAGTGCAACTTCTCTTAAACGGCTTGATGGATTTTGATGAAACTTTGCATAAAGGAAATACATCATATGTTGATGTGCATTGCTGTTGGATATTATTCAGAAGAGATAAGTGGACTTAATAAAAAATTTCTGGCAAAAAAGAGGCCAATATAAAGCGGGGGTTTCCTTTTGTGAGCTGCACAGTTTTCCTTGTTGTCTTAGTTTAATGTGAGAAAGTGATTTGGTATGCAATTACATTAGCATCAGTACAGACCAATTTTAAGAGTTTTTCATCTGTATGCTCCTGCAGTCACAATCTACTGACTAGGTATTTTATAGTGTGGCCAATATTGACATTTTTTGTGAAGTCTTATTGTATACAGTTGCATAAGTATTAGTACAGATCAATTTAAAATAGCCATACATACACCAGTAATTGTCAGGACTAGTCACTAGTAACAATTTATTAAAATAAATCAGGTGTGACACATCTCTGTGTTAACCGTCCATTTACTATCAGCATTAATATTGATTTTTCTTATATTGTTGCACAGATTTTTATCATGCCATGGGGAGCTGCAGGGTGTTACCTTTTGGTTTTTTGGTACCTGTCTTCTTATGTTTCCAGATTATCACTTAAAATTTTGCACAGCTTTAAGATACAGTTATTTTAGGTCAGTTCTTTTTGGAAAAATACTAAAAATAATTAAAGCCCAAGAAAATCACAAGTTGAAAGCTGATATAACACATGGAACTATATTCAAGAGTAAAATATGAGAGGGATTACTTTCAACACCAAACCTTTATCAGCAGTTGTACCTTGTTAAATATGGTTAATCTGTGATACCCCTTAATATGTACATGTATGTGGCTTGTGTAAAATTTCATATTATTTTCCAGAAATGAGGTTGACATAAAATAGTAGAAGAAAACATGTATATGTTCAAAAGAAATGATGCCTTTCCTCACAACATGCTCATTTTTTTTCTCAAATCACTAAACAAGAAGTTTATGTTGGAGGTATAATTATATGATGGTTTTTGTAGGATCATATCCTTATGTATCTGTGTATAAAGATTCATGGTGATATCCTACTACACTTAAACCAGTAACTTAAAGCTGAATATAAATGTAACTATAACACCCCCCCTTTTTCTGTGATCGAAGAAACCATGAAGTTAATGATACTGCTACAATTTTATAGTGATATTTGTTAGAGCATATCCTGATCTGAAGGTGTATTAAGTTTTCTGATGATATGACTGAGAAGCTTAAACCTGAGATAATCCTGATTTGGACAAAACACTATGACTATATGCCCCTCTATTTTGGTAAATGGGCAGAAATATGGGTCAAAGACACAAATAGCCGGATTTCATTGAACCAGAAATAGTTGAGTGACAGAATTGGAATCAAACTCACCATATCAGACATGCTGATGCTGCATAACAAATATCAAAAGTTTGTACTTATAAGTAGTTGCTGGAAAAAACTCATACCGGTATATGAACATTTTCTTCATGTCAAAAATTAACTACCTCTGCAAGTCAGTAGATAAGGAACAAATCCACACAAGATGTCATTCTGGTGCTGCATAACAAATGTCAATAGGTCAAAAAATGTTACAACAGTATTTTTAATATTTGCATGACCCCCAACATTCACCATTTTATAAACGAGAATGCTGGGCAAAGATGCAAAACATCACACTGTATTTTGTATTTGCTGAGAAAACTGCAATGAAAATTATCTATGTAATGATAGACACACAAATTGTACAGGGTTAATAGAGTTTAGGCATGCACCTTCTATGGAACTATTGAATCCTTTTTTTAACATATTAATAAACAAACTTATTGTAAAATTGTCCTGCTAGTTATAGATTGAATAGCAACAAGGTATTAAATTTTTATTTTCATCTTAGTCATTATAAATACTTCAACATAAATAACATTAAGCATATAAAAAAGATCTTGAGGTTGATTATAACAAGTAAAACTGTGAGCAAGTTCACATAAAGATACCCCTCGCTTCATATTGGACTCAAGTCTCCCCACAATGATAACGAAGAGCAATACAAATTCTTCATGCACATCTACAGATGATGTAGTTCCTTCATGTAATTAAAAGTTTCATCAAAATCCATCAAGGGGTTTAGGAGAAGTTGCGCTTACGGGGTCTCCCATTAAATAATGTATTTAAAAAGTCTCAGTCCAATTATATCCCCTGAATAATGTCAGAGTGCGATGAAAATTCTTCATGCACATCTACATATGATGTACTTTCTTCATATAAAGTTTCATCAAAATTCATCAAGCAGTTTAGGAGGAGTTGCGATTACGGAGTCTCCCATTGAATAATGTATTCAAAAAGTCTAAGTTCAATTATCTCCCCTGAATGATGTCAGAGTGCGATGAAAATTCTTCATGCACATCTACATATGATGTACTTCCTTCATCTTAAGTTTCAGCAAAATCCTTCAAGCGGTTTAAGAGGAGAAGCGCTTACAAGTTATGTGGACAAACGGACAGACAGACAGACAGGGTGTTTCCTATATAATTATTAATCAATACAATTTGTTGCATCAGCAAAAAGTTCTGTTGTTTTAGCAGAAATATGCATCGAAAGTAACACACAAAAATCAGCATAAGTAGAGACAAAGATTAACAGATTCGCCAATTTATTTTATACAAAATAATAAAACCTCATTTTTGAGATAACTTTAAAAATTTACAAGAGGTAAAATTTAATTCTTTGATCCTACCTACTTTCTGCTGATTACAAATGTAAAGCACAAAAACCTGTCAAAGTCTAAAATGGCAAAATTTCCTTAAAAACAGGAAGTAAGTGAGCCTCAGACCTGAAATTGAATCCCACCCTATGGGACCCCACCCTGATGCTGTATAATAATTATTAAGTGGTTGTGATTAAAAATTGCTGAGAAACTGTTACAAATTTTTTTCTCGCCTTCTTGCCAGCTAGCTGACATTTCACCATTTTATAACCCAGATTTTTTGCTCCATTAAAGACATAGAACCTATCATTTTGGCAATTTTTAAAAAATACTAAAATTCACACTATTTGAAGAATACATTGTAAAACCTTTGAAGAAACTGTTAAATTTTCAAAAAACCTGCCAGAAAGTATTCTTTTCGACGGAAAACTAATGAAAAAAACGCAGTGTCAAAAAAGAGGACAAACTAATTATAGAATGTAAACACTTGCGGGTACTTGTAAACTGAGAAACAAAAAGTAACCAAATGAAACGGAGCTGCACAAAAACGATATCGGTAAAGAAGGAAACGTAAACAGTAAAATTAGCAACCGAAATATGTATTTAGAAAGGAAACTAAATCAAGCGAAACTGGTAAAAAGGAAAATTGAATCGATTTTAGCCGACACCAGTCGTTTTTCTTAATTTACCGATTTCGTTTTGTCTTCGCCTCGTTTGGTTACATTTGGTTTCTCAGTTGAACAGTACCCAGTTTTCCAAAAGTAAATATTTATGCTGGACAATACTTAATCAAAGCGAATAAATAAAATAAGATTATTTTATAGACAAGAGTTAACACTAAAGTATGTCTCGCCTGCCGGCACCATCAGAAACAATTATTCTTTCTTACTTCCACTATATTTTGAATTTACATGGATTTTCAGTTTTTGAGATCAAAAGATGTTTATAGAACTTAAACATTGCAAATATATGCAATAAAAATAATCAAAGTCACTCAACCTGAAAATCAAGGTCAAGGTCAAAAGATGTGGATGCAACTGTGCTAAGCTACTACTGGGGCATATGTATACCAAGTTTCATCAACCTAGGACCTATAGTTCTTGAGATATGGAGGTGCTCGCAAAACTTTTCCATTGCTATTATATGTATTGAAAATTGTCAGTCACTCAACCGAATAAACTGTTAACACAGAGACATGTCTCGCCTGTCGCAACTGGACACAGTATAACATGAAGTAAAAATCCTCCTTAAACTGATCTTAACTGATGCTTAAGCAGCTGCATACCAAATATAAATGGTGAACCATAACTGCTTTATATAAAACACTCATGACATAAGTAAAAAGTTAAAAAGTGTAAAATCTCAAAGTCAGTAGACTGTGTCTGCAGGATCATACAAATAAAATACTTTTGAAATTGATCTGTACTGATGCTAATGCAAGTGCATACCCAATATCAATGATGTACCATAACTGCTTCATGTAAAACAGACGCAAGAAAAAAGGTTAACCTCGGCCAAATCGGTGTAAAATTTCAAAGTCAGTAGACCGTGACTGCAGAAGCATACAGATAAAATGCTTTTGAAATTGATCTGTACTAATGCTAATGCAAGTGCATACCCAATATCAATAGTGAACCATACCTGCTTCATGTTAAACAGACTTAAGAAAAAAGGTTAACCTCGGCCAAATCAGTGTAAAATTTCAAAGTCAGTAGACCGTGACTGCAGGAGCATACAGGTGAAATCCTTTTAAAACTGATCTGTACTGATGCTGATGCAACTGCATACCAACTATCAATGGTGTAACATAACTGCTTCATGTTAAACAGACTTAAGAAAAAAGGTTAACCTCGGCCAAATCAGTGTAAAATTTCAAAGTCAGTAGACCGTGACTGCAGGAGCATACAGGTGAAACCCTTTGTACTGATGCTGATGCAACTGCATACCAAATATCAATGGTGTAACATAACTAGTTCACACAAAACAGACTTAAGCAAAAACTTTAACCAATTGTGGACGCCGCCGCCGCCGCCGTCGCCGGAATCACCATACCTAAGTCTCGCCTTTTGCGACATTCGTCGCAGGCGAGACAAAAATCAAGGTCAAGGTCAAAAGATGGGGATGCAACTGTGGTAAGCTAATACTGGGGCATATGCATACCAAGTTTCATCAACCTAGGACCTATAGTTCTTGAGATATGGAGGTGCTTGCAAAACTTTTCCATTGCTATTATATGTATTGAAAACTGTCAAAGTCACTCAACCGAAAAATCAAGGTCAAGGTCAAAAGATGGGGATGCAACTGAGCTAAGCTACTACTGGGGCATATGCATACCAAGTTTCATCAACCTAGGACCTATAGTTCTTGAGATATGGAGGTGCTCGCAAAACTTTTCCATTGTTATTATATGTATTGAAAATTGTCAAAGTCACTCAACCGAAAAATCAATGTCAAGGTCAAAAGATGGGGACCCTGGACCTATAGTTCTTGAGATATGGAGGTGCTCATAAAACTTTTCCAAAAATTGTACGCCGTCGTCGCCGCCGGTAAAGTAACACCTATGTCCCGCTCTGCTTCGCAGGCGAGACAAAAACTGCAAAACATTGAGTTTTTATGTTGGTAAAAGTAAGTTTTAGATAGTATATTTTTAATATATGTACTTTTTATTCAATGTAAAAAAATGCGAAATTGATAGGTTCTATGTCTTTAAGATGCTGAAATCTGTCCAAAAATTAAGAAATGACAAAGAGAATAATGCATAGGACTACGTTCAATGTTACATTATTTTGATATAATACTATTTACTGTTTACAGGGCAGGGCAATTCCTTTATATCTTTGAGCAAGTTTGTAATAGGTGGGTAGAAAAATCTGATTCTACATTAAACTTGATACATCAGACATGTTACCAAACAAATTGTTTCAAGCATGGCATTATTACTTCCATGATTTGTCTTGGTAAATAACTGACAATACATAAAACTTGACAAATCAGACATGATAAGTGTGTTACAATATTTAAGCATGTTATCATTTGCAAGGTTCATTTGTTCCTTCCACTGTAGTCCGATGTAATATTCTAAGTCCCACTTCCTCTCTGGGGTACTGGGACTCTGGTGTAGCCTCATGACCAAGGGCTAGATTGTCTGATATTATAAAGTCACCTTCTTCCCACTGAAAAGAAATATATCAAGCCATTAAATGAAAATTGACTTCAATTTACATGATTTATATACTTATATAAATCTATTAATATTATATGAAATACTGTTACATTGTTATTTTTTCTTCTTTTAAATTCTGAAGAAAATTTGTGTAATGTACTTTATTTTTTTTTCACCCTCCTTTTTGTGCTGTCAATAATGTCTACTGAGTTTGTCAAGGCCTTTTCACACTTAAGATATCTGCTCGCCCCATTGGTACTCCTTTTGTCCTTTAGAGGCCCCAAAACTGAACTTATCATATGAAGCATTATCCCCGAAAATGTTTATCATTGGATTTTTCATTTCCTTATCTAATATCATAAAAAAAAACTTCCCAGAACTATTTTTAAATCTTAGTCTAAAATAAATTTTGTATTGCCTGAAAAAAAAACAAACAATGTCTCCCCCTGTTTCTCCCAATAAGTTCTAAGTTCGTAAGGCCATAACTCCCACTAAAATTTGAGGATCAAAATTTCCAAGTAATATTCACAACTACATATAATGTCCTTCCTACATACAAAGTTTTGTTGAATTCTGTTTGGTAGTTGCAGAGGAGTTGCGCTGACAAGATGATAAATGAGGATTTTCAGCCAATTTCTAAGTTCAAAGGGTTGTTACTCCCACAAAAATTTGAGGATCAAAATTTCCTGCTTATATGCACAACTACATATGATGTCATTCCTATATACACCAAGTTTCATTGAATTTGGTTCAATAGTTTCAGAGGAGTTGCGCTGACAAATTTTGTGACTGACTGACGGACGGACAGATGGCAGACAGGGCAAAAACAATATGTCTCCCCACAAAAGGAGGGGGAGACGTAAATATTTCAATAGAATATTCAATGATATGAGCTTAAACTGAATTCCTCAATTGAAAACAAAAATCTTTATGAATACATTAAAAGTCTTTGTACAAAATGGTTAATCTTTATATGATTTGTTTTCTGACCAACTGTTTAATCATGATCACCTTGTGTGAATAAATAAGCTTTCCGTCATCCTTTACAATTTCCTGGTACATATCCTTTAATATTTTGACAGTTTCTGACCATTCCGTCATCCTTTCCTTGTCTGATCCTTTGTCCCATAAAAATGCAGTAGTCATTCCTAAATGAAAACATAATGTCTGCAAAAATAAAATAAATGATGGAAAATGAAGAACACCAATAAAAGCACTGTACCTTTGCTTTGATTCATTTCAATATTTGATTTTTAGGTGGGCTATGGATATTTTCTCTGTCCTGCTTTTTTTTATTTTTCGGAAAAAGCTGAATATAATTTTTTTTTGGCGCAGCTATTGTGCACAATTTTTTTTATTTTTGAAGCTACTATAAATTTTTCAGCCAATAATACCATCCTGCCTTTCAAATGCCTTTATTCTTAATTCAAAGAATTGTCCTGCCTTTTTATCTCTGGATTTTTGCCATCCTGCCTTTTTATTTCAAATTTTCACCAAGCACCCCCCTATCAACATCAAATGATTCAATTTGTGTCATGCTTATTAAATGTCTATTTAAGTGGATTTTTTTCACTAGTGGATGATTTTGTTTTTTCCTCTAAAAAGGAGTTGCTTTTATTTTCACATAACATAATTTTTGTTGCTTCATATCAAAATTGTAAGCTAATATTTAAAGTGTTCTTTTATTTTGCTTCCCTATGGTACCACACATAAAGATAAAATTAAATTATGACAAAAAAAAAATCCCACTTATACAATATTCCATACTGATTTTATAATTTTTAAATGCATGAAGCTTTTAAAAGAAAGTTTAAAATGAAGAAATCATGAAAAGAATAATGTATTCCATTTGATCAAAACCATGCTACTGTTATACAATGTATTTATAATAAATCTTTGATTGTAAAACATGTATCAAAACATTAAATATTTATTTCCATAAAGGTTTATCCCTATAAAACTACAGTAGCTGGGTTTGTTACAAAGTTTGTTTTAACAAACTTGAAATGTTACCTTTAGCCTTGTGACAGGATGTGGATAAATGATAGGATGAACAATTCCTCCACGTCTGTCTGATACCATCCATAGCCTCTCCCATCGGTCTCGTGTCTCTGATGATAGACTGTTGATTAACTCATTTAGTGGAATAAACGCTGAAATTGAGAAAATATATCTTAATGTAATGAAAAATATTTTCTTTTGTAATGTACATATATAGCTTTAAAAATTACATGTCCAAAGAATTTTTAGGCAAGCGCCAGCGAAGCATTATGGAGTCTATAGAGTAATGATGATTTTTGCGGTTTTTTTTTTCAGTCTAGACGGAGTGATCTTCCTGCATCCAGTCTGGAATAAAATGCTTTATTTTCTATATTACTTTTTAATATTTGTTAACATGATATACACTTCTATAAATCTCCATTTTTAATGGCATTTTATATGACTGACACAAGTTTTATTTATTCCTTTGCATCTTACATGAAGAACTATTTAGTTAAAGGCGATAGAATATACATTATGTATTCATCTATTACTTGATTGGTTGTTCGTATAAATATTTCTGTTATTTGATTGTTTAATGCAAAGAATATACCTTCTCCATTCATAAATTCAGTAAACGATACACAGCATTTTAATCGATACCATTTTACACGATACCGGTCTTGTGTGCAATTGTGTTCATCAACTTTAAATTTGAGGGCATCTGCATGAGGATCCTTTCTTCACTCACCAAAATTAATATGTCGCAAACATTTTGAACAATATAGTCTTTAACAGAGAATAAATCTATTATAGTTCTTATATATTTCGCTTGCCTTTAAACGCTTTAGCGCTTTGATTTACTTATTTTACTTCCACCTTTTTTTCATCCTATAACCTCAAGCCTACAGCCCTTAATATGTTCAAGCCAATATATTCAAACTGTTCCTAAGGCCTTATCTTTTTCATTTAATCTTTATAGAAGATAATAAGTTAAACATGTTAAAAGAAAACAACATTAATTCTTTTTACTTATTTTACCTGTGTTCCCCTTCTTTGGGACAGAATACATATGCAGACCTGTCAAGTGTCACGCAACTCGCGTGAGACTCACGCATCTAGTCAGCAATTTCTCGGCAAATTCCTTTGATCTTTTAATTTTTTCCCTTGATCTTTCAATTTTTGGGCAAATCTCACGCGAGCAGCTCATCAAAACTTGACAGCCCTGCATATGATACACAGAATGACTGTAAGGTTTCCTCATAAAACTTCCATCAATATGCCATCCTGTCCTACCGACATTTGTACAGCCCTCCTCCTCATCATTAGACACCCTAAATACATCAGGATGTGGTGATTTTGGATGTTTGTAAAAAGTAGACTCTAGATTTCCAAACCATTCACTGATCTCTACTTGTCTGTCACCGCTCACTTTTCCTTGATTCTTAAAGATAAGAAGTCTATACTTATTCACATCTTGTTTAATTTGTTCAATCACTGATTCTGAGATGGGTCCGTTCAAATTTATGTTGGAAATAATTTTTCCTAGTTCTTTCATTTTCATTTCAACACAAGACTAAAATTGCCTCCTCATAGGAGAGTTCTCCAATTTTTGAGGCTCCAAAAGAAATGACTCTTATCAATTCAGAGGCTCCAGAATAAATATCATACACAAATTAAACAAAAACATGAATTGAATTAAAAATAAAAGTGAAGTATTAAATCAAATATAAAGCAATGTAGAGTGACGTCCCTTGTAATGGAGGTTTGAATTTTTTTCGCTCCTGAAAATATTTTGTTTTCTTTAACTTTCATGTAATTTTCTGGATGCATAACCGTAGGAATAGTATCTCAAGACATTCTTTAAAAGGTTTGTGTGCTAGTAACCCAGTTGTTTAGACGGGTACGATATAATAAACTGAAAAAAACACAGAAATAAACACTGTTCTTGAATACAACTCATTACCTCCAAGATGGCATTCGCCAACAGAGATCTTTCAATCCAGTTCAATACAAGATCATTTAAAGGGATAAGACATGAAGAAGTACTTAGTGAAATTGAAAAACATGTGGAAATAAATAAAATAAAATCACTGCAACTCACTGTAAATAACTGTATAGTCTCTCTGTGTGACATTGAAAGTAAAACCAAACTTATGATTGGTGGTATATCATTAAGAGATCGATCCGTTTCTTTCCATGATGTAGAGCAAAATATCACAAATGTGACAGTTAAAGACCTACCCTATGAGATTGACAATACATATGTCTATACTCAGATGTTGAAATATGGAAAACCTGTGCCTGGTAGTGTAAGGCGAGGTCTAATAAAGAACACCACGATTGAGAATGGTTCTCGTTATATACAGATAATGGACTGTGTTGCAACCTTGCCAAATCATACTGAGTTTGGAAGGTTCCCTGTCAGACTTTTCGCAGACAACAACAGAACTTCATGTCAGTACTGTGGAACCACAGATCACCCCTCATACATGTGTAGACTAAAACCGCAGCAAAATAATCGCCGATGCTATAACTGTCAACAGACTGGGCACATTGCGAGGGATTGTAAGAATGAACCCAAATGTAGCTTTTGTAAACAAAGTGGTCACAATAGATCAACGTGCAAGGATTATGAAACTGAACAGGCTAGACATGACTTTGGTGAATATGCTAACGAAATACTCGAGGGCAGAAGGTCGACTGAAGAAGCTGAAAATGCTGAAAATTCTAATAAAACTATTGAAACCGTCGAACAAAATTCAAATCACAAAAAATTAAATAAGAGCATCCCAGTAAATTGTGTGCTACTAGGAGCATCAAATGCTTGTAGACTTGGAAATTTTTCGAACACTTCTCTCAATGCTTCTATTTCTGGTACCTCCTTTGAACAAATAAACAAGTGTATAGACCTAGCCAAAGCAAAACTAAAACCAACAGATACAAAAATTGAAAACGTTGTGATATGTCTTGGAACCAATGATGTCTCCAGAAACAGAGACGATCCTGACAACATTTACATTTCATTTACAAATGCTATCTGTGAAGTTGAGCAAGCATTTCCTGAAGCTAGCATAAATGTTTGTAGTATCCTGCCGAGAAAAGGACGTGGTCAACAGTTCGTCAAAATGAATGAAACTTCGAACAAAGTGAATAGTTTCATCCAGAAATGGTGTAAACGACATCAGCATCTTAGCTATATTGACATCACATCTCCGTTTTTATCGAACCAAGGACAGGCGCGTAGCTACCCGGAGGCACGGCAGCATGTGCATCCACATCGTTTTCACAAAAAAAAAAAAAAAATGGGTTTAAAAAAATTGCGTCCATTTTTTGTTAAAACATCAAGGCTCATAATGTCGTTTTGATTGTTATTCACAATAGTTTTATTATGGACGCTTTATTTTTTCTGAAAATTCGTTCCTTTACCGATATTTATTATTAACGTGTTGATGCCAATGGATGCAACGTTCGAGTTGTCCGGTATAGACGTTCAACTCATATTTGGTACTAAAGCTGGTAGCAGGCGCGGATACAATGAAAGGCGTACCGAGCGTACTTCCCCCTCCCAAAACTGACAAAAATTAAGTTTTTGCACAAAATCCATGAAAAAAAAACCACTAAAAAAAATTTGAGCCTCGTGTCGCTCGTCGATACCAATTAACCAAAAATTCTTACATCCTCCTAAACTAAAATTCCGGGTTCAATCTGTTGCAAGCAGTTCCGATACTTTTGCCATCGCAGATGCGTCACCTAGTTCCTCAAAAGTAGGCTCAGATGAACAGACGTCAGCAACCTTTCTTATTAAACCCGTCATTACATGTCACTACCACATTACAAAAAAGCCGGATAACGTAAAGATAGATTTGCTGACAGAGTCTTGGGAACAAACAGCAAAATTCAAATCTCCATTCAGGAAGTAAACTTTACTTTTTTTATTTTTATCAAACATAATATGCAAGAAATGATTCATTCATTTGAAATGCCTGTCACCAAGTCAGGGCCATTGCTATTTCAGACATGACAAAATGTGTCTAACCAAAGTTTAAGACAAAATTCGATTCGGTCAGACAGAAAATGTAAAAGTTTTGTAGAACATAAAGAAGAAACCCCGAAACCGACATTTGGTAAGACCGATCCTAAATCCATATCCCCAAGTCTACTATCTTCAATTTCTCCGATACATTTTTGTTTTGTTTTTTATTCTTTGACATATGAGATTGATCATCCTAGTTCGGTAGTTTCGTTATTACCTAATAAAAAGTGGATCATTTTAGGAAAATAATGTATACAAAAGATTTTTGGATAAACAAATAACCTGCCTCCTTTCCTCTTTTGAAGAGCCTGTATTGTGGTCTATTGCAATTGGAACATAAAAAAATAATTATTTTGAGGAAAATGTGGTTCATACTCTGTCCGTATTGTCCGCCTGCCAATTTTCTGTTCCAAAATGCTTCTAAACACTAGAACCCTGATGTTGAGAAAGACTTAAGTCATTAACGCATGTATTTGGACCCTATATTTGAGTCGCTATTTAAATAATTAATAGAATCTTTTAAGATATTTTCAATATCCATGGCTGAATATGGAAATTCAGAAAAAAATCGCATATTCATTTATCTTTTTTAAATAAAAAACGATATCATATTGCATTAATTGCCATTAATTTCTTATGTAGTAAAACGATAACTGGCCCATATTTTTGCGTCATCAGGTCACGTGAGGCCTATCTCATTAAAATTTTCCGGAACGGCGGAAGCGATATAATGTGATGCTAATTACTAAAATTGTGATCTTATTCAGGAGATTTGATTAGTTTTATGGTGTTTTTAACTGTTTATGATGATAATAAGATCTATTATAAAAATATCAAAAATCGTGTCCAGTCTCCTTTAAGAAAAAAAAGTCGTTTGAATGTCTTTTGCCAGCCTGAATAAGGAACTGAATAACTTGTGCCAATGATACATTGATTATGTCATTTTTTCTATTGAATATATAATTATTTGTTGATCAAAAGAAATTCGTAAAATAACTGTTCAAGTTCAAAGTTATTTCTTAGAATTTTTACACTATGCAACAAATGTGCAGTTACTTAACTGTCTTCTTCAGTGTTTCCTTTTGGTTTTCAACAATTTATCTGGGACGGTCACGGATGAGTTTAATAAAAATTTTAGCTCTTGAAAATGCTATCGCCAGACCCCTCGCCGTTCAGCTTGTGCATCCACTTCTCTCTTAAGATAGCTACGCGCCTGAAGGATATCCACTTAAAGGCTTATATGACAGCAATGATTCATCTGGTGTGCACATAAGTGAATCTGGAAAAGTTACAATTATTGAAGAACTAACAAAATTCCTTTCCATAGATGACGAGAGCATTGGATCTCCCTTTGAAACACCCAAGATGGACAAGAAACGACTAAGAAGTGATACTTCAACTACACCCATGTCATCAGAGCGATTCAGAAAACAACAAATCCTATCAAACGAACATGACTATTAAAAGGTTTTCTCGAATGCATGTTCAATGTATATTTTATATTTTTAGTATCTTATATGCTAGAGTAGTAAAAAAAAACATTGTCGAAAAATATGTACAATTGTATATTTTTGATAATTTTGTCGGTATTTACCACATTCTTGTATGTTCATATTTATATGAAAGTTTATATGCACTGTTTGGTGAAATGTAGAATTGTTATATATATTATAAATAAGATGGTATCAATGATGTGCAAATCGATATATGTAAATCAATATGGTGTGCAAATGAAAACTTGCAAAATATCTAAAAGTTCAATTAATTTATTTCACGGATTGTATTTGCTGAAACAATATGGTCTATGTAAACCATTCTATTCAATTGTGTATTGCTTATAATGTCACCTTCACCTTACTTGTATACCAACAACCAAAAAGTCATTCAAGCATTAAACTATGACCCTATTCATTGCTAGTATAAATGTAAACGGGTTACGCAATAAGAAAAAACGTAATAATATATTTAATTGGTTAAACGCTAAGGGCTTCGATATTGTATGTTTACAAGAAACACACAGTACGATAGACGACGAAACTTTATGGGGACAAGAATGGAAGGAAATAAACGGTGGTGATAGTACTTGGAATTCCGGCACCAGTGAATCCAGGGGTGTATCCATATTAATTAATAAAAAAATTAACTACGAGTTTATGAAAAAATATTGTGACCAAAGCGGAAGGCTTATAAATTTTGAAATATCATCGTCTGATAAAAAACTATTTATAAATACCATTTATGCCCCTAACGATCCAATCCAAAGAAAACATTTTTTTAAATCACTGAAGCTTAACAATACTGATTTAGAGTGACCGCCCCTTACCAAGGTTTGGTGTGAATTACCTCTGATACAAAAATCAAAAGAAAAGCTACAACAAAGATCGAAAATGACGGATACCTGGTGTGATGATTCGTTTGAACACTCTATTAGTAATTTAGACCACAAAGACACAGAAAGACAACAAAAAACAGTAAGAATAGCAACTCCAGAAGCGCTTGACCTGACAAAAACAAACAATATGGCGACTTCATTTGCAAACATAGCGAAAAATAGAGTAAATGTAGAAGACCAAAACATAAATACTGTAAAGCCTATATTCATAAAAGAATCTGAAATCCTCGGAGATGACAAAAACATTCCAAAAGAATTCTGGCTAACCCACGTAGAAATCTATAAAGCCATTGGACATGTGGTACCACCACAATGCATTCGGGGAATACAAAGAGTCTATAGGGTCTGGCGAATTTACATGGACAACGAAGAAGACAAAGAAACACTGCTTATAAAGGGGATAGTTCTGAGAAGCAGAAAGATACAAATGTACGCCCATAATCCCATGCGTCCACCTCAGCCAGATGTTATTATGGTCACGGTATCCAACATACCCCTTTCCGCTGACGATGGTCAAATCGAAAGAGCTGTGACCACCAGAAATGTAGAAGTTTTAAGCCTTTCTCGAACAAGACTCAGAGTGGATGGCAAACTTACTAACTGTCAGACAGGGGAAAGAACATTGGCTTGCAAAAAATTTGAAACCCCCCTGCCCAGAGAACTCAAAATAGGGAAATATATGGCAAGAATATATCATCGTGGTCAATTGAGAGATGAAGACATATTCATATGCAACAAATGCATGGAAAAGGGTCATAACATACTCAACTGCCCAAATGATTGGAAGTGTAGAAACTGTATGGAATCAGGACACAAGATGTTGGAATGTCCAAAATACCTAGAAAAACTGAGAAACAAGACACCAGAAGAACAAAAAGATCAAGATGGAGTAGAAGAGGAAACACAAAATCCTTTACATGATTCAGCAGATGACACAGACAATAGTGAGTCAGACATAGAACCTTCTCAGTCTATACTCCAACCAGTAGAAAAGAAAAAAGAACATAAAACATCCCAGCCACAAGCCAAGAAGAAAACACAAGAGAAACCATCCTCTTCTCAGAGTAAGAAAGCAGAAAAACAGCAAAACAGAAAAAATGAGAAAGCCCAAACAGATGAAAGTAATAAGAAGAAAGAGAACAGTGATTCAAAGAAACAATCAAACATTAATGATTACACAACTCCTAAAGGGAAAACGCCTAAAGGACCAGAACATCATAAAAGGACACCACCAACTCCACAAGACAGAGAAACCAAAATTTTTAAGAGATAATTGTATAAAAACATGCATGTAAAATACTGTTATTTTTAGTTATTGTTAAAAAAAAAACAAAAAAATCATAAAACCAAAGTAATATGTTAAAAAAAAAAATTGTCATTACTATTATGTGTAGTTTTGTTATTGTGTGTAATACTTTGTATGTTTTAAAAACTTATATCACTAGAGAATTCAATAATAACAACCATACTATTGTCAGTTCATGTGATATTGAGGTATTGCCCTTGAAACATTACATTAAATATGGGCAAACATGTAAATTTGTTTTAATCTACCTTTTGGAATTCACATGTAAACGATATATTAAAAGAAAGATCAAAGAAGCTACAACATCGCTTTGTAGGACTGAAATAGGTAGTATATGGAAATTATATGAAAATATTACCATACATGTAACAGCATCATTTGTATTTATATATATTTTGTACTACATGTACTTTGTTAATATTATTGTGAATATGTATTTATCCAGCTGTACGTATCAGATCGTGTACGGTCAATTTTATAAATACAATATTATTAATATTTATTTCAAATCATATCAAATATGCTATGTGATCTGCATTTGTGTACAGTAAATGTACAAGGTCTTCGCGACAAGCAAAAAAGGTTTCGTTTTTACGAATGGATTAAGAACCAACGAACCAATATAATATTCATTCAAGAAACCCATTTTGATAACGAAATCGTAAAACTGATAAAAGTTGAAACAACATTCGATATATTTACAAGTAACGGAACAAATGCAAGTAAAGGAGTTGCTATTTTAATCAATAAAAACGTAAACGCTGAATTGATCGACATTCACCGAGACACCGAAGGCAGATTAATTCTAATAAATATAGAAATCGAAAACGTTATATACTCCTTAAAGGGTAAGTTCACGATTTTTGACATATGGTCTTAAATTGTTCAGAACAATGTTTTATAATAGTGTGCAATTTTTTTCTCTCATATCTTAACTTATAACAAAGATATTGGGGATTATTTATTTGAAATAGACCCCTACTCTACATTAGGGGACTACTTCAGTTAATCAGAATTTCTACTGAGTAGCAAAAAATCATATTAGTTCAAACGTTTAAGTGATCATGTGGTACATCCAATAACCAACAAAATAATTAAAATAATCAAAACTCAACAAGATCATTTAATATTTTCAAATTACTTTCTATATAAAAATCTGTTTAAAATCGTTTTATTAATCTATTATTTTTTTTTCTTTTAAATTGAACTTTATAATCAATTAATTAAAATTAAAATTCTATAATACAAAAAAAATATTATTTTTTTACTATTAAGAAAGAAGTTGTGTATTTAAATGCAAGCCATATATTTCATTGAAAATAATTGTGATATAATTATGTAAATTACAGGTCATTCTTTTTCTAATCCCCCACTGGGTTTGCTAAAAGTGTTAATTAATGTGAATTTATTGTCATTGTCTCTCAGCAGGTACCTGTGTAATGGTTAGGTAAACATAAATGTAATTAGTCACAGCTGACTTGGGGTGAAATAAACAGGAAATTCTAATTATCAATACCTACAGGTGTCAAAACCTAATATACAAACATTCAGAAACAAAGTTTTATGTACTAGATGGTTTTATTTTCATTCTAGCATTGAAAACAATAAATTAAATGTTATTTATATGCAAGGTTATCACAACAGGACTTAGATAAATTAAAAATGACTTATTTAAATTGATCTTTATACCAAAAAATCTTTATTACTACTTAAAGAATAACTCAATTTTGTTAATTTTAATAAGGATTTTCTATCACTTATTTAAAATGCCATAACATAGATGCACACAAAAATATTATATATTGGCAATTCAATAATTAGGTAAATGGTGGGTCACTGTCAAATGGAGACTTTGTGGTATTCAGATGTTTTGTGTAATTTAAAATTACAGAAACCAAAAGATAAAAAATAAAATTCCATTTTTGTCAGCTTATTAGATTGAATATAAAAGTTTAAATGATATAGCATAATTAGATAATGCATTAGAAATCATATGGCAAATTTTCATTTTTTTGTGAACTTTCCCTTTAATTAACACATATGCCCCAAATAATGAATCGACCCGAAATACCTTTTTTAAAAGAATGAATGAATTTGTCAACAACAATACTATAGGGGCACTAATAATAGGTGGAGATTTAAATCAATCATTAACAAACGCAGATAGAAAATCGTTAAATCTAAATAAAAAACAAAAACCGGTTCATGGATTAAAACAACTAATAAAAAATAATAATCTCATTGATATATGGAGACACATGAATCCAGGAAAAACGCAATATACCTGGAGAAGAAAAAATGGAATTCAAGCAAGCCGGATAGATCTTTTTTTAATTCATAAAGACTTATCACCAAATGTTAAAACAAGCGATATTAGACCTATTCTTATAAAATATACTGATCACCAAGCCGTATCACTAAAATTGCAAACGGCTTCTGTTAAAAGCAAAGGTCCAGGATACTGGAAAATAAACAATTCTATTCTGACAGAAACAGAATATGAAAATAATATAGGTAAAATAATAGAAAAATATAATAAAATGATACATAAAGAGACAAAAGATATAGCGTCAGCATGGGAACTGTTAAAAATAGAAATAAAAGAATATAGTATAAATTATTGTAAACAAAGAGCTAGAAGGAAGAAAAATGAACTCACGAAAAAAGAAAAAGAGCTTATCAAACTAAACAATATATGCGATCAAATTAATAATTTTAATTTAACAAATAAAATAGAGTTATTACACCAGGAAATAGAGAAAGAATATGAATATAAAGCAATAGGGGCTCAAGTTCGTTCAAGACAATTATGGGTAGAAAAGGGAGAAAAAAATAATGCATATTTTCCCCAGAATCAAACTAGCGAACAATACCTAGCGAACAAAAAATCTAGCGAACAATACCCAGCGAACATTATGCAAAAACAAGCTAGCGAACAATTTCCAGCGAACAGAAATAAAAAGTCCGCCAAACTGATATGTATGACGACCGAAAAACGAAGTAAGGCAAGTGCGAACACAAATGAAAATAGATATTCTATTTTGTAATTATCAACGTTAAGGGTTGCCATGTGGCATAATATACAAATAGTAAAAACAAAGATGCGTTGATGTTTTACCAAGTTTATTACATAGACCAAGGACCACCTGACTGATTAAAAACTATGATTAAATGAATAATAAAACCCGTAAAAGTAGTTCGTTAAAAAAACTTATTTCCTTAAAAACACTCCATCTAAATGTATCTTATATAATTTAATACAATACTAGCATTGCATGTGTCACGATAAGACTAAATTGTACAGACAATTTCATGCAAATATTGAATAAATCACTTAAGAGAAATTTATGAATGACCGAATTACTACACCAATATGAAGCTTATCTAAGATACAAAGTATATACATGTATGAATAATAAGAAATGAGGGGGGAGGGGTAACTTTGAGTACCGATTGTGGACCTCTTATAGAGTATATAGAGGAAACATGTAGCTATTCATATGTCAAATGCCATTGCCAAAACTACACTTTTGAACATTTCACAAGCTTATTATCTATATTAATGACATTGCACTTAGATTAAAATCTTTGTGTAGGCTATTTGCTGATGACACATCGTTTAACTATTCCCATCATGACCGAATGCACATTAAAACGGTTATTGATCATGATTTGCAAGAGTTGGACGAATGGTAAAAAAAATGGCAGATGTCATTTAATCCAAACAAAACTGAAATTGTCATTTTTTCGAACTCAGATGTAAACGATATAAATTTTAATCTAAATGATATTCCTATTCCTATATCCGATAGTCATAAACACCTGGGCTTAACATTTAGCAGTGATGCAAAATGGAACACCCATGTTGAAAACATCGTAAAAAGCGTCTCAAAACATCTTAACGTGCTCCGAAAATTAAAATATCAGTTAAGTCGTGACAATTTGGAAAGGTTATATCTAGTTTTTATAAGACCATTGTTGGAATATGCATCAGAAGTTTGGGATAATTGTGGTGCTGGCAATGCCTCAAAATTGGAAAATTTACAATTAGAGGCAGCACGTTTAGTAACAGGGCTTCCTCTTTTTACAAAATTAGAAACATTATATAGAGAAATTGGTTGGGAAACTTTAGCTAATAGACGACTCAAACGCAGACTAAACATGTTTTATAACATCCAAAACCTTGATACCCCAAATTATCTAAATAGTCTTGTACCCCCCAAGGTGCAAACACTGAGTGCATATCCACTAAGAAATGGTGAAGATATAATACTTCCATTTTGCAGGCTGTCGATTACTTCAAACTCTTTTATTCCAAATACAATAAGGCAGTGGAATAGTATTGATCCAAGTGTTCGAAAAGCACCATCTATTGGTGCCTTCAAGAATGCCTTGAAAGCATCCGGTCTAACCAGTACAGAAGTCCCAAAACATTTTTCATATGGTCCACGAAAACTCAATATAATTTTAGCACAACTAAGATGCTCTGCCTCCTTTCTTAATTATGATCTTTTTAGAGCAAATCTTGTTGTTAACCCTACTTGCCGATGCGGTTCCCCTATCGAAAACAAACAACATTACTTTTTTGTATGTCCTCTATATAACAATGACAGAACTCAACTTTTAAATAACCTAACTTGGCTTCCGAATGGAATAAACATTGATATTAATACGCTTACCCAAGGATGTAAAGAGCTATCATACGATGAAAATATTCTCATTTTTAGAAATGTTTTTGAGTTTATTAAACGATCCAAAAGATTTACAATTACGTAGATTTTCTAAGTGGACAATCATCACATCAGCACTTTGTCTTTTTTTTTTCTCTCTCTCTCATTCACTTTTTTCTTTCTTTCTTTTTTTGTGAAATTCCATTACTTCTCTGTATACTTCTATCGTTGTTTTATTACTTGCTTATAGCTCGTAAATTTGATTTCTTTTCTATTTAATTTAAAATGCACGATCTTGTACCTTATTATGTATTTCATTGTAATGTCTCTCATTGTATTGCGGAGAGGACTTTCTAAGTATGAATTTACTTGTGTCCAATCCATTTTGTTTTATTACAAATAAAATATGTTTAAACTAAACTAAACACAAGCTCTAAAAGATAAGACCATTATCAAATATATAAGTATAATAGTTATGGGGGTAACTTTGAGTACCGATTGTGGACCTCTTAAAGATATAGCCCGTTAGTCACTTATAGGGTATATAGGGGTTGCATGTAGCTTTTCATATGCCAAATCCCATTACTAAATCTACACTTTTGACCATTTCAAAAGCTCTCAAAGATAAGACCATCATCAAATATATATAAGTTTAATAGGATGGGGGGTAACTCTGAGTACCGATTGTGGAACTCCCAGAAATATACCCCGTTAGCCACTTATAGAGTATATGGCAGATACATGTAGCTATTCATATGCAAAATGCATTTTGAATATTTCACAAGCTCTCAAAGATAAGACCATCATCAAATATATAAATTTAATAGGAAAGGGGGGTAATATTGAGTACCAATTGTGGATCTCCCAGAGATACACCCAATTAGCCACGTATAGGGTATATAGAAGATACATGTAACTATTCGTATGCCAAATCCAATTGCTAAATCTACACATTTGAACATTTCACAAGCTCTCAAAGATAAGGCTATCATCAAATATATATAAGTTTAATAGGAAGAGGGGTAATTTTGAGTACCGATTGTGGAACTCCCAGAGATATACCCCGTTAGCCATTTATAGAGTATATAGAGAATACATGTAGCTATTCATATGCCAAATGCCATTGCTAAATCTACACTTTTGAACATTTCATAAGCTCTAAAAGATAAGACCATTATCAAATATATAAGTATAATAGTTAGGGGGGTAACTTTGAGTACCGATTGTGGACCTCATAAAGATATAGCCCGTTAGTCACTTATATGGTATATAGGGGTTGCATGTAGCTTTTTATATGCCAAATCCCATTACTAAATCTACACTTTTGACCATTTCAAAAGCTCTCAAAGATAAGACCATCATCAAATATATATAAGTTTAATAGGATGGGGGGTAACTCTGAGTACCGATTGTGGAACTTCCAGAAATATACCCCGTTAGCCACTTATAGAGTATTTGGCAGATACATGTAGCTATTCATATGCAAAATGCATTTTGAATATTTCACAAGCTCTGAAAGATAAGACCATCATCAAATATATAAATTTAATAGGAAAGGGGGGTAATATTGAGTACCAATTGTGGATCTCCCAGAGATACACCCAATGTATATAGAAGATACATGTAACTATTCGTATGCCAAATCCAATTGCTAAATCTACACATTTGAACATTTCAAAA
Organism: Arcuatula senhousia; assembly: GCA_963971305.1. Lineage (NCBI taxonomy): Eukaryota > Metazoa > Mollusca > Bivalvia > Mytilida > Mytilidae > Arcuatula > Arcuatula senhousia. The sequence goes on from OZ020303.1 coordinate 9,333,088, forward strand.
GCTCTCAAATATAAGGCTATCATCAAATATATATAAGTTTAATAGGAAGGGGGTAACTTTGAGTACCGATTGTGGACCTCCTAGAGATATACCCCGTTAGCCACTTATATGGTATATACAGGATACATGTAGCTATTCATATGCCAAATCCCATTGCTAAATCTACACTTTTGAACATTTGACAAGCTCTCAAAGATAAGACCTTCATCAAATATATATAAGTTTAATAGGATGGCGGTAAATCTGAGTACCGATTGTGGAACACCCAGAAATATACTCCGTTAGCCACTTATAGAGTATATAGCAGATACATGTAGCTTTTCATATGCAAAATGCCATTGCCAAATCTACACATTTGAATATTTCACAAGCTCTCAAAGATAAGACCATCATCAAATATATAAATTTAATAGGAAAGGGGGGTGTAACTTTGACTACCGATTGTGGAACTCCCAGAGATATACCCCGTTAGCCATTTATAGAGTATATAGAAAATACATGTAGCTATTCATACGCCAAATGCCATTGCCAAATCTACACTTTTGAATATTTCGCAAGCTCTCAAAGATAAGACCATCATCAAATATATAAGTTGAGTAAGAAAGGGGGGTAAATTTGAGTACCGATTGTGGATCTCTAAGAGATATACCCCGTTAGCCATTTATAGAGTATATAGAAAATACATGTAGCTACTCATATGCCAAATCCCATTGCTAAATCTACACTTTTGAACATTTCACAAGCTCTCAAAGATAAGGCCATCATCAAATATATATATAAGCTTAATAGGATGGGGGGGGGTAACTTTGAGTACCGATAGTGGAACTCCCAGAAGTATACCATGTTAGCCACTTATAGAGTATATAGAGGATACATGTAGCTATTCAAATGCCATATGCCATTGCCAAATCTACACTTTTTAATATTTCACAAGCCCTCAATGATAAGACCATCATCAAATATATAAATTTAATAGGAAAGGGGGGGGGTAACTTTGAGTACCAATTGTGGAACTCCCAGAGATATACCCCGTACTCAAAGTTACCCCCCCTTTCCTATTAAACTTACATGTATATATATTTGATGATGGTCTTATCTTTGAGAGCTTGTGAAATGTTCAAAAGTGTAGATTTAGCAATGGGATTTGGCATATGAATAGCTACATGTATCCTCTATATACCTTATAAGTGGATAACGGGGTATATCTCTGGGAGGTCCACAATCGGTACTCAAAGTTACCCCCCCCCTTTCCTATTAAACTTATATATATTTGATGAAGATCTTATCTTTGAGAGCTTGTGAAATGTTCAAAAGTGTAGATTTAGCAATGGGATTTGGCATATGAATAGCTACATGTATCCTCTATATACCCTATAAGTGGCTAACGGGGTATATCTCTGGGAGGTCCACAATCGGTACTCAAAGTTACCCCTCCCCCACCTTTCCTATTAAACTTATATATATTTGATGAGGGTCTTATCTTTGAGAGCTTGTGAAATGTTCAAAAGTGTAGATTTAGCAATGGGATTTGGCATATGAATAGCTACATGTATCTTCTATATACCCTATAAGTGGCTAACGGGGTATATCTCTGGGAGGTCCACAATCGGTACTCAAAGTTATCCCCCCCTTTTCCTATTAAACTTAAATATATTTGATGAAGGTCTTATCTTTGAGAGCTTGTGAAATGTTCAAAAGTGTAGATTTAGCAATGGGATTTTGCATATGAATAGCTACATGTATCCTCTATATACCCTATAAGTGGCAAACGGGGTATATCTCTGAGAGGTCCACAATCGGTACTCAAAGTTACCCCCCCCCTTTCCTATTAAACTTATATATATTTGATGAAGGTCTTATCTTTGAGATCTTGTGAAATGTTCAAAAGTGTAGATTTAGCAATGGGATTTGGCATATAAATAGCTACATGTATCCTCTATATACCCTATAAGTGGCTAACGGGGTATATCTCTGGGAGGTCCACAATCGGTACTCAAAGTTACCCCCCTTTCCTATTAAACTTGTATAAGTTTGATGAAGGTCTTATCTTTGAGAGCTTGTGAAATGTTCAAAAGTGTAGATTTAGCAATGGGATTTGGCATATGAATAGCTACATGTATCCTCTATATACCCTATAAGTGGCTAACGGGGTATATTTCTGGGAGGTCCACAATCGGTACTCAAAGTTAGCCCCCCCTTTTCCTATTAAACTTAAATATATTTGATGAAGGCCTTATCTTTGAGAGCTTGTGAAATGTTCAAAAGTGTAGATTTAGCAATGGGATTTGGCGTTTGAATAGCTACATGTATCCTCTATATACCCTATAAGTGGCAAACGGGGTATATCTCTGAGAGGTCCACAATCGGTACTCAAAGTTACCCCCCCTTTCCTATTAAACTTATATATATTTGATGAAGGTCTTATCTTTGAGATCTTGTGAAATGTTCAAAAGTGTAGATTTAGCAATGGGATTTGGCATATGAATAGCTACATGTATCCTCTATATACCCTATAAGTGGCTAACGGGGTATATTTCTGGGAGGTCCACAATCGGTACTCAAAGTTACCCCCCCCCCTTTCCTATTAAACTTATATATATTTGATGAAGGTCTTATCTTTGAGAGCTTGTGAAATGTTCAAAAGTGTAGATTTAGCAATGGGATTTGGCATATGAATAGCTACATGTATCTTCTATATACCCTATAAGTGGCTAACGGGGTATATCTCTGGGAGGTCCACAATCGGTACTCAAATTTACCCCCCCTTTCCTATTTAACTTGTATATATTTGATGAAGGTCTTATCTTTGAGAGCTTGTGAAATGTTCAAAAGTGTAGATTTAGCAATGGGATTTGGCATATGAATAGCTACATGTATCCTCTATATACCCTATAAGTGGCTAACGGGGTATATCTCTGGGAGGTCCACAAACGGTACTCAAAGTTACCCCCACCCCCCTCATTTCTTATTATTCATACATTTAATATATACTTTGTATCTTAGATAAGATTCATGTAAACCTCGTATAGCAAATAAAAAATACCAGTAGGTACCTCATTAGTATAAATTTTGGTGTAGTAATTCGGTCATTTATATATTTCTCTTAATTGATTTATTCAATATTTGCATGAAATTGTCTGTACAATTTAGTCTTAACGTGACACATGCAATGCTAGTATTGTAATAAATTATATAAGATACATTTAGACGGAGTGTTTTTAAGGAACTAAGTTTTTTTTAACGAACTACTTTTTTGACAACGAAGAGGTCCCTGTACGGGTTTTATTATTTATTTAATCATAGTTTTTAAGCAGTCAAGTATTAGGACAGGGAATTTTTCGACACGATTTTAATTCAAAATGCAAAAGCAAAATGTCTTACAAATTAAAAACTGTAATATGATGAATAAATCTACCTTTCATCAAAATTTAACAACTATGACTTCGTAAAGTACGCATGAACTAAGTTGACCTGTAGATAAACAGGCCGTGTAAGTTCTAAAAATAAAAGAGGCCGGTAACACCCGTTAAAGTACTGAAATTGAATAGCTCTGTGGGGCGTAAAGTCGTACAAGTGGTCCTTGGTCTATGTAATAAACTTGGTAAAACATCAACGCATCTTTATTTTTCACTCTTTCGTTGATAATTACAAAATAGAACATTTATTTTCTATGTGTTCGCACTTGCCTTATTTCGTTTTTCGGTCGTCATACATATCAGTTTGGCGGACTTTTTATTACTGTTCGCTGGAAATTGTTCGCTAGCTTGTTTTTGCACAATGTTCGTTGGGTATTGTTCGCTAGCTTTTTGTTCGCTAGATATTGTTCGCTAACTTGAGTCTAGTCATATTTTCTTGGCTTAGAAAAACAGAGACAAAATAAGAAGACAATAATTAAATTGAAAGATGAGAATGGAGAGATATTTACTGGCCAAGATAAAATACTTAAGATTGAAAAACAATTTTATGAAAATCTGTATTCAAATGACAAAGATGTAGATGATAAATTAGAAGAACTACAAAAGTACGTCACGGATACCGATATACATCATAAATTAACAAAAGAAGAAAGTAAAATCTGTGATGACCATGTAAGTCTGCAAGAAATTACGAATGCCGTTAATAGACTAAAAGAGAATAAAAGTCCAGGAATGGATGGGCTAAGTTCAAACTTCTACAAACATTTTTGGGATAAATTAGGACCAGCTCTTTTAAAAGTTTTTAACAATAGTTATGATAAACAAAATTTGCCATACACTCTTAGACAAAGTTTACTAAGTCTCATATATAAGAAAAACGACCCGTTAGATCTCGTAAATTATAGACCCATTTCACTTCTTAATACTGATTATAAAATATTATCTTATGCATTAGCAGAACGAATGAAACAAGTCTTAAATCTAATCATAAGTTCAGATCAATCAGGTTATATAAAAGATAGATTCATAGGATGTAATCTGAGACAAATACAAGATATCATAGACTATGCGGATAAATTTAACATTGAAGGGGCAATACTGTTCATAGACTTTTCAAAAGCATTTGACACTCTAAACTGGAAGTTTATGTACGAGACACTGAAACATTTTGGCTTTAATGAATCTTTTATCAATTGGATAAAAACGTTGTATACCAATATAACGACGCATATAACAAATAATGGATGGATTTCTGAACCCGTGAACATACACAGAGGAATCAGACAGGGATGCCCGTGCTCCGCTCTAATTTTCGTAATCGCGGTAGAAATAATGGCTAACCGATTAAAAAACGATAATAATATAAAAGGTATAGAGATAAAATTTAATAACAAAGTACACAGTTTGAAAATATCACAACTAGCAGACGACACAACTCTTTTTCTAAAAAATTCTGATGAAATTGAACAAGCGCTTAATATTATTGAAATCTTTGGAACTTATTCAGGGTTAAAGCTTAATAAAAATAAAACAGAAGGCATATGGATTGGAAAATTAAAACACTGTAAAGATAAAGTACATGAAATAAATTTTTCGGGAAAACCTGTTAAAGTTTTAGGGCTATATGTCGGTCTCAATAAAAAAGAATGCGAAAACTTAAACTGGCAAGCAAAATTTGACAAGGCGCTTAAATTAATGAAATCATGGGAAAAAAGAAAGCTTACATTATTAGGGAAGATACTTATAATCAAAACCTTTATTGTACCACAATTCACTTTCGTGTCTAATATGACATGCTTAGACAAAACTAGAATAAAACAATTAGAGAGTGAAATATTTAAATTTCTTTGGGATAATAAAAATGATAAGATTAAAAGAAATACGATCATAGCAGACTATGAAAATGGTGGTTTAAAAATGATCGACATACAAAGTCATCTAGATACACAAAAAATCAGATGGGCAACAAGACTCATGCATTCTTCTGATTGTGAAAATTGGTCAATCATACCGAAATTGTACTTTTCTCAATACGGTACAAACCTACTTGTATTTAAGATGAATTTAAATAACAAAGACCTTAAACATCTGGAAAATATAGATCTGATCCCAGAATTCTACAGAGAAATACTAAATAGTTGGTTGGAATTCAATAAAAAGCCACCAACGCCTCCAAAAAATTTCAGAGAGATCCGAAAAGAAATAATTTGGGGAAACAAAAATATTAAGTTTAATAATAAACCTTTAATATTCCAAAACTGGATACAAAGTGATATCATTTTTATAAATGATCTCCTTGATGAGTCTGGAACGTTAAATCTACTAGAAATAGTAAAAAAAATAAAAAATAAACGAAACTGGATAAGCGAAATAACAATATTAAAAAAATCAATCCCGAACGAGTGGATTAATACATTAGAAAGCGAAGTTTCAAAGAAGACTGCATTGAATATAAGTAGAATAGACACACGTATTATTGTCTGTAATAAGTTAATAAACAGCGAAAAATTAATAAGTAAAGATATCTATCAGTCATTATTAGAAAACAAAATGGAAAAAAATATCGGTTTTGAAAAATGGAAGAGAAATTTTAAAATCGAACCGATTTATATCAGAAAAGCTCTTAATTTTATACATTATAATTTACAACTAAATAAACTTAAATGCTTTAGATGGAAGCTTTTGAGTGGTATTCTAGTCAATCAAGAAAATCTATTTAAATGGAAAATAGTAAAAGATCCATATTGTATTTTATGTAAATGCATTGATAACTATGAACATTTCTTCTTAAAATGCAAAATGTTGGAGCCTTTTTGGGAGCTTACAAACAATATTCTAAAACAATACGGATTTGGTAAAGAGATTAAACTCGAATATCTAGTCATTGGCTATAAGATACTAGATCCAAGTTACACTGACTTCAATACTCTTTTCACACTTTTAGGCTTTTCTATCTACAAAACGTATTATGTTTCCGAACAACGTACAAAATCAAAGGATATTTTCAAAATTTTCAAACAAGAACTTTATCTGTATCTTTCCATAATAGATCGTGTAAAGGAAAACAGCATTATCCACTTTTTTAGAACGATGCTTAGTTAACTTACTTACCCAGTCACTTATTTTAAATCCGTCCTATATGAGTGACACATTAAATGTATAAAATACCCATTGATAAATTAAGTCCACGTGGTCACTATAGAAAACCAGTAAAGCGTAAATAACGGAATTTAAAAGTACAAATTAATCAATACAAAACTGTGTAATAGCTGTTTATGTTATTCTTATTGGGATAATTTTGAGCAAGTTTATTACTTAAGAAAAAAATAAAATAAAGTTTTATATGTTTATAATTGTAAATTTTAACACGATGTATTTAAAATCTGATGTACTTGAACTAACAAACTTTTGTTTATTATTGTCTATGTAATACCCAGCTTACATAGACACTAATATTACTGGGTACATCATCTATAAAAGCTGTAATAGTTGATGTAATTGTGAACAGCTATAGTGCAATAAATTGTTATATGTTTAAAAAAAAAAAACAATACTGATTTAGATACGTTTAATCTAATATTAGGTGATTTTAACTGTGTTTTAAATAAAAACTTGGATCGTCGACCAATCTCAAAAAGAGATGACATTGGTCTCGCGGAGATAAACGATCTGGGGTGGTGTTCTCGAAGCATTCCTATCTTTAGGACCCTTCCCAAGTCTGTCTTTGGAGGCTTCCTAAACTTAAGTCATGTTCTCGAAGGTCTCTCAATTTGGGATACTCCGTAATTTTCCTCCTAACTTTAGGACACCTAGGTAGGTGACTTAAGACGTTCCAAACGTATTCCAACACTATATATAGTTTAAATTTTTAATTTCTGAACACGAATTTAGCTGAAATCATGTTATATACCTATGCAAGATACACCAATATGTTGGAAGGAATAGATTTTGAAGGATTTATATTATTGAAAAAAATATATGAGAAATGTTAGAAGTATACGACGTAAATAATAATAATATATTATCTTATATTAGTATAATTTCCTCATAAACTTGTTATTTTTTCTTCATATGTTCAATTTAATTGCTAAACAAAAACAAACACAAGTAATCATCGATTATTATTTGAAATTTATACATGTAGTCGTGTTTTCACCTGACGTTTAAATAGAATAAAAATATAGTTAGGAGTGCATAAGTTAAGAAGTTACTGAGAATGCTTCGAGAACACCCCTAAGTATTTCTTTAGTCATTCCTAATTATTTGCCTAAGTACCCTTCTTATGGCCTTTCTTAGGACAGCTTCGAGAACACCACCCCTGATGTGTAACAATAACTTATGTGATATCTGGAGAAAAATATATCCAAATACTAATCGTTATTCTTTTTTTAGAAATAACTCAAAATCCAGAATAGATTATATATTAGTAAGCGATGCCCTTTGTAACTCCATCTCAAAGGTGAACATAGGTCACTTCCCGTTCAGTGACCATGACATTGTTACATCAAAAATTAAATTAACGAACTCTGAAAGGGGTCCTGGAATTTGGATTATGAATGAAAATACCATAAAAAGTGATGAATTTAAAAATAGTTTTGATATTTTATGGAACGAAATGACTGATAAAGCTAATACTTTCCCAAATTTAATGGTATGGTGGGACGTTACCAAAATAAAAATTAAATCATTGTGCATAGAAATATCCAAAAAACTTAACGTGAGTGACAAGAAACTAAAGTACATGGAAAATAAACTAGAAAATCTTAAACTTAATAATGATAATAAAGATTACAACATATTGATAAATGAATTAGAAAATGAAATAAAAGCTGCTTATGAAAACAAAGCCGATGCGGCGAGATTAAGATCAAAAAGTAAATGGTTTGAAGAAGGTGAAAAATCTAGCAACTATTTTTTTCGCCTCGAAACACATAATGGTCAACAAAAACTTTGGAACAGAATAAAATGCGAAGATGGATCAATAAAAACAGACATTGAATCCATTTTACAAGAACAAATTAAATTTTACGAAAAACTTTTTACTTCTGAAGGATGGGACGAGAACAAAAGTGCCAATCTGCTTCAAAACGTAAATAAATATCTAAATGAAAATGATAAAGTTAGCCTTGATTTAGATGTGAGCGATGAGGAAATAGAGAAGTCTGTTAAATTGTTAAAGTTGATTAAGTCTCCAGGAGAGGACGGAATTATCGCGCCTTTCTATCAATTATATTGGGAAAAAATAAAAGATTATTTTATTTTGGTTATTAAAGAGATATTTAAAAATAGCAAACTTTGTGAATCACAAAACAGGGGAGTAATTTCACTTATTTATAAAGCTGGGGAAAGAGAACTATTGAAAAATTGGAGACCGCTAACAGTGTTAAACTGCGACTACAAAATTATAGCAAAAATTTTGTCGTTGCGACTGAAAGATGTCTTACCAAAAATTATTCATCCCGACCAAAAAGGTTTTGTTAAAGACCGAAACATTGCTGAGACTAATCGACTTTTGCAAGATATCATACAATATATTGACAAAGAAGACGAAGAAGGGGTTATCGTCTTTTTGGACCAACAAAAGGCTTTTGATCGCATGGAATGGGGTTGGTTAAATGTATGCCTTGAAAAATTTAATTTTGGACCCAAGTTTTGTGCATGGATTAACATGCTTTTAAAAGACGCTAAAACATGCATCAAAACGAATGGTTTTATATCGAAATACATATCTATATCACGGTCTGCTAGACAAGGCTGTCCCATTGCTCCTCTGTTGTACGTGTTACAGGCAGAGCCTATGGCTTGTGCAATAAGAGCTAATGAAGATATAGAAGGGATAAAACTTCCTGGGGAAAACTGTTCCTTGGAAACCAAAATAAGTATGTTTGCGGATGATACTCAACTACTTAATCGTAATGAAAAATCCGTAGAAAAAGCTTTTGAAATATTAGAAATATACGAAGCGGCATCAGGTGCTAAAATAAATTTTGATAAAACTAAAGGACTTTTCATTGGTCGACTCAAAGGTAAAATACCAAAATTCAAGAAAATTAAATGGATTCAAACTAACGTTAAAACACTCGGTGTTCATCATGGGTATGATATCGACAATGAACAGATTTGGAAACCAAAAATCGATAAAATAAAATCGTGTCTTCAAGTCTGGAAGACAAGAAATTTGACGTTTGTTGGGAAGACCTTAATCGTTAAAAGTTTCATACTATCTACGATAGGTTATGAGATAGACATGCGAGGTATTCCTGACAAATATCTAAAAGAAATAAATAAACTTGTATGGGATTTTATATGGGACAACAAGATCCCTCAAATCGGAAGAAACGTTTGCTGCCTTAACTACGACGAAGGCGGATTCCAAATGATAAATATTTATTCATTTATTAAAAGTAGACAAATAAAATCATTATATAAAATCATACACTCTGAAACCGAAACGTGGAATGTTTTAGGTAAAATGTGGCTCAAACAATATGACCAAATAACTGGTCAAAACTATTTCCTATGTAAATGTTCGGACTTAAATATGCTTAACATAAATAACCTCCCTGGTTATTATCAAACAGCCTTAAAAGCATTATCGGAACTCAGATCAAAATTTGTACCCCAGAATGATGTAGAAATTTTGGATACGTACATATTTTGTAACGAAAATATTAAATTTCAGCGTAAATCTCTCCTTTTTCGCTCCTTTCTATCAAGCGGACTTACAAAAATACGAGATGTTTGGAATAGCGAAATGAAAGACTTTAAACTATGCAACGAAATGTATGCTTTACTAAATGATAAAAGAAATTGTATCTCTGAGTTTTCGCAAATAAAAGCTGCAATACCAAAAGATTATATTCAAAAACTTAGGGGCAATATTCCAAATGTAGATGATATTCAAATGTCGAGCATTCGGCTTGAAGATCTCTATATTTTATCGCGCTCGGGCAAGCGTATCCCCACGAATGACATCAAATGTAAAGACATACAAGAAGTGCTAAACGATAATTAAAACAAAACCTAAATGTGAAGATAAATGGGAGAGAGACTACGAACAAGAAATAATATGGAAAAAGATCTGGGGAAATATATTTAAACTCGGAATTAAAAATAAAATATCAGAATTTCATTATAAATCCGTACATAATATTGTGTACACTGAATTTCGATTAAAACAAATAGGCATTTCTAACACTGGTGGATTGTGTCATTTATGCAAGAATCACTTTGAAACACAAAAACATTTGTTCTATAATTGTAAACAAGTGTATCCTATTGTACAATATGCACAAAACGTTATTGCTAAAATCCATATCATGTCAAATATTATTCTTGAAGAGCAAAATGTATTGATTGGATTCTATAATAAGGAAAATATTCAAAATCACATAGGAGATATTTTTATCGCAATTTTTAAATGGGTCGTATGGAAAGCGAGAAATAAAATAAAATACGAAAATTTAGCTGTAAATGCCAACTACCTCATCAATGCCTATAAAAGAGAATTAAAGGAAAATCTTAATCTCATGCTCAATCATACTGGATCGAAATTCATTGATATTCCTATTAGAAATATTTTATCAAATATCTAGAAAATATCCAATGGTTTAAACCAAATTCATATGGAATGTAATACTTACATGATAAGAATTATTATATCCGTTAAATAAAATACATGTATTCAGTATACATCTACCACCACTTTCCCTTGTTTATGTTACACACGCACGTGGCGGTATATTTAAATACCCACTCATTGATGCGTGTTAAAATCTTTTTTTAACTTAACACCCTTCAATTATATAATTTAGAAAATCTATTTAATATACAGGTCTATGGTATATACAAAGAGACCGTTTTTTTGGTTTTTTTTTCTGAGAATGTGTTTTTGTTTTCTTACTAAGGATATATTTTTATTGTAATGATATAGTATATATATCTCATTTGTATGTAATATTACTAACCAACGATTATATAAGTTTGTCTATATAATACCCTGCTTATGTAGACATTAATATTACTGGGTATATTTCTTGCAAAAGCTGTAGCAAGAAATATAATTGTTCACAGCTATAGTAAAATAAAATTTTGTAAAATGGAAAAAAAAAAAAAAAAAAAAAAAAAAAAAAAAGCAATACAGAATCTTGGTGGGTTTTTTTCCTGCATAATAAATTAGCATTCTGTAAATCTTAATTAATGCAAATTGATATGCTTTCGCCTTCAGCGACGCAGGTAAAAAGTATGAACATAGATTTAAATAAAAAGCTTCACCGAGCGCAGCATGATACGACCGCAACATGTTGAACCCTTTACGTTTTAGGCCCAATAAGGATAGTCAATTGCTTTGGACATATCCAGCCCATGGTGGACTGACAAAGGTTTTTGACACATGCAGCTTTTGGTGGACTTTCTAAATTCACATTTTAAAAGGAATTATTTTTTTTTCCAAAGGAGATCAAAATCAGACCACAAATAAATAAGTTTCCATTTTGGCCCTTAATTTCATAACAGGGGGAAAAGGGGGGGGGTCGCAAAAATTAATTCTCAATTTTGTATCCACTATTTGACAAGAACAAACATGCAAAAAAAAATTTCAAAATCGGATCACAAGTAAAAAAAAATTTCCATTTTGGTCCCTAATTACATAATAAGGGGGAAAAGATGGGGGTAGAAAAAATTAATTTTCAATTTTGCATCCGCTATTTGACAAGAACAAACATGCAAGCAAAAAAAAAATTTCAAAATCGGTCCACTAATAAAAATGTTTCGATTTTGGCCCCTTTTGGGGCTGTAACCCCTATAAGGGGTCATCTGACAACTTCGACCCTATGGAGACTTTTGTAGAGCTAAATGAGCTGAACAATTAAGCAAGCAACAGCTTTTTGCTATCTGCAATAGTTTTCATACTATAGGGCAAAAACATGAAAAAATGCTATTTTTCACCTTTAAGGGGCCGTAACCCCTATAAGGGGTCATCTGACAACTTCGACCACATGGAAACTTTTGTAGAACTTTTGATCCTGAAGCAGTAGGGTGGCATCAGATTTCATCTATCTCTTATACTTTTTGAATTACAAGCCAAAAACAGTAGTCTGACCCCCCCCTGGTCTATTTTTAGCCACGGCGGCCATGTATTTTGACGAATCAGAACTTGAAACACATCTATAGTGCATGACACCCTATTGATCAATCATAACAAGTTTCATTGAATTCTGTTCAGTAGTTTCAGAGGAAAAGATTTTTGAAAAAGTTATTGTAAGAACAAAGTAAAAGTTGCAATTTGGCCCCCTTTTGCCCTTAATTTCTAAACAAAAAAAGGGGGGACTCCAAAAATCAATCCCATCCATCCTTTAATGGTAAAAAATATCATTGTCAAATTTCATTGCATTTGGATAACTAGAACTAAAGTTATCGTGTATACACTAAAGTTAACAGACGACGACGACAACGACGACAGCATCATACCATTATACGTCCGCAAATTTTTGCGGTCGTATAAAAAAAACCTGTATATTTTACCTTATTTGGGAGAGAATACATACGATACACAGAATGACTAAAAATCTTCCATTGATATGCCATCCTGTCCTACCGACATTGAGAAGAGTCCACATAAACGAGAACAACATACACACACACAAAATACGAAACAAAAACAACCCCACAGCAATCAGTAGTACAAACTCAAGTTGAAATAAGAGTAAACGAAGGTGGCTGGGAAGGGTAAGCAGATGCTGCTTATTGCAACACACCTGTGGCATTCATAACGGTATTGAGCATGTCAAGTTTGGTGTAACTCTATTACGAACCATTATCTATACTCATCTCAGAGACAGAATTCCAATATTATATTACAGGCACTTGTCTTGCGTAAATTTTTTGAATGAAGACATCAATCGAGAAGAAACAAAATGTTTGTGTCCGACCTGGTGCTCTATTTAGGAAACCAAGATGTCTCCCAGGCTCTATATGCATAGGTTACTCAAGAGTTTGACTCGAATTTTGACCCTTGGTCTTAACAAACTTATCAATTTTGCATAACTTAAAATTTAGAAAAATTGGGCGCTAGAAAAAAGGCAACATCACATGCCCCCTTTCTGACTGGCCTGTTATTTTTTTTATTATGGTCAGCTTTAGTGTATTTTTAGAAAAGGTGGGAATGTTGGTACTGACAAATTTCACAAGACAGAGAACACCATTTAAGATACAAAGTGTATGAAACAGTTTTAGAGCAATTCCTCAAGGCCTTAAGAGGATCTTGTAAAAGTCAACAAACGGATTGAGGTCATTTACATTCGGAAACAAATCCGGTTCCTTACCTGGAAGAAGGAGGTTAGAACCGTCAACTGGTTATGTGAGCTAAAAAATTGCCTGTGTCATGAAATTTCACTGGAGTGTTAAGGAGCTTCAGAAAAGTTTGGTACTTCCTTGAAATGTAATAGCCCACTCAGTCATGTTTTGATATTGGCAAAATAAAAAATGTTCAGGTCAGGTCAATTCTAAAATATGAGGGTGCAGGCTGTCACATCAGTTCTAAGCCTGCCTTTGGAAAGTTTCATGAAAATCCATTGTTGAGTTTCTGGGGAGTTGCTTATAAGAGATGGCACCTCTATACCATCTAATGGTCTATGTTTTGCAATGCAAAATCACTTAAATCAATCATAAAATTTCAATACATGGAAGATAGACAATATTGAGATGTGGCATAATGTTCCTGACAAACCTACAAAAATAAAAGGCAATTTAAAAATCCATTGTGGAATATATGTTTACCAACAAAAGAAGCTCCCAGGAGCCTGAATAATTCACGCGATCCCTATTGCTTTAGCTTCTTACCTAGTTTGCAACATGGTCTACATGTATCTGGGAAGTATCATTAAAGAAACTAGTTAGGATGTTACGCTCAAGTACACAAAGCTTTAAAGAATTTTTATTCATACATTGGTTAGAGTAAAAGGGTGATAACTCTTAGGATGATTGCTGGTCAATGTTTGTCAGATTTTTGGAATCCTTTGGATTTTACCATAAAAAAAATGGGTCAAAGACAGAAATGGCCGGATTTCGTTTAACAAGAAGTAGGTGAGCGACAGACCTGAAATCACATCCCACGATATGGAAGCCCATGCTGATGCTGCATACCAAATATCAAGAGGCTGTGATTAGTAGTTGCTAAGTAAACTGTTACGAAAATTTTTTACTATTGGACATTATTGTCAAAAATTAACTAAGTCGGTAAACAGGAAGTAGGTGAGCAACAGACCTGAAATCACATCCCACGTTATGGGACCTCACCCTGATGCTGTATACCAAATATGAAGTGGCTGTGATAAATAGTTGCTGAGAAAATTGTCACGAAAATTTTCTACTATTGGACATTATTGTCAAAAATTAACGAAGTCGGTAAACAGGAAGTAGGTGAGCGACAGACATGAAATCGCATCCCACATTATGGGACCCCACCATGATGCTGTATACCAAATATCAAGGGGGTGTGATTAGTAGTTGCTGAGAAAACTGTTACGAAAATTTCTTCCCCGCCCGCCCGACATTCACCATTTTATAACCCGGATTTTTCACTCCGTGAAATCCGGCCAAAAATTCTGCCCAGTGACCCCATATATTCTTTTACAATAGGAATTATTGGGTCATTAAGAGCTAATATACAAAGTTTTATAAATTTCTTATTTGTTCATATGTTTTCAGGCTAAAACAAGTCTAGGCTAAACTTATGAAAAAAGTCAGAAAAAGCCTTTTCCCACCAAATTTTGAATGCTTATTACATGTATTTTGAAAATGAGTTCGGCAACCTATGAATTTTTACTCTCATTTTGTACCTTTATCTATGGTCTATACATCAAGTATATATATTTAGATACCTTGTTATTTTCAAACTGACCAGCAAACATCCCTAAATGATTGATCTGACAATTTTGACCCTGAAATCATTTTTCATATACATAAATGAGCTAAACAAACTTTGCAATGCTTACTTTTCCTCTAGAACTAACAGGTTTCAAGATAAAAGTCCCCAAAACTATGAAAATGTTTATTTTTTATGAATAAGGAGATATAACTGGTATAAAGAATCATCCCACCACTTTGACTATAAAGGAGAGTTATGTAAAGCTTTTGATGCTGAAGATAATAGGTTGCTTCAGATTTTCTCTATCTTTGATATTTTTCAAGATGTATGCCGAAAGCTTTGGTCTGACGTTCTACTTTTGCTACAATGGTGGTAATTTTGGTTGGCCCGCTTGCAATAATTTCACAAACTTGGTAGAGGACCTCCTGAAGACAAAGTTTGACACAATCCCTTCAGTGATTTTAGAGAAGAAAATCTTTGAAGAAAAGTTAACAGACAGGCGGAACCTAGTAATGAAACTAGAAAAACTGTGAGCCGCAGCTCACAAATAAATACCCCCCACCCCCCAAAAAATTAATCAGATAAAATTTTAGAATAGGAGATGCACATCTACATTATGTCACAAACATTGTGTGTAAGTTTCATGAAAATCCATCGAGGGGTTTAGGAGGATTTGCAAATAAGAGATGGGCACCCCCATGTAGTCGAATGGCTGAGTCCATGTATTGCTATGGGAGACCCCAAAATCATTCTGATCAAACTTTCAAATAGTAGGTGCACATCTATATTATGTTACAAAGATTGTGTAAAAATTTCAAGACAATCCATCAAGGGGTTTAGGATTAGTTGTGGATAAGAGATGGGTACCCCTATGTAGTCGAATGGTTAAGTCCATGTTTTGCTCTGGGAAACCCCAAAAATCATTCTGATCAAATTTTAAATTGCAGGTGCACATCTACACTATGTCACTTGTGTGTAAGTTTCATGAAAATCCATCAATGGGTTTAGGAGGAGTTGCGGATAAGAGATGGGTACCCCCATGTAGTCGAATGGCTAAGTCCATGTTTTGCTATGGGAAACCCCAAAAATCATTCTGATCAAATTTTAAAATAGTAGGTGCACATCTACATTATGTCACTAAGATTGTGTGTAAGTTTCATGAAAATCCATCAAGGGGTTTAGGATGAGTTTTGGATAAGAGATGGGTACCCCTATGTAGTCGAATGGCTAAGTCCATGTTTTGCTCTGGGAAACCCCCAAAATCATTCTGATCAAATTTTAAAATAGCAGGTGCACATCTATACTATGTCACAAAGATTGTGTGTAAGTTTCATGAAAATCCATCAATGGGTTTAGGAGGAGTTGCGGATAAGAGATGGGTATCCCATGTAGTCAAATGGCTAAGTCCATGTTTTGCTATGGGAAACCCCAAAAATCGTTCTGATCAAATTTTAAAATAGTAGGTGCACATCTACATTATGTCACAAAGATTGTGTGTAAGTTTCATGAAAATCCATCAAGGGGTTTAGGAGGAGTTGCGGATAAGAGATGGGTACCCCCATGTAGTCGAATGGCTAAGTCCATGTTTTGCTATGGGAAACCCCAAAAATCATTCTGATCAAATTTTAAAATAGTAGGTGCACATCTACATTATGTCACAAAGATTGTGTGTAAGTTTCATGAAAATCCATCAAGGGGTTTAGGAGGAGTTGCGGGTAAGAGATGGGTACCCTGAAGTGTAACGGAAGGACGGAAGGACGGACACCCCTATCACTATATACCCCCCACTTTTGAAGTGGGGGGTATAAAAAATGGGTCAAAGACAGAAATGGCTGGATTTCGTTTAACAGGAAGATGACAAGCGACAGGCCTGAAATCAAATCACACATTATGGGACCCCACCCTGAAGCTGTTTACCAAATATCAAATGGCTGTGATAAGTAGTTGCTGAGAAAACTTACAAAAATTTTCTACTTTTGACCATTAATGTCAAAAATTAACTAAGTTGGTAAACAGGAAGTAGATGAACAACAGTCCTATTATGAGACCCCATCATGATGCTGTACACCAAATATCAAATGGCTGTGATTAAAAGTTTGCTGAAAAAACTGTTAAGAAAATTTTCTACTTTTGAACATTAATGTCAAAAATTAAGTTGGTAAACAGGAAGTAGATGAGCAACAGACCTGAAATCTTATCCCATGTTATGGGTCCCCACTCCGATGCTGTATACAAAATATCAAGTGGCTGTGATAGGTAGTTGCTGAGAAAACTGTTACAAAGATTTATGTTTTGATATAATGTGACATCACCTACAAAAGTGAGCAGTAATTCACAAATGAAACATTGAACTTAAATGGCTTCCATTGAAATAGCAAGGAAAAACATCTATCTCTACTGGATCTTTTCTGTTTAATAATACAATGTTGATACATTAATACCTGTAAATACAGTTATGTCAAATTTCAAACAATTTAACTAGGACTATATTTGTACTAATTTGAAAATTGAATTTGATGACATATAAGCATTATTTAATGTTCAAAACAAATCAAATACAGTGTTTTGTTAAATAAAGGTACATAAACCACTTGTTGCACAAAAAAGTGATTGAAAAAAATACACTATAAAGTTTTGATTTTTCTCTCTTATTTTACATCTTTATACCAATGAAATATGCAAATAAAAAAAATTGAACACTTATCATTTTCATTTCATGCAGTAAACAGTATTGAGTTATTAGTATAAAATGTACAACATTAAAAGGTAACAGAAAAGTAAATGTAAAGTTTGCTCAGTTTTGAAACAACTTGACCAATCTAATTATTTTTCGGTTCAATAGTTAACAACTGCTTTCAATACTTGGGTTCCCTCCATCAATAAAAAACTGGATCTTCTTATTCATATGATTGGTCATATTTTCACAGAATAACTCAACAACGATGTTTTACTTCATCTAAAATTTATAATCTATATACATTGAATGCTAAAAAACTTTTAACTTTTGAAAGACATTCAGTACCTCTGATATAAAATCTAAAACAAACACACAGACGTTTCATACATCTTCATTCATTCATACAACTTGACTTAATTATTTAAACAATCTCTATCTCAATCTTGAGTGATGTTTGAAAATAATGGTACAAAATATGAACACAGTATAAGAACAATGTCAACGTATAAAGGAACACTTGCAACAATATCATCATAAGTTTATGATCTGGCACATTCAGGACTGTCAAAACACTCAGCACAAGAATCAAGGAGTAAATGATATGAGCTGGGCTGTAGGAACTTCTGAGGTTGTGGATAAAGACTGGTCTTGTTGTGATGGAGGAGTAAATAACAAACTTGGTCTCTGCATAAAAAAGGAAAGAAAAATATATATATATATAAATAAACAAATACTAAAAATAGATTCATTAACATTGTATACTGACAGTAATTTGTCAGATGCACTATAAAGACTGAAACAATGGACCCTTATAGTAATTGTCAATAAGGAAATTGCAGGGGACAAAAATTAGGAAGACATTCACATGCTTTTAACAATTTCTATGCCCCATCTATGAAAGAAAGGGGGCATCTAGTGTTCAGGTCTGTTTGTCTGTCCAAAATGTTGCAAGATGGGGCATTATGTCTTTGTTTTTATGGATGATAGTATTTATGTAACTAAGCATTACAAAATAACTTGAATTGTTCTTTAACATTTGTTCGGATGGTTTTTACACATATCAATTCTCTTTTTATTGTAATACTTTGTTGTTCGTTTCAGTACGGTATACTTTTTGCCACATTTGATAAATCTGATCAATGATTTTTACTTACAGCACTTCTGGCAACGGGTGTAAAACCAATATTGAGACTGGGAAATCTACTGGTATCATTATCTGAGCTGTCTGAACTCTCAGGTGTGGATATGTTGGACAGTGATCTGGAGGTATCTGATGGAAAAAAACAGCAAATAATTAGACAGATTAAAAACATACAAAAAGTCTGCCATTAGTCATAGTGTATATAATGGTGAGAGCTTCACTACATTTAGTTGGGGTTCTTTTGTCTTCAGCTCTCTCTTGTTGAATGTTCAATATTTATGTAATTTCTTCTGTCCAATGCAAAAAAATTTTGTCAAGCATGATGTTTTTACTTGTATGATGGAAAGTGACAATCATAGCACACACAAAACACTGTCCCAGCTGGTTGTTTAAGTCAGATTTTCAAATTGAATTGGTTTATGAAGCCAAGTAATGCTACCAACGAACACTTTCTTAACATCTTACTTTACTACCCTTTTTTTTAAGTGGTGAATAAAACAAAAAAAAATTCTATTAATTTAGGATTCCAAATATTACAATCAATGAAAAAAGGTATTTAAAAACCCAAACTTTAAATTGATACACCTAAATGAACTCGCATAAACTCAAACTAAATCTCTCTATTAAAAAATCTGCATCAATGGAAGGTGATCTCTGTGATCAATCATACTTGCACCTTCATTGAAAATGAAAACTACTCAAAGGTAGATGATTTTTATCTGAAGGAAAAAAACGTAACTCTGAGTGATGTTGCTTAAATCTATGATTTTTGCAACTAAATCATTAATTTTTTATGACTTCTTTGACATTATTTTGCACATTTTCTTTTGCATAAATACATGCACCATATTTGAACTATTTTGCCTATGTTAAATTGTCAACAGGTAAATCTTTTATACCAGGAAAGTTTTCTCCATACGAAAAGATAATCTATCTATAGATGTGAGTTTTAACTGATCAGAGAGATTAATATATACGATATTGAGATGTGGAATAAGTGTACGCGACACAACAAACATAAACAAACAGTAATTCAAAAAATCACAACGGAAAACAGCAAGCAGTCTTCAACATGACCATAGGTCACTGCTTACCGTCTTGCATTGGCCCAAGACTTATAATCCAATACAAAAGTATCAAAACCAATCCCTAAATCATCAACGAAAGACTCAATTCTTGACATAAAACAGTTAACATAGAATGACAAGGACAAACAAAGGCTTTGGCAAAGTTTCCTGGCTTAGGACAGGCACATATAAAATGTGGCGGGGTTAAACTAGTTTTTTGGATCCAACCTTCCCCCTATTGATAAGCTTGCACAAAGCTACATATAAAACACACTGTAAAACTCAATCGACAAAAGTTCAATTCAACAAGAGAGAACCCAAGACAAAATACTGTACGAAAACAACAAGACAAGGAGGAACTCTCTTGAGAACACTCGAAGTTACTGACAACTAGCTAAGAAACATTTATCGATTGGTGTAAAAGAATCAAATACATCAGTTCTAAATCCGACACCCCACGTCAAAACAATGAATGATTAAGAGTTGTATCACCATACAGAACCGACATATTTGATCGCTGTGGTGCTTATAAATAAAGTGAAAATTTAACGTTTTAAAGTTACTATCAAGCTATCAATATTTCTGCCAAAACATACCAAATGCAAAGATTTTACTAAAACATTGTCTACGTGTACAATCAAATTTTTCGATGAGATGTCCATATTTATGTGCAAATTTTGTAAAAGATTTGACTAATTTGTGGTAACGGTAACCTTGTTTTAGCAATTTTTCTGTAATAAAACGGTTTTTATCATTAAAATCAGACACATCACTGCAAATGCGAGCATACCTGACTAATTGTGAAATGTATACCCCGTAAGCTGGAGCTAATGGTACGTCTCCTTCAAGAAACGGAAAATTAACTATTGGGAATGAAAAGTCATCCCGTTTATCATATACTTTAGTGTGTAATCTACCATTGATAATGCTTAAGTCCAAATCTAGAAATTGACATCTACTGTCGGTTGAGTTTGCTTTATTTAGGGTTAATTCTTTAGGATATATACATGTATCATTTATAAAATTTGAGAAACTTCCTTTGTTATACATTCAATATGAAGATTAAACATCTAGTACTCCACAGTTAATTGATGAGTTTGTGTTCAGTTTTGGATATTGAGACAGTTTTTTTTTTTGCTTTAAACATTTAACATATTAATAATCACAACAAGTAATTCACTTTATATTGAAAACCTTAGATTTTTTGTACCTGACTTTGGCGATGTAAACTGGACACTTTTTCTTGCTGATCTCCTCCTCTCTCTGGTAGGTAATTTTTTTAACCCTGAATGTCTTGTCGCTGATCTTGACAAGGGGGATGTTTCAGGCTGACTAGAATCTATTGTATAATACAAATTATTAATAAAACTGTATGGATATTCAAGTTTTACATCTGACAGTTAAAAAGAATAAGAAGGTTTTTTTTGTAACTTCACAAAAAAAGTTGATCAAAAACATTTGATGTTCAGGAAGCCAGGTTGGCAAAATATCTCTGTTTCCCAGATACATTTAATAGATTTGCATAAAATTTGCCAATCCTTAACATGCTTAATGGGTGCTTAATTACTGTTTTTAGCCGCCTCTATACATGTGGACAAAAGGACAGACAATCAAGGTGAAAACTATAATAGTCCTGTATACAATGAAATGCCTGATAATATTTTCCCTCCAAAACAGCATGTTTATCTTATATTAGTCATATCTATTGCACCATGAAAATTTTGTCAATCGACGAGGAAAATGAAAAAGTATATATATTATATTTATTTGTATGGTCTACATCATACTAAGAGAAAGTCCTTATATTTTTTAAATGAACCTACTGTTGGCTGGAGAGAACGTTAAATCTGACCCAGCCTCTGCCTGTACTGAGAAAGAATCGTCATCAGGAATAGCATCTAATACACTGTAACCTTTAGGTGCCATTGACATCCGAGGGGTCATTGGCTGGAGGTACTTGGAGAACGGATCCTGATCTTCTGTTGGTTTCTCCTCCTCAGTAGGAACGACAACATTATCACAGAAAGACACAGACTTTCTGGTACGAAGGGATCTCCTTAAAATATATCAGTAAATGCTTAAGTAGAAAACAATAATTATCAAAGAAAGCCACTTTTTGGTACAAACATTAACATGTTGATGTATAGCAGTGTGTAAAATGTGAACTTATTCTCAATTGTTTCTGTAATCCTAAAAAGCAAAAACTCTAATACCCAGACAGGTCTTCAATGATACCACAACTTGAACATGTTGAAAGAAGACTAAATTAATGACTTTTTCAAACAATTAATAACAAGCAACCCAATGATTGTCAATGTCACAGACAAAGCCATTGAAACAGGGAATATCAATTGATTACATTATCACAGGTAATGAGATCACTCAGAACATTTCCAAATCTATAGCCATCTATGCAATAATTTTTTTTTGCTGCAATATTTAACATAAGTTATCTGGTGTTCTATGCGAGTGTCACTTGATCAAGATGCATGATTATTAGTTACAAAATCGTACAGGATATCAAACTTTACAGACCAAATATCAGGGCACTTAGACACTACCCTTACCTTCTTGGTTTTCGATCAGATCCTGTCTCTGCAGTAGGTGATGCCATAGACTCCTTATTCACACTTTTCTTAGCAGACAGAGTAACCACCAAGTCTTTAGCTAAGTTTGTCAAGTTTTTATTCATAATAACATCATCGTCTACATCAGTCATGATATTTGGGGGTAGAGGAGTTTTTCTGACCATAGTACTACTCCTTGTAAGTCTGGGCTGAGGTGTGATATCCTGTAGTAAAGGACTAGGAATATTTGGTACATAGCTTCTTTTCCTCAATGGTGTCATTTTAGGTGTCAATAGCCCCTTCTCTGTCTCCGGTAATGGAGAAAGCTTGTCAGTGTTTGTATCTTGTACTTTAAGACTGTCTTCTTCAGATTCATTCTGGTCCTTCTCATCAGATCTGTTTTCTGAGGAAATTTCGACTTTTGGTAATTGTTTAGGAGACCCAGCTAAAATAAAAGAAAAGGTAGAAAACAGAGTCATTCAAAATGGTTAATGGGGATATGTAGTTCACCTGATCAATATAAGCAGATTTATAGGTAGCATGGCTGCACTCTGCATTGCGTACCCTTATTCGACATCTCTTTATCAGCTACTCCTACTAGCCAAGTAAATGAGTCACTATTTAGCAAAATATCTGGATCCACCAATGTATTGCAATATCTTGTGCATTCATCATTTATAACTCGAATGAGATAGATTTTATTTTCTTTACTGTCAAAGTACAAGATTGCAAGAAACGTAAGGACAACTTTTGGCATTTTCTGTCGTCATTTTGTATAATATCGCAAATTAATTTCAGCTAAGCAATGGTTTAACTTACTATTCAACACGTTTCGAGCATATCAATAACGTTAAGCGTTCAGAAACTAAGTAATTCTGTCATAAAACATTCTATTTTCACTTTCTAACTTTGTTTTGGCATTCATTTACGGAACTATTTTGAAGAACTCATGCGTAGTGTGATTTTCTCTATAAAAACTCAGAATTTATGCTCCGTTTCAATTTGAATTACCGTTACTGCTTGAGAAAGGTAAATTATCACATACATTGTGCCGACTTTGTTGCAACACTTAGGATTACTTTAAATCATTGTTACATAATAATTGTTGATATTTATCATTAATACTTATATTGATATTTGGCAATTGTTGCAGCTGTCAATTCATATTCACTTGACTTTTCAAATAACAAAATCTTGTTCACAAACCCAGTGAGCATAACACAATACATAACAATTTTGTACCTGTACTTGTTGATTCATTTCATTCATATAAATAAATCTTAGTGCCATGGATAAAGGAATGGAGTTTAACCCAAAATCAAGAAATCTACAGGAACCACAATGTTGATAGGACATTAAATACTCAATGTTACTCTCATTTGAAATTTACAGGATTGTTTGGGAAACATACAAACATACATGTTTCGTAAGAAATAATCTTATGTTGGCAGAAAAATAAAATTGTTCAAACTGGATTATGAAAACAGAAGGTCACCTGCACAATGTGGACTTGGATTTTTAACTGGACTTTGAACTTTGAAGAATCCAAAATCAAATGTTTTGTCCTCAGATGTCTTTGATGTGTTGGCTTTCATTCCAGCTCTAAAAGCAGCAAACTTTGACTTGACAGCTGGCTTCTTTACAACAGGTTTAGCTGTAACCTTCTTCTGTAATATAAGAACATAAAAGAGAAATGACATACAAGAAGTTCCAAGAACAAAGAGAATCATAAATTAACTATTTTAATTCAAACTGATAGATGATGTTTTATGAGCTTTGCTTTTGCAATATGCTATTCTTTGATTTATTGTATATTTCTTTTGGTCCCATTTTCCTTTTGATACTTTAGTTTGCCCTTGCCACAGCCGAGAATGTTGGTGCCAACCTTGATTTATCATTAGTTTGGTTCTTTTCTCAGGGTTATCAGTCGACATGTAACTCCTATCTAATTACCTTTAATACTGGTTTCTTTGGCTGTATACTTGAGATGTCCCAATTATTTGCTTGAAGTTTTTCAAGGTCTTTAAACTTCAGATTAACATCCTCCACCTGATAAAAAATATAGTAAATTAATTGATCTGACAGAAAATTAGAAACCTTGTCTATGGGAGGATAGATACTGCAGAGACAATTATAACAATAATACTTAGGAGGAAAAGGCCACTAGTGTATGGGTGAGCAAAGTGTATACTTAACATATGGTACTTTATATTATGGCCTTGACAAAAGTGTGACAGAACAGATAGTCAGTAAAACCAGCAATTGTACAAATAAATCCTTTGACATGGAATAGTTTAATTAAGCTTTACTGTCTACACAATGAATACAGGAGCTTTTTTTTCAAGTTCAGTATCTAAGAATTGGTTTGAAAGATCACACATTGCTAATCCTATTTTATACCTGATAGTATATCATTTCCCAAAAGCCCTGTAAATCTGTACATGTTGTTTCCTTTTCTCCTCGGTTAAATTCACAGTTATCCACAAGCCCTTCAAACTGCTTAAATCTCTGAGCCATAAGGAGCTGTGCTTGTCCTACTACTGTTCGTAACTGACCACTCACTGCAAAATAAGTAAGTTTATAAAAATATTTCAACTGTCACTGAAGTATATTTTAAAAATAAATCTTACACATACATTTTATTTGTTTCCTTATTCTATATAAGCATAGTACATGTACCTAATAAAAGAAATGCTTTAAATTAGATTTATGGTTGAAATATCTTTTAAATATGGCTTTTGTCTGAAGAAGTAAATGCCTATTTAGGTACAGACTTCCTAACATAAGTTCTAGTCATTATCATTATTCTTTTAACCTACCATCCTCTGACATGCCGTTTGTACTTGTACTAATGTCTTCCCATTTCAGACACAAGTCATTCAATCTTTCTGTCTCTGTTACAAGAAGTCTTCTGAAGTAAGGAACATCTTGGATCTCTGGTGACAATTCTTCTTTGGTTGTTGACACCTCATCAACCTGCAGCTCTGAAAACAAAATGTTTGTGTTATTGTTGAAAATATGCAAATGACACTTGAAATTTAACATTAAAAATTCTGTCAAAGTAAATAAAAAGCTTCGCCGAGCGCAGCATGATACGACCGCAACATGTTGAACCCTGTACATTTTAGGCCCAATATGGATAGTCTATTGCTCTGGACACATGCAGCCCATGGTGGACTGACAAAGGTTTTTGACACATGCTTCTCTGGTGGACTTTCGACCCAGGGGGTAAAAATATAAATTTTCAATTTTGTATTCTACTCTTGAAAAGAATAATGTTTGGGAAAAAAAATTAAAAATCGAACCAGAATTTCTTTTAAATTATGATTACAGCCCCTTAGGTAATGAGCAAAGAAAAGGTGGGGGTCGCAAAAATTTATTCTTAAATTTAGAATTGCTACTTGGCAAGGATGAACTTGTTAAAAAAATTTTTTAATCGGACCAGAAATAAAAAAGTTAGGATTTTGGCTCCTTTTGGTCCTTAATAACATAACAGTAAAAAAAGGGGACTCAAAAATATATCTGCTACTAGACAAGAATAAACTTGCAAAAAAATTGTCAAAATCGGACAAGAATTAAAAAAATTTCCATTTCGGCCCCTTTTGGCCCCTTATTATGTAACAGGTGAAAAAGGGGTGGGGGTTGCAAAAATAAATTCTCAAATTTGGATTCACTACTTGACAAAAATAAACTTGCAAAAAAAAATTTAAAAAACAAACCAGAAATAAAAATGTTTTGATAACGGTCCCTTTTGGCCCCTAATTACAAAACAAGTGAAAAAGGGGATCGTCACAAAAAATAATTCTCAAATTTGGATTCGCTACCTGACAAGAATAAACTTGCAAAAAATTTTTTCAAAATCGGACCACAAATAAAAAAGTTTCGATTTTGGCCCCATTTGGCCCCTAATTACGTAATAGGGGGAAAAAGGGGGGGGGGGGGGTCGCAAAAATTAATTTCTTAATTGTGTAAATGAGCTGAAAGCAAGCAACAGCTTCTCTCTAACTGCTATAGTTTTCATTTCATTGGCCAAAAACATGAAAAAACATTATTTAAGGGGCTGTAGCCCCTATAAGGGGTCATCTGACAACTTCGACCCTATGGAGTTTTTGTAGAGCTAAATGAGCTGAACAATTAAGCTAGCAACAGCTTTTTGCTATCTGCAATAGTTTTCATACTATAGGGCAAAAACATGAAAAAATGCTATTTTTCACCTTTAAGGGGCCGTAACCCCTATAAGGGGTCATCTGACAATTTCGACCAAATGGAGACTTTTGTAGAACTTTTGATCCTGAAGCAGCAGGGTGGCATCAGATTTCATCTATCTCTTATACTTTTTGAATTACAAGCCAAAAACAGTAGTCTGACCCTCCTGGTCTATTTTTAGCCACGGTGGCCATGTTTTTTGACGAATCAGAACTTGAAACACATCTATAGTGCATGACACCCTATTGATCAATCATACCAAGTTTCATTGAATTCTGTTCAGTAATTTCAGAGGAAAAGATTTTTGAAAAAGTTATTGTAAGAACAAACTAAAAGTTGCAATTTGGCCCCTTTTGGCCCTTAATTTCTAAACGAAAAAAGGGGGGACTCCCAAAATCAATCCCATCCATCCTTTAATGGTAAAAAATATCATTGTCAAATTTCATTGGATTTGGATAACTAGAACTAAAGTTATCGTGTATACACTAAAGTTAACAGACGACGATGACGACAGCATCATACCATTATACGTCCGCAAATTTTTTGCGGTCGTATAAAAATGGCAGGATTTCTTTAAAACTTAAGTAGGTGAGTTGGACAGAACTAAAATCGAATCCTACTTTATGGAACGACACACCAATGATGTATACAAGTAGCTGTAATAGTAGTTCCTGTGAAAACTGTTAAGAAAAGTTTCTTCCCTCTTAGCCACCTGACATACACCATTTTCTTATCCAGATTTTTCATTTCATGAAATCCAGCCAATAAAAAAAATTAAGATCCCTTAGACAGATATTTTACTCAGGCATTTCAAAAAATAGGTTCTTGTTTCATGATGCTTACTATGCATACACTTAATCAATCATTATCATAAAATTAAAGCTTGTGGTCACCATTAGTTAAAGCCATTAAGCTTTTATCAAGTCACTACTTTATAATAGATACCACCAGTCTGTAGCGTACCTTGTGCAGTATAATTCTGGGGAGAGGTAGTCTGGTTTACATTATTAACATCATTGGTTTCCATTTGTGTGTCTGGCTCTTTCTGGTCTGTTTCACATATAGAAAAGTTTAGTGTTTTAGTTGGACTGTATTGTTCCAGCTCTTCAACAGTAAGGTCAAAGTCCAAAGCAGGAGGTGGAGCTATCATAAAAAACAATTAAAATCCTGTTTTATTTTTCCTGGCGAATAAATTGAATAGTTACAAATATATGTAGAATAAAAAAATGTGAACAAGTGTGGTTTGTTTCCTTTGTTTGAACAGTTTCTTACGATAAACATAAGCATTTGTCAAGTCAGTTAAAAAGGCATTGTTTAATGTTCTTTCCAAAGCTTTTACGTGAACAATAACCTCACCATACTTTAACGGTCACCTAGCAGCAACTTACGTGTTTTCACCTTTGGTGTTCTTCTATTCATTTCTACCATTGGACTGTCCTTAAGCAGCTTTATCCTAA
Organism: Arcuatula senhousia; assembly: GCA_963971305.1. Classification (NCBI taxonomy): domain Eukaryota; kingdom Metazoa; phylum Mollusca; class Bivalvia; order Mytilida; family Mytilidae; genus Arcuatula; species Arcuatula senhousia. The sequence goes on from OZ020303.1 coordinate 9,361,485, forward strand.
AATTAGCAACATTTTACAGATTAAATGTATCAGATGAATAAACATTAGTTTAGATTGAAACAAGCGTTTTTAGAATTCAAGACTACACATAGTTTCTAGATCTTTTCTATTCTGCAAAATTACAAATTCAGATATTTAAAGACTTAGTCATTGCTAGTATTAAAAGGCTGTCAATGTATAACCAACAAACAGTGCTTGACACTGATGGTCAGCTCTGTGTATGTATATCTGATGGCATTGTGCAAGTTTTGTTGCAATGTGTTGTCTTTGTTATGATTAACAAGTGTGCAAACTTCAGGTAGCTATAGATCTTAATGGTTTCCAAGAAATCAGGTTCAAAGCAAAGATACAATTATTTAAACATTACATGCAACAAACTGAAACTTTCACTGGATGGCAAATAACACCACAAACAAACAAAAATAGCTTTATTACATACCACTCCTCTGGACTTTTAACTACTGTGTGATCATAAACTGTTTTTCTTCTTTTCTTCTTCGTTGCATTTCTCTTAGCTGACAAAACAGTACAGTCTGCACTGGGTTTAGCAAACTCCACAGAGCTAAAGGAACGCCTTTTAGTACTTCTAGTTAATTTCTTAGCTTGATGGCTTGCATCATTATCATTCTCTTTGTCATCCGTGTCTATGTATTGAGGAGAAGAATGTATGTCAGATTCTGTATTACTGATCTCAGGTTTGGAATGCAGTGATCTTCTGACACTTTTCCTTTTTTGTTTGGGTGTTGTACAAATCTCATCTGTATTGACCTGTTCTATCTGAGGATGACTAACATTTGTTTGCTTAATTGGATTTGTTTCTTCGTTGGTCATATGAACATCTTCTGAGGCAACATTATTTTCTGGTGTAGAATCTTTACTTTCATTGTCTACTGCTGTGTCTTTTGCTTCATTTTCTGTTAAAGTGTTTTTTGGGACATTGTCAAATACATCATCTTCAAAATCTGTGACCCCTGCTTCTTTGCTAGGTAATTGTGATAGAGATTTTCTGGCTAGTCTGACAGATCTTCTCTTTGGAGTACTTGGTTCTTCCTGAATATTCAGTACAGGTTTATTGACAGGCTCTACATGGACAGACTTTGATCTCTTGGCAGAATGTTCCTCGTCACTATGATCTTTCTCCCTTGTCCTTTTGACACTCGGCACCCTGCTACTTCCAGTCTGGGGAGTTTTAACAGATGAAGATCTTGTTCTTCTTACAGATGAATCATGGCCTCCACTAGACAGCCTGCGACTGCTTGATCTGTCAAGTGTCCGTCTACCTCCAGATAACCTTCTGGCTGACCTTTCCTGTGACCTCATGCTAGATCTAGTTCTGGGTTGACTATCAGGACAGGGTGATTTCTTCTGTCTACTCTGTCTAGTTGATCTACGAGGTCTTGTCTGTTCATCACCTTCAGTTGGTTTTGATGTGTCATCAGCTGAAACACGAAACTACACTTGTTTACATTTATTCACCATGTAAAAAATTCATGTCACTGAGGATTGAACATAAATTCTTTTAGAGCAGGAAAGGAAGGGAATTACCATTAATTTTTCCAAAATTTTTCAACAGATTTACATTAATTTTTTTAATATTTGAATCGTCAAATGGTATGCAAAAACCATATAAAAATATGAACCCTTTACAGTTTTTGAGTTTTAGTTGTTACAAAATTCAGATGGACAGTGTTAAATAAGGGATCATGAATTTTCAAAGTCATTTGTTGTAACATTTCTTTTCTGGACAAATGATAAATGCCTGACAAAGTTTTTTTTTTAAAATTGGACATTAATCATTTGACTTTATGCTAAAAATCCATAAATTCATTTTACAGTTACATGCCAGAAAAGGTACAACTAACTTGTACAAACAAATAATAATAGTATAAACCTTTAAAAGTCTGTTCATTGTCCTGGGAAAACATGTTTTGAATTTCTTTTTTAACACTGTCTGAACTCTTTGGTGTAGAACATCTGCAGTAAGAAAATATTCTGGATTATCATTTATTAATAATACAATTGTTCATATGAGTATTTCCTTTTCATTTTGTAGTCGTTTTTTTGCTAGCTATAACCATGATAACTGTATATCAATTTTCTTGTTACTAGTAAATATTTTTTTTACCTCTAAATGTGGGTTCCTATGACATGTATCAAGTCAATAAAGTATTTAGAAAGTTGAAACATTTTTGATTACTGTACACTGGAAAATTTTCGCTCTGTCTTTTTTTCGCGGTAGGACGACTGAATATTAACATGCAGTTTTAAGTTTCGCATTGTTATGTTATTTTCCACCGACTACAATGGAAGACAAATATATTCATGCTGTTTAATTTTCCCACAAGCAATGTCAACGTGTAAATCCGGAAAATAAAAATGCCACAAAATTTCCTGGTTTACAGTATCTGACAGTAAACATGCAAAAGAAATTTAAATATAAAAGAATAGTGTTCGAGTCTTGTCTACTGTTTCTCAAATTGTATGCCAATTTGATCAAAAAATGAACAACATTAAAACACAAAAAGAGAAAGACTTAAAACTTACTCTTGATCTATGTGTCTAGATAAAAACTACTGTAATATTGTTTGACATTTAACAATTCCTTGTTCCTTTAATCTAAATAATATTAACTCAACTTGATATTTGCTCTTTTTATTTACCGTTCATTTATAAAATTGTTTATTAATGATGAGTGCATCATAAGCATGTGAAGGCTGGCTGGTTTTTTTACCTTTGTATTTTGATATATATGTATTGTACATGTAAAACAGGTTGCACTATAAAATAAATAAATATACAGGCTGTTGCACTATTAAAGGCAGATCAAAGATGCAAATATTCCCTTTTCTTTTTTACAATAGTGAGTACAATATGTAGATTATTATGAACAGAATCAACATGAATTCATGTATAACTACCTTTTAGGATCTGTGCCAATAAAGGAAGTCCCTGCATCTTGACTAGGGTTAAGAAAACTAGCTGCAGCGTTAGGACTTAAAGGTTTGAAGACAAATGATGACAGGTTGGAAGGAGCAGTGAATGTAAATTCTTCTGGAGCAAACGACTCTCCTCTTGATGTTGAAACTTTTTGTAAGTCCACTTTTAAGCTAGGTTTTTCTTTTCCACTCTGTTTATTACTGGTAGCTCTTGTCTGTGTTCTTGTTGGGGCACCTGCTATGTGAATATGTATGATTAAGATGTGGCATAAAAACACAGTAATTCAGGTTTTGAAACAAAGGTTTACAGAATTCAAACAGGTAAATTAAGATTCTTGAATATCATTACAAGAAAGTGCTTTCAAATTAATTCAACTGTTGAAAACTTAATCAATTGTCAATTTTAATCAAGTTTACAACTTGTGCAAACATATTAAAACATTAAGAAACTATTTCAAAGAACTTAATTGTTTGTGATTTAGAACAAGGTGGATAAATCTAAATGTTTGAAGTAGAAAAACAATCTTTAAATTATATAGCACAGATATCAAGAAGTTCAAATACATGTATCAAAGTTCACACTTCCTATAAAAGGTATAAATTGCATTTCACAAATAATTATGATAGTACAATTATTTAAGATTAGGAACCTTTATCCCTGCTTGGTTGATGTGATGGTTTTGACTTTGATGTTGAGGATTGAGTCTTTGTTGAAGGTCGAGTCTGAGTCTTTGCTGTACTTCTTGTTGTTTGTTTGGAAATCTGTAAGTAAAATCATGATTTATATGATAATTTTAAAAATAGAAATCAAATTTCAAGTGCATGCAACTTTTTCTGGAAAATTCTGTTTGGCTATAAAGAAAAGAATATGTTCTTTTTAATTCATTACAACTGTTTACAAGATAAGTGTTAAAAAATTCTAAAATATTTTTCGCATTGAAAGATGTAAAATAACTGGATTGTCTTTTCTATTTGAATAGTCCAGGGTAAAAAAAAATGTCTGGAACAAGCTGTGCATCAGTTTACATATAAAAATCCCCCAAATGAATATTGAATGTGGTTTCTGGTAGGACAAAAAGGCCATATTAGTGTTTAAGCTGATAATAGCCAATGTTTTATTGATCTATTCTGAAGGTTGAAATTCTGTGTGCAGAATTCATGGTATGAATCTGGGTAATGGTCTCAATACATCCAAAACCCAAGTTGGTCACGCTTTCCCTTTTTTCAGCTATCAGTAACTGTTTAAAATACCCTGGGGGTATAATTTTAATAAGAAAATTAATTCTAATCATACCACAGAAGTTTTATTGTCTGGTTTAGAAACCACTTGTCTTGGACCAGAAAAAGTTGATGGTTTAGAAACACTGGATGAAACTGGAGCTTTGAATGTCTTGGTAGGAGCTGTTTGCTTATGTGTTTGAGGCTTAGTCTGAAAATATATAAAATTACATACATAAAACTATTGATACTATACACAAGATATTGATCTGTGTCGATGAATAAAATGTCTGAAAGTGGAATCTTGATTTAAGTCTTCAACGGTATCAAACCATATTCAATTTTACCAAGTTAGACTCATCTTGATAAATTTAGGTCACAAGTTCACGCAATGACATCACAGTCAAGATTCTATTTCTATTTAATGACTGAAAAGTGATAGACATTCTATTTTTAGTGACTCAAAAGTCAAATCATTTTATCAGCCTATTTTTACACTGTGTCTCAACTACCCTGGTAAAAGAAAAATCATCTAATTTTCTATGTCTTCTATTCAAGTTTATATTGAGAATTATAGTGCAAAGTTTTTGATGAACAGATTCACAATATTATTTAAACAAATATTTTTTTTTCAAATTTTAGTACATTGAAAAGGAAAAGTCACATTCTGTATGTCCTTCAATCTTATGTTTTAAGATCGCCTCGAGATGAAACATTTTTGCTAGGGTAGATGAGACACAGTGTTTTAACTACTTTGAGGTTATCATTATCTCAGCATAATTAATATGTTTAAAGCTATCCTGGGCCAATCTAAATGAAGATAAATTTTAGTCATATAATAATACGTGTAATTATATTTTTTTTTACAAAATGAAAATCAGATAATAACTGTACCATTCCTGGATGCACTGCAGTAAACTTGAAACATTTTTTTGCATGAACTTTTGACATTCATTTATGCAATTATTTTGTCCTTCAATGTAGATGAAACCAAAAAATGATATCTAATACTGGTTATTCAAATTTTATCATAGCCATTTTTTTTTATGTCCTACCACAGCACATTATATTTGCTAAGTCTAGGGAAAATACTGGAATATTCAAAAGTCCTTAATTATTCAACCTGCAAATGTAACTGTTACCCAAAATATTACACATATATGTATTTTTATGTATATATACATGTAATGTATATTTTTGTTGGTTTTGCCCTTTAACATGTTAAGCAGTTGACAATTAAAATGTGTAATATAATACATGGTACAGTTTTTTATCATAAATAAACTAAAATGGGTTATAATGAAATTTTTTTTGTAGTAAATACATATATTTCCTTTCAATATGAGACTTTTGATTCATAACATTAAGATTACCACTGTGGCATTTTTCGTTGCCTTGATTCTGTTATCTATTTTTTCTAATTCTTTGTGGTCAACATGAGAAACTTTGAAAGGTTTGGCATTGGCATTTGCAGCTAGCTTCCTTTTCATTTCCTTTTCTGCCTTCCATTTTGCTAGTCTATCTCTCATCATCTTTTGCTGATTACTTTTTATACTGTCTGTGGCTGAAACTAATATGAAGCAGAACATTCATTCCAGTAATGGATACACTAATAAACAGGAGTCAAAGCTGATATTTTCAACCAATGACAATATTTGTTATGTACATGTAGGATAAAACATGAAGGCAGATGAGTTGCAACCAAAATTAAACAAGAAAAATATGATAACCTTTAGATTTTCTTCCATAGGGTAAAATCTATTCATTAATAGAGTAGCTTGAAAATTAAATCAAATGTTGATAAGCAAAGTACACTTTGACTAATGGTGAACTACATGATATCAAAACGTTTTTGTTTTTTTTAAATCAAATTACAGCTAGTGCCACCTTCATGTTTACCACAAAAAGATTACACGAGAGTAAATACCAAGAGAAAGTTTAATTATACACGAATTCGAAAGTATATATTACTACATAGTACATGACTCATGAGCGACCATTCTGTGTCGAAAATTAAATTTACAACACGTACAATTACAGTAAATGCAGTCATTTATAATTAACAGGAGGATGCATGCCAAGTGTGCGGGGTCCGCCTTGGGGGCACCCTACATGTATCAGCACACACTGAGTCTGACATGAACAAGAACCTGAGAACTAGAAAGATGATTGATATGCAAGAACTCCAAACCCAAACCGCTCCAATTCTTACTCTTATTTTCAACAAATCACTCAAGTCAGGCATTACTCCTTCAGACTGGAAACATGCCAATGTTGCTCCTGTTTACAAAAAAGGTGAAAAATACAAACCCGAAAATTATAGACCAATATCTTTAACTTGCATCAGCTGTAAGCTCATGGAGCATATCATCACAAAGCACATCATTACTCATCTTGAATCACATCACATTCTTTATGATCTTCAGCATGGTTTTCGTAAGTCTCGATCTTGTGAAACCCAACTCATCTCTTTTATTCAAGAACTGGCGGCCAACAATAACCTCAACAAACAAACAGATCTCATTATTATGGACTTTGCCAAAGCCTTCGACAAAGTTCCACACCGCAGACTTCTCTATAAATTACAGTATTATGGCATCAGAAATAACACATTAAAATGGGTACAAGCTTTTCTCTCTGACCGAACTCAGACAGTTGTCCTGGATGGAGAACAATCATCAACTGCCCCAGTCACTTCAGGTGTACCTCAAGGCACAGTCTTGGGCCCGGTATTATTCTTGGCATATATAAATGACCTGCCAGAATACCTGAATTCCAGCAAGCTCAGACTGTTTGCCGATGACAGCATCATCTATAAAACCATTTCATCAGCATCTGACTGTGAGGCCCTACAAATGGACCTCAATGCTGCAGCAAAATGGGAAAGTGACTGGTTGATGGCCTTCCATCCGGACAAATGCACAGTTCTCACTGTAACCCAGAAAAAACATCCTTTCAAACATGACTACATCCTACATAATCACAAACTTGAACTTGTTACATCTGCTAAATATTTAGGCTTAACATTACAATCTAACTTAAAATGGTCACAACACACAAACAATATTATTGCAAACGGTAACAAACAACTAGGCTTTTTAAGAAGAAACCTCAAAACCTCAAATGAAAACATCAAGAGCCAGGCATACCTTTCTCTTGTCAGGCCCAAACTCGAATATTCTTGTTCTGTCTGGGACCCTCATACAGCTGACCAAACTCATAAAATCGAAATGGTCCAAAGACGAGCAGCAAGGTATGCCTGTAATCGCTTCCACAATACCAGCAGTGTAAATGAAATGCTAACCAAACTACAATGGCCAACACTAGAGGAACGCAGACTAAAATACAGACTTACCATGTTTTACAAAATTGTTCACAACTTAGTCGCAATACCAACAACAGTCTTAGTACCCACAGACCATAGAACACGTAAAAACCATGACTTCACATTTCGGCAAATCTCAGTTCTAAAAGACAGCTACAAATTTTCATTTTTTCCCTACACCATTATACAGTGGAACTCCCTACCAGCAAGTGTTGTTAACGCCAACACTCTGGATGCCTTTAGAGTACAGCTGACCCCAGCTGTGCTCTACACACTACATTAAATTCCAACATACCCTTTGTACATAGTTTTAATCACATTTTTCTGTTTAAGCTGCACATTTATTATTAATAACATATAATTTATTTATCTAGTTTTTCTTTTTCCCTAAAATCAATAAATTACTATTTTAGCCACGCTGCGCAAACAGTTCGTAATTATCAATGCAGTGATAGTGAACTGTATACCTAAAGAAGAAGAAGATGCGAGCGTAGCGAGCTCTTAAATGTAGAAAGTATGCCAAATTGCACGAGACTCAAAATACTATGGAAGAAAAATCGTTCTGTCACCGGAAACATTCGATTTTCGGAAGTTTTCGAATATGTCTGCGCGTGCTGAAAAAATGCGGGAAATAGTAATACATCGTCCCAAGCATTATTCGAAATTATCAATGGAATAGATTATATTTTTGTATCTACGCGAGCTTTTAAGGCAATATCTTTCTCATATTAACTCTGTTATACATGTAATTACAAAATTTAAATCAATTACCATTCTCATTTTTCAGCGTCTTTTGTTCATCATTGTCAGTTTTGGTTTTAGAAGGTGTTTTGCCGTCATAACTTTGATTTACAGTTGAATTAGAGCTTAGTTCTTGGAGTGGAGAAAGAGAATCAATATTTCTGGCACTGTTCAACCTTTCATTTCTATTATTTTTCCATTCGATCGATCGACGGTGTAGACGAAGTGCTCTTTTATCTACAGTTGTAGTTTTTTTCTTATAAGCAAACCCAAACCCAGACATTTCCTTGTTTTTCTCCATGTCTCCTGTTTCAACGTTGCAGTCTAAATCCTCTTGGCGGATTATTTTGAATTTGATGACATTTGATTGGTCGTTCCAAAGTAGCCTTGAACCAGGGGAAATAACCCTATTTCCGGTGTGGTTGGCATTTCGCGGGAAACTTTTTGATGTTTGTTATATATCATCAAATACAATTTTGAAATAAGTAATTATATAGAATTATATTCTTATGTTTTGTTTCAACTCAAATTAAAGCAAGATCTTAAAAATGACGAACAACACCAATCGTTTAACTTTTGCTTAAATAAAGGTAATAACAAAATTACCTAACTCATAGTTTACAGAACATGACAAAAACGAATCAGTCATACCGGAGAATTGGTGGATCGCAATGGTTATTACTTGGTACTGGCATTTCAAACGAAATGGTGGGTTAAACCAGCTTTTATGGCGCCAAACCTCCCTCTTCCATTGCGATCTTAGGATCCGGTAATGACCATAGAACACAACATAGTTATAAGTAAGGAGTGTGATTAGCTACCTCGGTCGGGGAATTAGATGAATGGTTATGAGAAGCAAACACGCGGCATACATGTATTTGGAAATCAAGGCAAATATCACACGAAGAGCAAACATAGACAGTAAAGGTAAATCAGTCATAAACATGGAAACTCACGATGCAATGGTCAACTTCAGATAAACAAATGTCTGAGATTCGGGTCGGCTAACAAAATCACCCACTGAATGTAAACATTTTGCAGAGAACAAAATAAGCAACTACACCGTACATGAATTTAAGGGAGATAAAGAATAGAAAATAGTTATGGTTAGGCCAAGCACTACAGCAAATACTAACATTACACGTCAGGACTTATTGAAGAATTGTCGGCTCCACTAAAAAAACGTGAACGTAAGTAAAGCCAATTCCATGTGTCTGTTGACTCAAATTCTATCATAGACCTACATGTATATTATTCTAATATAAAGTTCTATGATTCTATAGAGACTTTAGTAGGGCTAACCTGTAAACCAGGACATATATGGAAGTCATATTTTCTACATTCAATAGTTTGCCAAATTAGGATCTTTCGAGGGTAAATAAAGCCCCTAAGATATCGGATTATCTGAAACTTTAATTTCACCTACGGAGACTATATGATTCCAAAGACCCTAATAACCATCGCACACATGACTTCAATACAAGAATTGTTATTCTACAAGACTTTTTTAGTTGACACCACTGATGAATGCAATAATGAATTAAGTGCGGTTTAAAGCTCAACTAGATGGAAATTAAATTAGCAATCCAAAGCCATTGACAAATATTGTTCAGCGTATAGGTTTCAAGCTAAACAATTATTTTTATATATGTATATATAAGGGTCATAACTCTTACAATGATCTAATGGAGCATGGTACAGAGATCAATTAGCTGAATATCTAGGCAACCAAAGTCTTTTTAGGTTTAACATAGCAATATCGTGATAAATAGCTTTTTTTCTAGCTTTTAAACTTTGCATGATAATGAGAAAAGACTCTAAAAATGGCAAATTTTTATGTTCTAAAATGAATACCTCAGAAAACAAATGACCTTACAAAATTGATCCTCTTCATATTACTTTTAAAGATCTTGTTATGTTTAGCAATTTGAATTTAATTGTCTGTTAACAGTTTCAAAGATAGACTGAATAATTGCAAACTTGGGGAGGGAGGCAATATCTCCTTCCTGGTGCATCGGATCTTCCTTAAAATTTCAGGGGAGTCAGATGTCGAGATGCTGATCATTCAAGTTTGACTCCCATCAAAATTTGACCGTTTGTACTTTATTTGAAAAAAAAATGGATTTTTCCTGCATTGGTTGTTTTTCGCCAGGGGTTACGTTTATTTTGACATTTCAAGAAAAATAAATCCTCGAAGAAATAAAACTTATGTGGTTTCATTACATCAGTTGGTCATGAAAGCAATGGTCTTACAACATATTTTGTAGATTTAATTGTGCATAAAAATTGCGCAAATATCTTAATATTTCCAAGATATAATTATATAAGTGCAAAATTTACAGGGAGCAGGTATGCGAAAGACCTAAAATCGAATTCCACGATTGTGACGAAAATTTGCTGAGAAAACTGTTTCGCAGATTTTCAACCATTAACAATAAATGTCAAAAGCTAACGTGAAGTATGAAGTAGATGACAGACATACCTCAAATCCCGAGATAGACCTCCTACTAGTATAAGTAGCTGATGCTGTATATACCAAAAGGCTGTGATACGTAGTTGTTTAGAAAATGGTAAGAAAATATTGACAAAGAACAATATATTTTAAGGGACATAATCCCTTCTAAGTGGTCATCTCATGGGGACTTATAAATGGTGCTTCTTGAGCTGAACGTACAAGCAAGCAACCCCTTTTTTCTATCTGTAACGGTCTTATTCTACTAAAGGCTAAAAATATATTTCACAATTCTATGTTAATAACCCCTAAAAGGCGTCACCTGACATCTCAGAACAAATGAAGACTTAAGTAAAGCTTCTCTGTATGAACATTTAAACAAAAAGAGGCTTTTCTGTATCTGCAAGTTTTTAAACCATTAGCGAAAAACTATATTTTTCACCTTTGAAGGAGCATAACTCCTTAAAGGGATGGCAGACTTTTGTAGAACTTCTTGGGTGAACATTTAAGCAAGCAGTAGCTTTTCTGTACCTGCAGTAGCTTTCATTCTATAAGCAATGGCATTTTTAAGGGGCAAACCCTGACAACTTTGGCTCTATGGAGATATATGTAGAGCTACAGGTTTTTAGCTTTGCTCTGTCTGTTGGATTTTTCGTGCTAAAAAGAAGAGATTTAAAATAGACCATATGACAACTTACACCATTTATTTTAAAGTTCCGTTTAAAATACATAAAAATATCTATCTGTTAAAGTTTCTAAGTTATTGGCCAACACCATTACAGTAAATTTTAGGGGAGAAGTTTAAAAAAACAAGAGACTCCCAGGAGCCTGAATCGTTTATCTGGTCCTTAAGCCTTAAAGGTCTCTTTTTAAAATTAATATTAGTAATATAACCGACAAATCAAATTATGTCTTAAAGCAACATGTTTTCAAATTAATTATAAACAAATATAAAGATTTATGGAAAAAAGAACTCTTCAATGACAGCAGATCTGGGAAAGGGGGTAATAAGTTAAGAACATATAGAACTTTTAAAGATCAATTTATTTTTGAATCCTATCTAGATTGGGGTGATTATAACAAAAGAAAATGTATCACAAAATTTAGAATTAGCTGTCATAGCTTAGAAATAGAAAAAGGTAGATATAAAAATATCCCTGCTGAGCAGAGGATATGTAAATTATGCAACCAAAATGTCGAAGATGAAATTCACTTTTTGTTGGAATGTAATAAACTTAATTATATTAGAAAACCAATTATTGGTGAGATACTAATAAAGTATCCAAATCTGACACAATTAGATAACAAACAAAAATTTATTTGGCTAATGTCAGCTGAAGATAGATACATTTACAGCCAACTACATTCTCTTTTAGGTAATCTTTCAACAGCAAGAGATGAGTTATTAAATAACATGAAAAAATAATGTATTATTATTATTGTTATTATTTCTAATTATTACTATTCTTACTAATTATACTCTTATCACTATATATATTAACACTATCATGATCATAGTAAGTGCTCTGCTCTGGTAATCATATTATAATTAACTAAGGATCACTGTACTAATATTTTATTTTTATTTTATTTAAAATCATTGTAATCAACTCTAATTAAATGTATATTGTGATTATCAATGTGATTGTTCAGCTCATTCGTGGGCGTCTTGATTGACAATAAAGAATTTGTTTGTTTGTTTGTTTGTTCTACAAGGAGTAAACTGTCAACTTTTAACCCCATGGACCTTTGTAGTGCGTAATGAGCTGAAGGTTTAAGCAAGCAACAGCTTTTCTCTATCTGTTATTGTTTTAATCTATAGTGCAATGTAATTATTTACCTTTAAAGGGTCATAACCCCTATAAGCGGTCATTTGACAACTTCAACCGAATAAAAACTGTTGTAGAGCATAATGCACTGAATGTTTAAGCAAGAAACAGCTTTTCTTTATCATCTTCAGTGGCATGAATAGTGTTCATTATATAGGACAAAAACATGAAAAAACGCTTTTTCTGAACTTTAAAGGACCATAACCCTTATAAGGGGTCACCTGAAAATTATTACCCAATGGAGACTTTTGTAGAGCTTTTCTGAAGAGCCTAAGATCCTTTGGATTTTTTCTATCTGTTATACTAGTAGTTGCTAAGTTATAAGCCATGTGAAGTAATTTACCCTATTTAGTAACAGTGGCCATGTTTTTTAACGAATCTGTTCAAAGTGCTTCTGTGAACTGAAAACGGATAAAAAATTGCATGATAAAGTTATTTCTTTAACAGTTTAACTAACATTTTTTACCCTGAAATAATTGTAATACATTTCAATATAAAAATTAAATAATTTTTTCTATCTTTAAACCTTAATGTTTTTCAGATAAAGTGCAAAAACTGCAAAAAATCTGTCAAAGTAAAAAATGGCCGGATTTCGTTAAACAAGAAGAAGGTAAGTGAGAGAAGTAGGTAAGTGAGAGACTTTAAATCAAATCCCACAGTATGGGACCCCATTCTGATGCTGCATACTAAATATCAAGAGGCTGTGATAAGTAGTTGCTAAGAAAACTGTTGTATAAATTATTTCCGGTCCAGCCGCCCGACATTCACCATTTTATATCCCGAATTTTTCACTCCGTGAAATCCGGCCAAAAATGAAAAAAATATGGAGAGAAAAACTGCTATAATCAAATCCCACAGTATGGGACCCCATTCTGATGCTGCTTACTAAATATCAAGAGGCTGTGATAAGTAGTTGCTAAGAAAACTGTTGTATAAATTATTTGTATAAATTATTTCCCGTCCAGCCGCCCGGCATTCACCATTTTATAACCCGAATTTTTCACTCCGTGAAATCCGGCCAAAAATGAAAAAAATCCAGAGAGAAAAACTGCTATGAGGAGTTGTTGTACTAGTATCACAAAGAGCTATTGATGTTGATAAATAAATGTTGCTTTCGATATTATAAAACAATTGTTACCATGGATGAGTTTAGTTGATTTCAATGAGTAGAAAAAAGAATATTTTGCAATGCTTTCTAATCAAGTAAAAGTAAAAAAAAAAAAAACCACAAAAAAAAAATTGTCATTTTTAACAAATAAAGGAAAATAATTAAATTATAAATGAAAATTTTAAAGCATTTGATGTTGAAGTCGGAATGCTGCTAGATTTTCCCATTCTCCAGTACTCTTTGAGCTATGTGCCAAAAATTGCAACATGGCCCAGTGTTATAATTTTAGAATAAGCAGCCTTATTTGTTTGTCAGAGGTGTCCCATGTAGTAAACACATAAAGACAAAGTGTGCAAAGTTTCCAAGCTGTATTAAATCTTTGTAACTTTTATGGAGTAAAAAGAGTTTCTAGACCCCCCCACCCCCAACAACAAAAATTGGTACTTTAAATATGAAAAAAAAATTGACAGATAAAAATGGCAGAAATTTATTTAACAGAATATACCCTGGGAAGCAAGATCTGATACCAAAATCTTTATATCAGCTTTGACATGCTGATGCTGTATACTGAATATCAAGAAGCTGTGAAATGCAACTTCTGTGATAACTGTTAAAAAAATTTTTCCAACTCAATTGCTAATCTGCCTGCTGGCATTCACCATTTTATAGCCCAGATTTGAACCTTGTGAAATTCGACCAAGAATTCCAACAAGAGGCTCACAGGAGCCTGAATCGCTCACCTGGTCTTGATGTCAACCCTATGAAGAACTTTGTGGAGCTGAATAAGCTGAACATTTAAGCAAACAACAGCTTTTCTCTATCTGCAATAGTTTCCAATCTATATGCCAAAAACATGAAAAAAATGTTATTTTTCACCTTTAAGGGGCCGTAACCCTTATAAGGGGTCATCTGACAACTTCGACCAATTGGAGACTTTTGTAGAACTTTTGATCCTGAAGCAGTAGGGTGGCATCAGATTTCATCTATCTCTTATACTTCTTGAATTACAAGCCAAAAACAGTAGTCTGACCCCCCTGGTCTATTTTAAGTAACGGCGGCCATGTTTTTTGACGAATCAAAAATCAAAACACAACTTAAGTGCTGAACACTTTAAGGATCAATCATACCAAGTTTCATTGAATTCTGTTCAGTAGTTTCAGAGAAGAAGATTTTTGAAAAATTGTTAACAGACGACGACGACAACGGACGCCAAGTGATGGCAATAGCTCACCTGGACCGAAGGTCCAGGTGAGCTAAAAATAACTTCAGTTAAAATATTTATTTTGAAAGACTCCTTGAATAGGTCAAGAATTAAAACTGGCAGTATATTTGTTTAAACTGTGGAAAAAGGAAAAACAAAGACAACTTGTATTGTGTATGTAACAAAATATTTATTTATGAAAAATAAATATGAATAAATAAAGTCTTTGCAGAAATCTGCAAATATAACAATGTTATCAACTATAAACAGAAAAAATACAAGACACAATATTGAAATTTACATGCAATGTCGTAGTAAGTGACATTTTTATACAAACATTTACGAAGTAATGAATCAATACATAATTAAGCATGTCAGTTTTCAAAACAATTCAATAGACAATTTGAAAAAAGTTTCCCTTCAAAATATGTCTATATCATCTATTTCTTAAGAATTTGATTTGAACAAGCACTACCTGAATAAAAGTTTAATTGCTAGTAAATGTCATAATGTTTTTGACATGATAACTTAATGATCACACAGGTTTGTGTATGGGTGACAGACAAACAGATAAAAATGTACATTTTGTACATGTAATTTATGGAATGATGATTCAAATACTAGCTTGCACTCTAAAAGGACAAATGTCAATTGAAAGGCATATATGTTATAAAGGGTGATCTGTTATAGCATGTGACAGTAAAGTTATAAAGTTTAAACTTGTAATATTGTCATGTCACCTTACAATTTCATCTTCAATTTCAAAGGACATGGTACGGTAAGGGCCATATTTGGCCCCCTATTTTATGGAAAAAATAATCTTAAGTAAATTATGAAAATGCACTTTATACATGGAGTAAGATGGTTAAAATTTATAAGTATGCTTTCTATTTCCAATAATCTTTTTAGTTTTTTCAATTTTATGGACACTTAAAATAGAGTAAAATCAGTAAAATCGAGAAAAATAAGGTATAAAATCATGGGGTCACCATTAATTTTCTGAAAATAAATTGGAACTAGATAATGTGTCTATGAGCCACAGGATGGCCCTCCCGTTCTTGAAATATCATTGACCCTCAATGTGTATTACCTGGGATATGGACCTTTACCAAGAAATTGATCAAAAGTGTTCATGTGTAAAATATAGGTCGCTGTGACCTTATTTCTGATGGGTGGTGCCATGTACCAAGACTCATCGAGAAGTGAAATATTATTGACCCCTAACATGTAGTATTCAAGATATAGACCTTAACCAAGAACTTAACCAAAGTCATTCATGCGTAGATATAGGTCACAGTGACCTCATTTCTAGTGGATGGTGTCACTTAACCCAAGACATATCTAGTGGTGAAATATCATTGACCCCCAACATCCAGTATCCAAGTTATGGACCTTAACCAAGAACTTAACCGAAGTCGTTCATGCATAAAATATAGATCACAGTGACCTAATTTTTATTGGGTGGTGTCATGTTACCCAAGACACATCTAGTGGTGAAATACCATTGACCATCAACATGTAGTATCTGAGATATGGACCTTAACCAAGAACTTAACCAAGTTCATTCATGCGTAAAATATAGGTCACAGTGACCTAATTTCTAGTGGGTGGTGTCACCTTACCGAAGACACATCTAGTAGTGAAATATCATTGACCCCCAACATCCAGTATCCAAGTTATGGACCTTAACCAAGAACTTAACCGAAGTCGTTCATGCATAAAATATAGATCACAGTGACCTAATTTTTATTGGGTGGTGTCATGTTACCCAAGACACATCTAGTGGTGAAATACCATTGACCATCAACATGTAGTATCTGAGATATGGACCTTAACCAAGAACTTAACCAAGTTCATTCATGCGTAAAATATAGGTCACAGTGACCTCATTTCTAGTGGGTGGTGTCACCTTACCTAAGACACATCTAGTAGTGAAATGTCATTGACCCCCAACATCTAGTATCCAAGTAATGGACCTTAACCAAGAACTTAACCGAAGTCATTCATGCATAAAATATAGGTCACAGTGACCTAATTTCTAGTGGGTGGTGTAGCCCTTCCCAAGACCCATCTGGTGGTGAAATATCGTTGACCCCCAACATCTAGTATCCGAGTAATGGACCTTAACCAAGAACTTAACCAAAGTGTTACGGACGGACGTACGGACGGACGGACGGACGGACGGACGGACGGACGGACGGACAAGGGTAAAACTATATGTCCGATCCACATACGTGGTCGGGCCATAAAAACTGAATTTTCCCTACACATTTCATACAAATTATCTCCCTTGAAAAAAGTACGGGAAATGTTATAAAATGAATATAACAGTAAGGTTTTGTTTTTTCTCGAATAATTTATCATACTAACAATCTTCATACTGTTAAATAGCAATGTTTTTGCCTTTGCTTAAATTTGGTAACATGCTCAGTGTTATACCACTGTACTACCTTAAGTTGTTATTTTCAAAGGTCTCCGCCAACGTGGCCCTGGGATTTCTTAACTGATTTAGACTTTAAATGAAGTGAATTTTAAAGATAATTAATAAAATTCCTGGGTCAAAAAGGCGGAGGCATCTAAAAATTGAAAAAAATGATCTGAAATTTGTCCAATTTCAGCCGATTTGACAAGAATCTTACATGTTTGGTTTGTTTTGACATCCTCTTTTTCAACAATGTCAGATGATACGCTTAAAAATTCATTAGAACCAGTTTGTTCATTCACTTGAACTTCTAAATAGCATAACAAATCTTCTCCATATCAATTTTGTAATTATTAATAATAAAGGGGGCCGAATATGGGCCATAGTGTACCTTGTCCTTTACAATGCTAATTTTATTTTGGGAAGGATACATTGAAAATTTGCAAGATGATAAAAGGGTGGAAGGTGTACCAAAGGGGCAATCAAATATTGTTAATCTAAAATGACTAAGATAATGTGATTTAACATAACATTGACCACTCATCACAAAAATAAATAATATCAAAGCATGCACCACTATACTTTGGCATACATAACAAAATAAAGAATAAATATAATAACATATTTCATACATCATTCACAGACTTATTATTCCAAACAGGCTCTTTTTAAAATAATAACTATGACCTAAAAAGACATGATTTAACAATGTTGATAAGGTAAATTAATAGTATGACACAATACTATTGTGATATTATCATGAATATTTTTTTTTTCTAAATCCAATACTTTACATGAACAATGGCACAATCAAGTAATGTTATAAAAAATCCTTGTGTTTTTATAGAGATACCAGTGTCATCACAATGTTTACCCTCTGCATTGCTCTTACATGACAGATCTATCATCTCAAGTTAGACGCCAATAATTAACACAATAATTAACATTAGAGTGGTGGCTGTTATTATCAAGAGGTGTAGTCCCATCAGTGCTTTCTTAAATCTGCTGTACTGTAAGAAGAAAAAAAACACACATTAAAATAAGTTTGAAATCTTGAGTGTGAACAAGACTGTGTCCAATTGACAAAATGACCTATCTTGATTGTTAAAAACATATGTTGCTTGCTTTTTAAGTTCAAACAAGAACTAGTTTTAAGTAAGGATAATAAATAAATTGTACATCTTACAGTGTCATAGGTCAAATTAATAAGAGCTAAGTATATGCAGTTGCTGAAAACCCGCCACTTAAAACTTTGTGAGGAAGCCACTAACAATAGCTACCTAGATGATGACTCTGTACAATGAAATTTTGCTCATATCAAATTCATGGGAAATCAAGATTAACATGAATTTCATGTTTAGTGAGCAATTGTGAATTTGGATTTTTTTCTAAACATTCATATACCGCTAATTCTATGAATGTTCAAGAACATTAAAAATGTTGAGAACATTTTTTTATTGGAATCTCATTGCGTCTTAAATTATATAATGCTTTTATTCCTACTTACAGGTGGATCTGACTGTAGGTGTGCACTACTGTGTGAGAAATAAAATGGTTTTCTGTGCATCTCATACATGTAAGTATTTTCTTGTTGTTTATGCTCTAAAACAGATATATATATAAAATTTCAATATTTTAATCATGAATACATGTATATGGTCACTGGTGATCCACAAACTTAAATATATGTATATCATGTCTTAACACTAATCAAATATATTGACTAATATGTTAACTGGGCAAAAAATATCTTATTTGTTCATCAATTTTCAAAATAATGATTTTAATTTGTTATAAAAGGCAAGAAAATGAAAAATGGATAATTGAAATTTATTTTTTCCAATGAATGTCAGTTTTTTTTCTTTTTAATATTCAATAGATTTTAAACAAACAATTTACAGACAAGCATTAAGAAAATAATAACAAACCTTTCTTTGTAGTGACACAGTCTGTTATTTCTAGTATAAAGTTGACAAAGATATAGTATCCTACATAAGCCACCATGACCCATCGTAGATAAGGAGGGGCACCTGCCTTGGCTAACTCCAAACCAGCAAATATATTTACAACTAAAAAAAGAAGTTTAAAATTTTTTTAAAAAATGCATGACATCATTAATTTTAAATATCATACCAAGAATCATCAATGTAACTGATTGAATAAGTTTATAAAAGTATTTTAGAAATAAACCCCATAAGTTCAATGTAAAAAATGTGTGTCTAAAGAATGGTTCAACAATAGAAGTAGATTGGAGATTTCAGATTTTGTTCTGATTGCAGTTTAATTGTTTTTCTGTGTATTTTAGAAGACTATTCACAGGTACATGTACACTGCAATATTATGGAAATGACTATTTATTACCTGCTAAGATATGTCCAATGGTGCCTAGACCCCAATGAATCCAGTTAAATATTCTTCTTTTGACAGATCCAGGAAGTGGTCTAATAAGGGCAACTATTGGCTGTTTAAAAGAAAAAAATGCAAGGTTACACAGTGAAATAAATCTTTATTCTTTAATGTATAAATTTTAGCTTTTTTAACTTAATACATCACGAAGTTTCATTTATCCAACATGGAACTGTTATCTTCAGCATTCTCCTTGTTTTGTCTGATTGTATTTTTTCTTTACGAATTAATTGCTTCTTGTGTATTCTGTACTCAAGATGATTGAACTGATGTTTGAAATTTTACACAAAACTGACTGATCCTTTTAATAATCCTAATTAATCATCAAACCAATTGAAGCATGTTGATGTATCAAACCAATTGAAGCATTATGATGTATATATTTTAGTATAGCCTGTGATAGATATCAGAAATAATTCTTGTCCCTTCATGAAATAAAACTTACATTAGCTACTGTGAATCCTAGGACAACAATGCCGATGATTGGATGAGCTTGGTGGAACATCTTACCATTTATCTATAAAATTAAGAAGATGAGACATACAATCAAATATAGATATAGAATGAAATAAGTCTTCCTACTATTCAGATATACTAAAGCAGTATTGTATGTTTTTACCTAGCATTACACTAAAGCTCATGTAGGCATATCTAATTTTACACATGAAAGCTATATTGCCAAACTAGTCATCACTGATGGAATGGGGAAATAAAATAATTCAAATATTCAAATATATGCCAAAAAATCTGTATATTGACAAATTTGTGTAGATAAAAGTTTGAAGATAAACATTGTACACCTTTTTCTGCAAATAACTCTGTAGAACATACCTTACTATAGCCTTCTACATCCAGGAAGACCAGGATTACACTGATTATAACACACAGGAAAACAACAATCATGATCAGTCTGTGGACCTGTCAATAAGTTAGATACACAATGATTACACTGATTATAACACACAGGAATACCACAATCATGATCAGTCTGTGGACCTGTAAATAAGTTAGATACAGAATGATTACACTGATTAAAACACACAGGAATACCACAATCATGATCAGTCTGTGGACCTGTAAATAAGTTAGATACACAATGATTACACTGATTATAACACACAGGAATAATACAATCATGATCAGTCTGTGGACCTGTAAATAAGTTAGATACAGAATGATTACACTGATTATAACACACAGGAATACCACATTCATGATCAGTCTGTGGACCTGTAAATAAGTTATATACACAATGATTACACTGATTATAACACACAGGAATACTACAATCATGATCAGTCTGTGGACCTGTAAATAAGTTATATACACAATGATTACACTGATTATAACACACAGGAATACCACATTCATGATCAGTCTGTGGACCTGTAAATAAGTTCTATACACAATGATTACACTGATTATAACACACAGGAATACCACAATCATGATCAGTCTGTGGATCTGTAAATCGTGAAATAAGTTATATACACAATGATTACACTGATTATAACACGCAGGAACACCACAATCATGATCAGTCTGTGGACCTGTCAATAAGTTAGATACACAATGATTACACTGATTATAACACACAGGAATACCACAATCATGATCAGTCTGTGGACCTGTAAATAAGTTAGATACAGAATGATTACACTGATTATAACACACAGGAATACCACAATCATGATCAGTCTGTGGACCTGTCAATAAGTTAGAAACACAATGATAAATAACAGCATGAAGGAAAACAGAATAAGATTTTTAAATGTAATAAAGATTTGGAACATTTTTGGAATTTAAGATATATGAGACAAAAGATGCATACCTTAGCAAAGGTGTTACTGATTAAATGTAATTAATTCAAATATCTTGTTGTTGTGATGGTACATTTTTCACAGAACATGGCATTTAGCCCATTTTAATATACAACATGATTTAGTCCTTTATAAACTCCATTAGTACCTTTCAGCACATGTTTCTTTATAAGGGCTGTTTCCATCCCATTGACAAAGGACCTCTATTAAGGTTAATGGGCCATATTTCTCATATTAAATGCTAACCTGATACCAGATTCTCTCGTCACAGCAGGTGCTCCCTGGCCACACCCTTTTGTAGTAACGTACTATTACTATAGCTATACTGGCACAGCCAATCCATGCAAAGATCATCAAAGCACCTGCAAAAATATAAGCATTAATAGTGTTGACAAAAGGCTGAAACAAACTCTGATCATGTAAAATAAGTTTTCATTACATCTTTGAATTTTCAAATTATAAAATGCTATAATAGCCCTTTCAATTAATATACAGATATTTAAAGTACAATATTTGTAACTTTGTACAATCAAGATTTAATACAATGACAATGTTATAGGACTTCCTAAGAAAATAAATATATTTTTTTTATATTAAAGGGAAAGTTCACAAAAAAATGAAAATTTGCCATATGATTTCTAATGCATTATCTAATTATGCTATATCATTTAAACTTTTATATTCAATCTAATAAGCTGACAAAAATGGAATTTTATTTTTTATCTTTTGGTTTCTGTAATTTTAAATTACACAAAACATCTGAATACCACAAAGTCTCCATTTGACAGTGACCCACCATTTACCTAATTATTGAATTGCCAATATATAATATTTTTGTGTGCATCTATGTTATGGCATTTTAAATAAGTGATAGAAAATCCTTATTAAAATTAACAAAATTGAGTTATTCTTTAAGTAGTAATAAAGATTTTTTGGTATAAAGATCAATTTAAATAAGTCATTTTTAATTTATCTAAGTCCTGTTGTGATAACCTTGCATATAAATAACATTTAATTTATTGTTTTCAATGCTAGAATGAAAATAAAACCATCTAGTACATAAAACTTTGTTTCTGAATGTTTGTATATTAGGTTTTGACACCTGTAGGTATTGATAATTAGAATTTCCTGTTTATTTCACCCCAAGTCAGCTGTGACTAATTACATTTATGTTTACCTAACCATTACACAGGTACCTGCTGAGAGACAATGACAATAAATTCACATTAATTAACACTTTTAGCAAACCCAGTGGGGGATTAGAAAAAGAATGACCTGTAATTTACATAATTATATCACAATTATTTTCAATGAAATATATGGCTTGCATTTAAATACACAACTTCTTTCTTAATAGTAAAAAAATAATATTTTTTTTGTATTATAGAATTTTAATTTTAATTAATTGATTATAAAGTTCAATTTAAAAGAAAAAAAAATAATAGATTAATAAAACGATTTTAAACAGATTTTTATATAGAAAGTAATTTGAAAATATTAAATGATCTTGTTGAGTTTTGATTATTTTAATTATTTTGTTGGTTATTGGATGTACCACATGATCACTTAAACGTTTGAACTAATATGATTTTTTGCTACTCAGTAGAAATTCTGATTAACTGAAGTAGTCCCCTAATGTAGAGTAGGGGTCTATTTCAAATAAATAATCCCCAATATCTTTGTTATAAGTTAAGATATGAGAGAAAAAAATTGCACACTATTATAAAACATTGTTCTGAACAATTTAAGACCATATGTCAAAAATCGTGAACTTACCCTTTAACAAACCAACTAACCATGGAATTTAATGAGATAGTAAACTGATTTCCCTGATAATGATGAGTTCTTCTGAAAGTCTATAGATTTAGCTGATACTATTGGAAGTCTTTCACTGCTGTGTTGGAGAAGGTGTCCTGAAAAACAATATAAACACTCAAATAATAATGTTACAATTACATACATCAATTAAAGGAGTTTTTTGCTTTATAAACATCCTTAAGATTTTTTTAATCTTCAATTTATACAAAGGCAGTTAGCTTTATAACCATCCTAAAATAGTATTTAGTTGAGATAAGTTTGAATTTATATATATCTTTACACATTGTGTTGCTTTTATTTTAGCCTAAGTATAATCAACACTTTTCAACTCATTTATATGTAATCCTATATTATTTTTAAAGACATTATCTGAAAATCTAAGAAAGAGTGCAGATAAGCTTGAATGGCATCTGTGAAATCATAGAAAGAAAGACATGATGCCCATCAACCAACATGGAAAAGTAACTTCACCCTGAAAGTAAACTTGATTTATGACAGACTGACAGACAAATAGGCCTGAACACTATATGCCCCTCTATTATTGTAGGCGGGACATAATCTACTTTTAAACCAGCATTGAGGCAATTAATTCTAAATGAAGGTAATCCAGTTTATGTATTTTTTTTTGTATTTTGTACATAAGGGTTAGGGTCAGTGGGATAAAATAGCTTTACCATCTACAGCAGGTCCGTGAGCAAACATCAAATAGAAATCTTCATTAAGATCAAACAGGAGATCATCTCCTACTACCACCTTCCTCCTGGAGAATTTACAGTGAAATATACCATCCTGGGTTGACCCATAGATTCTACTCAGTCCATTCTTTGGCTAAAATAAATGAAAAGTATAAAAAAAATCACATGTAAAATAATATTGAGAGAGATACATATTAGCAAGTATGTTAAGATATTTAAGGAAACATTTTTCCAATTTTCTTTATCACAACCAGATCAAAAAATTTTGATTTTTCTTATATTTATTCCATTTTGCCTCAAATTGTATTCATTGCCAAAAGAACACCCATAACATTATTGGAGTAGAATTTAAGATTTTATAGAGTATCGAGGCCTTGAGTAGGATGCTAAATTGTTTTACATGTATTTTTTTTACAAAAGGTAGTTTTATTTTGTACTAGTCTTAAAATATTGATGATCACAATTTAAGTTTGAGACATACATAAATATATCAGTTATCAGACACTTACCTCTCGAAGTCTCTGATTAGATTTAGAATCCAGATTAACAGACTGGTACACATCTACGAAGCCATTGTTGGTAACACACTCTATCACATTGTCATTGCCCTGAAATAAAGCCCATACAGACGTAAGATTCAGACACCAAGAAAGCTGATGTTGGTGACAAGAATATCATACTTTCATTTCCAAAAATATATCTTTGTATCAAATAATTTTTACATTTACTAAGAGCTATTTTTTCAATATTCTTTCATTTTAACAATAACCAAAGCAAACAGATCCATCAGAATACTCTAACCAAGAACTTGGTTGTTCTTTCCCTTGCTGTATTGAGTTTTAAAGAGCGTGTTATTTTTTGTGGTTCTTAAAGGATTTAAAATACAAACAACTTTAAAAAGTTTCAACTATAAAATTTACCATAAATCTACAATGATAGATGATGGTATTTATGTTGAATGTTTGGGGGGTTATTTTTCCCAAATTGATTTAATTATAAAGCTTACCATATTTTTATCATGAGAGAATCCTATAGCTATCCACATATTGTCTGGATCAGGAGAGGAGGCGTGAGTCTTTATATCAAACAGAATATCATCTCCTGTATCCTTCCAGGTGATCACAAAGTCACACAGCTCATTCTTACAATTATAGAAACACCCTTTGGTAAGACCACAGGATAAATCCTTCTCTAAACTCAGTTTCTGTAAAAGATAAAAATAGCCCGTGTCAATATAGGGTGGTTTACTATATTCTTACTTACTTACATATATTCATTAAATTTGTTACCAAACCTTATTCTATGTTTTTATGATAGCATAAATCACATCTGTAGTTTTAAAAGCTGCTATTCTGTCTAAAAACTTGCTTTTCTACAAATTGCCAACAGTAAAATTTCGCAGCTTGAGCCAGAGTTCACATGAAATATTCCGAAATACAAAACATTTTGTAGGGGCTAAAAACATTTCATAATGAACTCATTCACAAAGGAATCAATTATAACTGCAGGTCAGGCTTTTCCAACATTTATATATGAGTAATAATCATTTACCTCAAACGCAGGACTTGTTGTAGCAGCCATTGTTGTGGTTGTAGATGTTGTTGTCGTGGGAACTGTAACCATGGCAACAGTTGTTGGTTTCTGTGTTGTGGTTGTTGTGGTAGTTGTTGCCATGGTTGTAGTTGACATTGTAGTTGGTTTTGTTGTGATCTTCTGTGTTGTTGTTGTTGTTGTTGGTTGTTGGTTTGTAGTTGTTGATTGGACGGTTGTTGTAGGCAAGAACTTCAGATAATCTCTTAGGTTTATCATTGTACTAGATACTGGAGGCATAGGGTTATATTGATGTGGGAGCTTCATACCTGTCATATATAAATACAAAACTTATTACATGTGCTTCTATTGATTGTATACTGATACATGTAATGGTTAAACGATGAACAAATTCTATTAATTATGTGGAAGGTGAAACCTGTGCACAGAAAACAGAAAAAATTAAGTCTGTAATGAATGTAAAAAAAAATGCAGTTTGAATGTCATGTTTTTGATCAATGGGATTTACTACCCGAAGTATAAAAAATGTATGTAAAACTAGAATGAAAATTCACCATATAAATAAAAAAATAATACAATAAAAAAGTTGCTCAATTACACCAAATATGGTAAATATGATAAAAATTTTAAAATACTGACATGCATCTGTTATATTAATTGAGAGAGAGTAAGTTTTCCTACATACCTGGTTGGTTGGTTAATGTGTCTTTAGTAAAGTAAGGATAGGAATTTTAAACATTAATATCTCTTAGTAAAGCTTTTAAAATGGTACAAATGCACAAAAAGGAACTGCACCCACAGCTTTACAGTATTGCCTCTAAACCAATGTTAAGAAAGTCTTTACTCTTAAGAAAGATTGTATAAATAAATCGGTCAAAACTTTTAGGATTGTCGAGTACAGTCTAAAAATCTTTTTAAGTTATAAACAGAATAAGTATACACAAACCAGTTTAAAAATTTATTTGACATAATAATTGTACGTTTACCTGACATTGCTGAACCATGAGCAAACTGTATAAACCAGTCTTGACTCAGGTCAAATAAGCGGCTCTCTTCAGGTATTATTTTCTCCCTGGTAAAACTACAGGAAAATTCACCATTAACATATGATCCTCCTTCATTAGATAAACCTAGTTTTGGCTGAAATAAAAAAATGTCATTTTGCTAACAGTAATATAAAATGTTTTTTTTTAAGTCACTTAGAAAAGACAATTTTTTAGCATAACTTCAGTTTTTAATTACTGGAAAGTGGTGTTTTAGTCTTATGTAAATATATTGGTAAGGTTCATGAAAAATCAACTGATGTGTACACCACCAGCAAATAAAGATGTGCCATGATAAATATTTTTTCTCTAAAGCACAAAAAATTACTGTATGATGTACTTCTTACATATTCAGTTAAAGTTTCATCAAAACCTAATGAGTAGTCATATATAAATACAGTAGTCCCCCTCTTGAAAGACCACCCTATTTGCAACAGAAAAGTGGTCTTACAAAAGGGGTGGTCTCTCAAAAGGAATTGAACATTTCAAAGAAAAAGTAACTTCCCAATATTGATTGTATACCTTGTGTATTAAGGTAATTGTATGGGTGCAAATTAAATTTATTAATTATTTTAGTTTAAAATTTTTGGCTATGTACTGACATGACTGATAATGAAATTAATAATTAAGAAAAAAAAATAAACATTTTCTTATTTAGATCTGTTTTATGTACCTGTTTGTGTACATACATGTATTATCATGTTATATTACCTGTTTATGTAAAATTTTATTAGTTTGTCATCAGTAAGTGTCATAACTGTTTATTTAGCTTATGAAGCCATTCAATATCCCATTTCATAAAAGAAAACAATATGAAGGCCTTATTTATATTAATTAACTTACTTTTGTCAACAATTGTTATTTGGGGAAGTAATTGGCCTCAGCTTGGACAATGAAGTTTGTTGTTTTAAAAATATTTTTTAAATCAAAAAGAAGGTAAAAGTGGCTAGAGTCACTTTTGAAAGCTTGGTTTCTTACAGAAATGCAATATCTAAATTTTGAAAATAAAATGTCTTTATTCCTTCTTATATTGTGTCAAAAAATTATAATTATAAAGGGTATTTTTTTCTGTAGTACATGTATTTAGTATACAAAATATATATAATTTAAAAAAGTGGTCTTTCAAGAGGGGGAAATTGATCATTTTTGACTCAAAAGGGTGGTCTTTGGTCAGGTTAAAGGGGTGGTCTTCCAAATGAGGTACTTTTGTTCACAAATGAGTTAATGCAAGAGAAATGTGGCCTTTGAAAAGGGGTGGTCTTTCAAATGAGTGGTCTCTCGTGAGGGGGACTACTGTAGGTTATTTGAAAAGTATGACTGAAAACAGTGATTTCTATATACCATTTAAAAAAGTTTGCAAGGGGGATAATCCATTATATTTTTATATGATTACTTACATCTCTAATTCTTGTGTTGGAGTGTGTGTCTAAGTTGTAAGATTGGAATACATCTACTTGACCATCAGATGATATACATTCTATAACACTATCACTACCCTAGAAATACGAAGGAAAAAATATGAAGAAGGCTAAGTACTGCTAAAAGCAAGCCTAGAAATAATGCATTCATTTGAATTAATGTTATATGGACAATTCACCACTGTTGGTATTACATGTATTGCTTTTTTCACGATCAATTTAAAAATAATTAATAGAGAAGGTAAAAAGGAAAAAAAAAACAGTACATCAGATGTGTCAAAGCAAAATTTACAGAAATGAAAAAAAAAGCAAAACATGAACATTTATTTTAATGCTTAAAAAATCTGTCAAAGTCAAAAATGGACGGAGTTTGTAAAACAGGAAAACAGGAATTCTGTATTCCAAATATCAAGTCGCTTAGATAAGTAGTTGAAAAATGTTACCCAAAATTTCTTCCCCGCCCAACTGCCCACCGGCCACCAAACATTCACCATTTTAAAACCTGGAATTTTCACTCCGTGAAATCCGGCCAATTAACCAAAGGTGTAAAATCTAAACAATGATATGAAATATAAGACAATCATTGATAATAGATCAATAGTACCAACCATGTGTTTGTCATATGAGAATCCAACAGCAATCCACTTATCTCCAGGGGACATAATTTTAGTTCTAAGTTCCATATCTACCACACTCCCCCCATCTTTCCAGGACACGATAAAACTACAACTGTACTCATCACAATCGTGGAAACATCCCTTTGTCTGATTACAGTCTGGATCAATAGCTAATCTATCCTGGAATAGAAATTGAAAGCTTTAAGTTTATGTCTAGCATATAATTTTCAGGATCATTCATATTTCAAAAAATGAGTTCATGGAATCCCAACTCTAGCTTAATCATATTTAAGAAATTATATGTTTTTATAGCCATTTGATTAGGAACTTGAAACAGCAACTTAAAACCTGTCAATTTATCAATTGCAGATAAATCAATGTTTGCATCAGAACTAGCTTATTCAGGAGCACCCAAGTTGACTCTTGTAACAACTGATGTCAGTTTGGTTGTTTTGTGTGTTTTTTCATGTTGCCTGTTTCCTCGTGTTGTTTTCTCTTGTATCAACTGATTTTGTCATTGCAATAAATTAGTAATATAAATTTGTAAATATCAAAATAAAAAAGACCCAAAGTGTGTATTCAGGACACAGAGATCTTAAATAGCCAGTATTTGAACAACACCCGGGACCAACATCTTTATAACCATTCGCAACAACATATGAACACAGAAAGATAAATATCTTAATGATACAATTTTGTATACTATGGTACACAAAGTCCTTAAACAAAAAAAAAGAAGAGAAATACAGTATTGAACAATGGGTGTTCAACAGGGAGCAGCTTAATATTGTCTGAAGAATCATATGAATGATAATCACACAACTTTCAATCTTATTTTAACAGTACACAACAGTCAGGAATGATAACTTTTGATGCACTGCTAATTCATAATTGCTTACATTTCAAATAATTTTGATTACTAGGTAAGATGAATTATTGTTTAAAGAAAGGACAGACACCAGACATGCAGACACAATAGTTCACTTAACACTCTAAAGACATGTTTTATTTGTATATTGAGTGCATTAAGATGGCAATTTGGTGCAATTGACATGTTTATACAAAGCCCCACAATAATGACACAAATTCTTGTATGATGACTGAGCTATCAATATTATGAGCTAATTATAAACAGATCATCCCAACTGTCCATACATCAAAGTGGACTATTGACACATCTGATGTTTTGTACACAATTTGTCTATTGTCCCTTGGTCACTTTGATGATCAGTAAAAAACACATTATCACCTGGGTATATCCCGGAGGTATATGTAGCGTCATATTCCATACATGTACAGAACTTGTCACAGGTACACATGCAAGAGGAAGTCTTATCTAATTAGTCATAATCTTGTATACCTTCACATCATTGAATGTTCACTTAAGTTTTTCATTTAGAAAAAAAAAGATATGAGGCTTTGCATTTGTAAACTCCAAGTATTTTAGGGTACAGATGTGCGGCCTAGAAATTTTATACCCACCCCATTCATATATTGGCTTGCTCTAAAAAAGACACCAATTCATATATTTTTAAAGCATTTAAAATTAAACAGAATATGCTTAAACTTAATATGTTTTATAGATATTCTATTAAAATCAAAGTTTGAATGGTAAAAGTTCTCAAATGCATGTACAGTTAGGGTTACAAGGAGGCAAAATGTGGATGCTCGGTCACTCTTTTTCTATTGATATATGACATTTGTGAAAAGTATACCTTATCATATATGCAACATCTGAAATTACCACCCTTTTCATATATTGAGCACCCCAAAAAGTAAACCCTTTTGGGCCGCACATATGTACCTACCTTGATAATGGAAGTTACCCCTCCTGTGGAGCAGATTTAAATTTAGGCATACTCCATATTATTCTATTACAGATCTGTCAAGTGTCACCCAACTCATGTAAGACTTGTGCATCTAGTCGGCAATTTGGCGGCAAATTTCTTTTGGTTTTTAAATTTTTTCCTGTTATCTTTTCAATTTTGACCTCCCTGCTATAACTAGCATTTGTTGCAAGTGAAAATTAAATCAACATGTAATTTATGTTAACTTGTAAATGAGGCAAACATATGTTGGTCTATGTAGGATTGTGCCCTTTATCTGATGTAAAAATATTTAAATTGATACAATCAATCCATCATCAAATGAAAAAATTTCCATCTATGTAAGGTTTCCAATGAATAGAAAATTGTCTTCATCAAAATCATTAAATGCCCCCTTTTTCAACACAGGATTTATGCTAGGATACAATAATGTATGCCTACAAGATCTTAAAGGAAATAAAAGTCTGAAAAAATTACTAGCACAGGAAATAATGTAATGGCAGGATATCATGACAATACAAACTAGTATATAAATGTCAGTAATAAATGACCTAACAAGCCATTTATACACCAAACCAGCATTTTCAGGAAAATGAGGTTGTCTTTTAAAAGATTGTGAGTCTAAGTCCAATAACAAATATATAAGTCTTCTTTCAAAGAAACTTGGGGAAACAACATGGAAGAGAGAAACAAATCATAGAGGACCAATTTTCAAAGACAAATTTCCTTATTTATAATATTAGCCCTTTATCCAGTACTTACATCAGGGAGAATGTATGAGGTAGTTGTTTCTACCTCAGTGGTGACGTTATCTGTGCTGTTTGTACTATCAGTAGTTGTTACATTGATGACCTCCTCAGTTGTCACAGGCACAGTGGATGGTGTAGTGGTTGTTGTACTTGTTGAGGGCACTGTAGTAGTTGTTGTTGAAATGGAAGTTGGTTTTGTTGTAGGAATAGTCGTTGTTGTTTTTGTGGTTGTTGCACTTGTAGTTGTGGTACTTGTTGAAGTTGAAGTTGTAGTTGATGGTGGTCTCGTTGTTATGGTTGAAGGTTGAGTTGTAGTTGTTGTTGAGGGGGTTGATGTTGTAGTTGTCTCGAGCGGTTGCAGGCAGGCAGGTGCCACTGTGTGGAACAATGAATTAAGGATTTCCTGAGATATTGGTAAGTTGTTTCTTTGGTCATATACAATTGGTGAAGTCACTCTGGTCCAGAATGTGCTCATGTCTTGGACAATAGAAATTCTGAAAAAGTTTAATGAAATAATATTTACTAGAACTTAGGACTATAACTCACTGCCTTCATATTATCTTGTACAATGAAGGATATTCAATAGATATTAAAGATGCAATAATACAAAATATGTTACAAGATGCTATAGATACAGCATACAATGCAAATTGGAAATTAAAAACATTTTTAATTGTCGACAGCAATTTTTTGATCAACATAAAGTGGCCTAGACAAAACTCACATATTGGGCAATACTTCTGGTTTGCTTCAACAGACAATGCAAAGAAAATTGAAATAAATTGATTAAATTCCTATATTAAAGATAAACATTATAAATGACAAAAAACTTTTGGTTATTTTAAACAGTGGTTGAAGAAGCCAGCATTTACTGTTGATCCTATCCTAAACTTTAAATCTAAATACATAACGGATAGTTACATATTGATGTCAATTCATAACATACAAAACTGCCCTTACAGAATTGACTGGTATACTGGTACTTCAAAGAATTTGATGTTTTTTATTGAAGACTTTAAAAGTTAATTTTTAATAGATTTTGTGTCTGACATGTACATTCATTCCATAAATATCTTAATTATCTATATAGAGTTGTATTAGAATACTTACATGAAGACAACATGGCCCTGAGAGACTGGTGGGGCCTGCCATACAAAACTCATTGTTTCTTTATCTGAGTTCTCTCTGTGGGTTAAAGCTTGTCCTGTTGTACCCTAAATAAAATAAACATGACACAAAACTGATATCATTTTGTTGTTTCTTAATATAGCTTTTATAAAAACCATTGCCAGTCAAATTGTATTTTTGAAATTAGAAAAAATTAGAAAAAAAAAAGAATATTTTGATAAGCTTCAAAGCAAAAGAGAAGGTGTTGCACAAATTAACAAATGATGAAATACTGTATAGTCCTTTTTAGAAAGTATTTTCCGGGCTTGCGGACCTGAGCAATCTTTTACTTATTCACTACAGGTTACGACTTCCGGGTCGGCCTCACCATTGAAAATCTGTTGAAATTAACTAAATTCGTCAACCTGTTAAAACATTTTTTAAATCTGTCTGCCACAGCCTTCAACTCATAAAACATACGATATCATCCAAGTCTTTACTCCAAACCAGTTTATTTGATTCGGGGAGGAGAAATTACGCCAAAAACGGATAGGGATAAATTGATATTTTCCTTTGCTCAACGTTGATCACACAATGTGGCCGACCCACAAAGGGAAACTACTCTTGCAAAAATTAGAATAAAAGACTCGGAATCGGAATTCCGGATGACTTTTTCAAAAGGACTATATCATATAATTTGTTGTGGCTGCCAAATTTTGAGATTTGTATTACAAAGTGGGATGTTTAATTTTAGCAGACAATTATTTTTACAGTCTTTTGATTTTGAAAATAACCTGTCTTGGTTTTAAAAATTGTCATTTTTGCACATAGTGAAAAAAGCATAAATGAAAACTTACAATAAATACATGAAATACCCATATACAGTTATCTTGTTTTGTATAACAGGCTTTTATTTAGACAAATGTATTGCTAAGGAGCATTGTTTACAGTATAATTTGTATACAGAGTACATGTATTGTTGTTGCTTTTATCCCTGACTAATGAGCTATTATTTTCACATACCAGTCTTAAATCTGGACAAGTGTATTGTCAGTGAGTACATGTTGATTTATCCTTGACTAATGAGCTATTATTTTCACATACCAGTCT
This sequence comes from Arcuatula senhousia, assembly GCA_963971305.1. NCBI lineage: Eukaryota > Metazoa > Mollusca > Bivalvia > Mytilida > Mytilidae > Arcuatula > Arcuatula senhousia. The sequence continues at coordinate 9,394,877 of OZ020303.1, forward strand.
TAAATCTGGACAAGTGTATTGTCAGTGAGTACATGTTGATTTATCCTTGACTAATGAGCTATTATTTTCACATACCAGTCTTAAATCTGGACAAGTGTATTGTCAGTGAGTACATGTTGATTTATCCTTGACTAATGAGCTATTATTTTCACATACCAGTCTTAAATCTGGACAAGTGTATTGTCAGTGAGTACATGTTGATTTATCCCTGACTAATGAGCTATTATTTTCACATACCAGTCTTAAATCAGGACAAGTGTATTGATAAGGAGCATTGTTGTAGATTCCAAATACCCCTATCTTGACATCTTGTTGGGAGAACATTGCTAGTCTTGCCTGAAGCAAGAAGCCTCTGAATTTTGTTGTCCCACATCCTTTTATTGTCACTGAAAGTAAAAAGAAGAAAAACATGTTATATAGGAATGAGAAAGTTTCAGACATACATGTCAAAATGCTTATTCTTAAGTTATAACCGATGTTCTATTTTTTCTTAGAGTCAGGCAGATGCCATTTATAGGGTGGCACATAAATAAAAAATACAACAGTTAACACTAAAGTATGTCTCGCCTGCCGGCACCATCAGAAACAATTATTCTTTCTTACTTCCACTATATTTTGAATTTACATGGATTTTCAGTTTCTGAGATCAAAAGATGTTTATAGAACTTAAACATTGCAAATATATGCAATAAAAAAAAATCAAAGTCACTCAACCGGAAAATCAAGGACAAGGTAAAAAGATGAGGATGTAAATGTGCTAAGCTACTACTGGGGCATATGCATACCAAGTTTCATCAACCTAGGACTTATAGTTCTTGATAAGGAGGTGCTCGCAAAACTTTTCCATTGCTATTATATGTACTGAAAATTGTCAAAGTCACTCAACCAAAAAATCAAGATCAAGGTCAAAAGATGGGGATGCAACTGTGCTAAGCTACTATTGGGGCATATGCATACCAAGTTTCATCAACCCAGGACAAGTAACACCTATGTCCCGCTCTGCTTCCCAGGCGAGACAAAAAAATACACACACAAATTGATATATTATAAATTAGGTTATTAATAAGCAACCCAAGTAAATTTTGTTTTGACCAATAAATGTTTAGGTCAGTGTTCAAGATATTACTCAGTCATTCCAAAGGTCCATCCGACACCAGACAAATCTGGTAAATTGTCCAGTAAAATATTTTGACTTTTTCCTTTGCAATGTACAAGATTACAGGACATGTCTGGTGTAAGAGAAAAAAAACTTCGAAATCACTCATTTCCAGTCAAAACTTAGTTACATTGTACAATGAAAAGTATGGGAAACTTTCCTGCCATAATTTTTCCTTATATAACCAGTAAAAAATATCTAGCCACCAACTATCTTTTGAAATGTAAAAACTACATTGGGTTCATCTGTGCTGTATGTAAACAAAATAACCAGGGCTTGATTTTCAAAAGATTAAAGACAGACATAATGTAAATTTGGATGCACTTTATAAAGTTGATTTCAAATCACTTCTTTGTTCTGTTTCCCTCTGTTTGGGTTATGAATCCCACCCAATCCTTTCAACAGAGCACAGCAAACCAATTTGCAGTGCTCGAGTGAGTCTATAAAGACACAATTTATGACCTGGCCCTCCATTATTTATTTTTATATATATCATTTTACACCATATTTTCTTTTGGAGGTATTAATGTAATTAAAATTCTGATCTTGAATAAAAGTGAAAATATCATACTTTTACCTAATTTTATACAGTGTATAGATCTGGAAGTTATCAACACATTTGATTAAAATTGTACCCAAACACATTGTTCCGTATGAATATAATCAATAAAGGTAAAAAAAAAGATCAGTTTAAGTGTGTATTTAAGAAAATTGTTTTGCTCCATTGAGGTCAATGGTTAGGTATGAAGAGAAAAGTAGGGAGGGTTATGTTATTGCTAATCCCTTTTGACTTTAGAGATTTTGCATTCAGAGATATTTTTGGTTGTGTTGCAAAATTAACTCTGAATACAAGATCCCAAAACGATTACTTATTGCTGTTATTTGAGAGCCTTTCCAATGGTAGACTGAATTTTCTGTCATTTTCGGACTAAAAACGACTAAAAATTCTGGCTATATCAGTGGCAGAAAACAAGCACATATACATGTGTTTAATTGTTTTCTGTTTTGTTTTTATTTTTATCAAGGTTCAAATTGAAATAAGATAACTACTGTTAGTTTATTTTAAGGTTCATCTATACACTGCGGAAAAAATGACTATTATTTTACAACTTTTTTCAGTTTATGTGGAGCCTAAACTACACATTTAATTGCTTAATAAGGGGAAGCAGCGTCTAGATAAATAATTTTTGAATAAACTTGTACTATTTTATATGTGTACAAAATGTACACTTGATCCATTTTGCCGGGGAACATGCCCTGTCATTTGGCCTCCACATGCTAAGTAATTTCATTAGTGGTGTTATACATGGGTTGCACAATGTTTCCGTTCTGGATTTGACTCATCATTTAGACGAGGTCATCAGGGGTCATGGGGAGGAAAAACAGAAATAAAGAAATTACTTTCCTCGTCCATTAGCGTGTTGGAATCAGTTACAAGTTCCTCCTCATTTGGCTAAAATGGTGACTGATCCCGTAAATGCGCAACCCGTGTATTAAATCTTCTCACAGTCGGTTTTATAGAAGGTTATTTAGGGGTAATTCATGCTAAAATGAATGGACATGATGGAGAAAACATCAAAAGTAATCTTGTAAACTGGCGATTTTTATATCTAGACGCTGCTACACTTTATTTTGTGTTTCTATGCGTCTTTTAAGTCGTACACAGACTAGAAATAGGTCAAATATCTACCATTTCATTCAAAAACCCAGGGCTGTCTATTTTTTAAGAGATCATGCATGAGATTCTACGAAAAATTGAAAGATCAAAGGAAAAAATAAAAGATTAACGAAATTTGCCACCAAATTGCTGGCTACATGCGCCAGTCTCACGCGAATTGCGTGACACTTGACAGGTCTGGTGTAACCATGCACCTTAATCCCCACAATGGGGTAGTCCAATAATTATGCCATCTTCGAAGCCTTTTATAATTGTCTGGCTTCCTGTGTCAGTGGGGATCCACAGGGACTTGCTCCCCTCTATCAATATTTTGGTAGAGTCAATGTGCAGTACGAAAAAAACACAAGGGAGATACTACTTTCAACACCCCCCTTTTCTTTAATTCGATTTTCTTTTAATAAATCATTGATCTCGTACCTTTTCTTATATAATTTGTTTCACAGATGATTTTCCTTTCCAAAACACCCAAATATATTTTCATTCATAGCATTTCGGCCTCAAAATTGGGCTTTGTTCGGCAATTTTGTAAAATTTGGCAATCGCTTGGACATTTATTAGTTTTTTATGTTTGTTTTTGTCATTATTTATCATGTCTCTGCATTGATGTCTTTGTGTATGACTCATTGAGTCTAATTGTCTGTCTCAATTTGTATGCATGCTTATGTTATTGTTTTATGTCTTGTTGTTATTTGTTTTTATAATATCAGTCAGTCAAAGAGCTCTTTAGAGCTAATGTTTTATGTTATTCTGTATATATTCCTTCCGACTTTAAATAAAGTTTACTTACTTACTTACTGACATGAAAATGAAAGTACATTCTCGGGACTTTACCAATAAATGTAACGTAAAACAAAAGTAAAAACATCATTAAAATTCATTCGGATTTCTTTCGAGTTCCCAGACTTTTCCTTGACGTAATGCTTTTCATGTCCAAGCGATTGCCAAATTTTACAAAATTGTCTGAACATAGCCGGGTTTTGAGGCTTAAATGCAATGAATGAAGATATATTTGGGAGTTTTGGAAAGGAAAATCATATGTGAAACGAATTATATAAGAAAAGGTACGAGATTAATGATTTGTTAAAAGAAAATCAAATTAAAGAAAAGGGGGTGGTGAAAATAGTATCTCCCTTGTGTTTTTTTCGTACCGCACATTGACTACCAAAATATTGATAGAGGGGAGCAAGTCCCTGTGGGGGATCTAAAAAAGAACTAATGAGAAAAACCACAGAAAGACGTCATGATTATCTTAACTCCTTTGCATATTTTGGGGATGATTAAAAAAAACTTGTTTATTTTTTTTATCTGAACAAGTTTGTCGACGGATATATATAGTTTATATTAAGAATAATTATTTTGTTATCTTTCTTGACATATTTTCTCACTAAACAATGCTAAAATTTGATTGTTAGGCTTATGAAATATTGTTACAGTAACTTCCTTCAACCAAGGAATTAGATCTATCTAATTCCTTCAAAGCTCTTCGAACCTAATTCCTTCAAAGATCTTCGATCTTGATGTGAAAGAAATAGTTGGGGACTGAAACGACCATTACACCATTTACACACACAAAATCAAGAGGCTCACAGCAACCGATTCCGATTGCATGGGGTGAAGGTCAATACTGAGAATGAGTAACCTTTAACAATTATCGTAAAAAAATTCTTGTTTATTCTGCTAACTTTCTGCTTGTAAGAGTTCTCAGAGGCACTTTTGAGGCTTGTTTAGGGTATATATTCACACATTTTCTTAGTGGGATACGGGATATTTGAGGCAAAACTTATTGGGATATGGGATAATTTTTGTCAATTTTATTTACAGGGATATGGGATACTGGAAAAAAAACACTTTTTGGGATACAGGATATTTGATGAAAAAATTATGGGGATATGGGATATTGGTACCCCCCCTAAACAAGCCCCACTTTTTGAAGAATGTAGAGTTAAAGAATTCGTTTATTTCAACATGACTACTTTAAATAGTGTTTTTCAGAAGATATCTCATCAAAATAAAAAGAAAATTATACCATGTTTCAACAGAGAATTTGTTGACAATTATATCCCCTATATACAAAATGATGCGTAGACCCTGTTATTTTGAAGTTATCGGGAGATGGAGACAAATCGTTTTAGTTTAATTATCTCAGGCCAATCATGTCTTTGAAGCAAGAATCAATTGATATGCATCCCAAAGTTATTTTCATATTTCAAGTCTGTCTTTTTTTTCAAATTAGCTTTTTTCACATGTTTTTTTAATTCAATGCCTAATTAGTGTTTTTAACTTAAAATTTGAAAGGACTAAAAATACCACTCACAAGTATCGTATAGTTCTTTAAAAGACCAGTTCAAGGCTAACTTGCTGCCTTTTTTTCAAGTTAAAGTCTGTGAGGTGAAAACTTACCAACGATTTGTTCTCTTGGTGTATATGTTGTTTTTGATACAGAAATAATATATGGCACAGGTCCCTCCTGGGGCTTGATATTGTTATGGAAAGGTACCATTGAAGAACACGATTGGGGACCAGCCCCAGTACGGAAACTCAACACACATGTAATCCATGTTATCAATAGTAATCCTTTATACAAATGAATACGAAATAAAATCCCAGATCTCATTATGCACGTCGCGAATCTGTAAAATAATAAATGCAACTTAAAAGTACATGGAAACTTTTAAACTAAACCTTAGTTATCTTGAAGGGTAATATTAACATTTGAAAACCACATGCACTTGTTAGTTTCAGATTGCAAACAAAATATTTTTGAGGCGGATTTCAACTTTTTTCAGTTAACTTTGTATAATCCGGTTGAGGTATATATACACTTCACAAATAATAATTGAATCAAGGTAATATAACAAAACTACCAATCTCAAATGATAGAAAACAATAATAAAATATTTATCGTTGAACGTCAATAATGATGAAATTCGAAAAGAATAAGATTTTGAAAATGTTATTATTCTGTAGAAAATATCATACCTCTTTTGATATAACTTCTATTTTTAACGGAACGATATAAAATTATGTTAATAATAGCACTAATTAAAATCCATACATCATAGTTATTATATTAAATAATGAACCACTTCCATATTCGAAATATATGTTTACTAATAGGTAAAGAATTAAAACAAGCACTGAATGGAAATTTAGAGGAAGATGATCGTTTATTGACGTGTAGTTTGATTGATGTTAACCTGCGGCCGTTTTATTACCTACCAATGATGAACTATCATTACGCCATAGTCATTATCTGCCTGTGTGACATGGACTAACATGTTAACTGCTGTCTTCCCCTGACGTTCCCAGCATTGTCAAAACCACAACAAAAATCGGACATACAGTTTACCATTATTTAAACATGGTGTTAATTGCAAAGTTTACATAATGGGTGACTTATCAAAGAGTTTCAGCAGATCCGAACTTGTTTACACTGATGATGTGTATGGGCATTCCCACGAAGTTCGCTATCTGCAAAATGAACGAAAGAAAATTAGGAATATCAGGGAGGTGACAATGGAATATAGTATTCGCTATTTTTTTTCGAAATGCCTCTAAAGCGATGAAACTCCCTTTGGGCATAAAAATGCTTAGGAACTGTATGAAACCAGAGGTCCCAGAAGGTTTTTTTTAATATTGCGCCCCCCCCTTTGAAAATTTCTTGATCCGCCACAGTAACTTATGCAGCAGAAAAAAGCATTGTCACTGTTGTTTGAGATTCTCGTTTAGAAGGGTTAATATGGTAACCTAATTGAGCTTCAACTACCGTTCTGGTACTTTAAAGTGCTACGTTCATCTTAACTTGAGGAAGAAAAAAACTATAATGGTTTAGGTTCTACCCAAATCTTGTCTGAAGTCTTCTCAATTTATAGTATTTCAATTCTCCCAGTAGAAACTAATAACTGGTTATCATATATATAACGAAGCGATTTTAGTTAGCTGGGTTGCAGCCTAAACAACAAATGATACGACTAAGCTTCATATATCAAAAATAGCAATTATGTCTGCAGTTTGCTAATTAATCTAATTAATTGATACGGAAACGCTATGGCCGTCATCGTTCCGGAATTACCCCCGCTTTTTTTTTAGCAATGTTTGAAATTATCTCCCCTGTTTTCAGACACAAAAAATCCCACCAAACTTTTCCATTAATTATGTTATATATTTAAAAGATTTCACCAAGGCTCGGAAGGCAAAAATAAAGAAAGAAATAAAGAAACTCGACTGTACATATATTTGAAATCAACTCATTTTGAACAATATTGATACTTCAATATATATTTAGGTTTCAACGCGGATAAGTTTTAAATCGGTGGCGGGTATTTGACTTTTTACCTGTACCTTTAACTTAGTGACGTTTAAATCTTAATTGCAATTAAATCACAGGTAGATTGTATCCCAGGAGTTATCCTCCTTAGTTTGATTTGTTTACTAATGGATGACAGAGCACAATAACTGTATCTTATTGTCTCAATCTCTTCAAAGGTAAGATCAAACGTCTACCTTTACAGGTGTAAAACAATTATTTTCTGACACTTATACAATCTTTTGGTTTAGCATATATATTATGATAGATTACGCCAAGTTATTGACTGTCAATAAATTGCCTTTGGTATAAATGTTAACGATTAGGTGCATTATATGACATATCTATCGGAATCTTTGACAAGATCGATCTTTATAGTCAAAGAAGTGTCCCTTGTAAAAAGATCAGTGTAAAACTGGCCGGTATGCATTAACTTATTGGGTGACCGTGGCACGGCTTAAATTTTTGTCAAGCCGAAAAGGAAAATACAAATAGTTTAACAAAAAGAAATACAACAAACAAATAACTGAATTATGTCATATATAACTTAGGAGCCTTTAAGCAAAAGTCAACATGTCAAATCGAAATGTATTATGTTTATGGACCTAATGCTTTATAATCCTGTAATCTACATTGTGCAGATTATCTTATGAGAATTTAATTTTGACTTTCCTGGCAATATGAATTTTAATATTAAACCATAACTATTGAAAAAAAGTTTGAAGTGCGTCTAGTTATATTTCACATTTTGTTTTCTACACTGTGAATGCACTGACTTGAAATTTTAAGACCTTTTTGCATCGTTATATAATTGTGCAAATATACATGTACATCGTACATAACAACCAGCCTCTGACGAAGAAACCGCTTGTTACAATTATTCTGTAGCGGGCGCTTGACTTTAGTGTTCAGTTGAAAAAAAAAATGCCACGTTCTTCGCTCGTTACAGTACCATGCTGCAGGTCTTTGGGAAGTAGGACCCGTAGGATCCCCATGCAGGAGGCTAAGTTGCTCGTCCCTACACATCACTCCTTTTTTTCAGTGGTAGTCAAAACTCTCCTCCACGTTTGACCTTTGTGTCCCCCACTTCATCATCATTTCATGTTCATTGTATCACTCCGTTCATGTTCATTGTATCACTCCGTTCATGTTCATTGTATCACTCCGTTCATGTTCATTGTATCACTCCGTTCATGTTCATCTCCCGGATTTAGCCGAATTCGTGTCGCTTTGAAGTAAATTAAAGCAATAACTAACTAGCTAACTGAACACCGTTAAAACATGTTAATCTTGAAAAAGGACCTGTCCACTAAGGACAAAAAATTTAAAATCCGTGTTTTGGCATTTGTAATGGCATAAACTAACTTTGATTCTTTCATTTCCCATCTTATAGATCTGGCCCCAGTTTCATAAAACATCTCAAATTTGAGGTTTCCTAAAATCCTTCCTCAACTGAGATTTCTTGCAATTTCATGGTCAATATTTGAGTTGAGGGCAGATTTGTGGACCACGAACATGATAATTGTTCACTGCTTTTTGCCTTTGTATGTTACGGATAATTTGTTTTCTCTGATGTTGATCTACTGGCATATTGTTAATATAAATTCGAGTTAGATGAAATAAAGTACAAATTGTTTCAATATGAACGTTATGCTTAAGTATTGCGGATATGTTCTAAAATAATGAGATATGGAGTATTTATTATGCATGACACAAAATCACAGTACAGTGTATAGCTATTGAAGTTTCTTCATGATAATCCATCTCATGGATACACACACCATATATGTAAAAAGAGCATACACCTAAAGCATCGGAAAATTTGTCGTGTAGAGGTGGCCTTTCCTTTAGTTTACGGCGTTGTTGCTTAACGTCAATTCAATATGATCTTAAACAAAATTTTATATTTTTTTGTTTAAAGTGCGCCTTGTACAAGACAAAAACATTTTGCTAAATTTCGTTAAAAAGTATTGAAAAGTACGGAAAGCGAGAAGTATCTTCATAGTCAGTTGGACTTCTCACTAATAAATTTTCAAGATAAAATTGCAAAATTTCGTATTTTTATGCCCCATCTACGAAAGTAGAGGGGCATATAGTGTTCGGGTTCGTTCGTCCGTTCGTTCGATCGTCCGTCTGTTCGTCCTTCCGTTCGTCTGTCCGTCCCAAATCTCATATTTCCAAATCTGCACTTACTGACAAATGCCACATCAATCATATTGGTATGGTAGGTGCATCTAGTGATGATAGGTATATTGCATGCTTCAGATGCTGGATGTGACTTACATTTTCCACATGAAAGAGTCACGTACAGAAAAATGGTTAAAATCTATTCCCACTTACTGACAAGTGCGACATCAACCATATTGGTATGGTATGTGCACCTAGTGATGCTAAGCACAATGCATGCTTCGGATGCTTGCTGTGACCTATATTTTCCGCATGAATGACCACTTATAGAAGAATGGTTAAAGTCCATTTCCAGTCCACAGCTTTGGATGCTGGATGTGACCTATATTTTACGCATGGATGGCCTCTTAAAGAAGAGTGGTTAAAGTTCATTCCCACTTACTGACATGTGCCACATCTACTATATTGTTATGGTAGGTGCACCTAGTGATGCTAAGCACAATGCATGCTTCGGATGCTGGCTGTGACCTATATTTTCCGCATGAATGACCACTTATAGAAGAATGGTTAAAGTCCATTCCTTTTTACTGACATGTGCCACATCAACTATATTGGTATGGTAGGTGCACCTAGTGATGCTTGGCAAAAGGCATGCCTCGGATGCTGACATTGACCTATATTTTCCGCATGAATGGTTAAGTTAAAGTCCATTCATTCTGACTGACAAGTGCCTTAATAGCTACCATGTTGATGCTTTAGTGATTGCGGAAAAAAATAAATGTTGCGAGCTTTTGGACATATTCTTGTTTGTGATGTTATGCTAGTGACTGTGTTATGTTATATGGTAGCAATATCCGACAAACTTTTTAGGAACAATTTTCTCGAAAAAGGAAAGTCAAATTCCGCTAAGCACTTATTTAGATTAAAAATAGTATTCATACAACGCATACTAGTATGTACAATGAATGCAAGAACAAAATTCACGAAATAGAAGAAGAAAAGACAAAAAGCAAAAGCACACTTTAAAAATTATCAAATTATGATACTGAAATTTCAGGTTCTTATACAATGGCTTACAGAGTAGAATATAAGCTTTCCAGCACGCCATCGACACAGACCATGAAGACGGTCTACGATCGTGATCGGTTGGCCCCTGTTACCACCATGAATAGGATAGCTCATGTAAGTATTCTTGTTGTTATTCAAGTTGTATTTTACTTTATGTTAACATCTAGGGCTGTGGGGTAACGTTTCAAATAAATTTGAGATATCAGTCATGTAAATGACGTGTAGGCTAATATTTTGATATTAATAACAAAGAAAAGGGAGCCATTTTAGTATTAAATCGATGTTTTAAAAAAGTTGACTAAACACTTACCGATACTTTTTCTTCATTCAAATTGAAACAGATTGATTTTCAACTTGTCAACATTTTTAAGAATATTGTTTGGAACTAAAATGTTCCATACAGTTTATAAAGCAACTGAGCTATGTCTGAAATGTCCTTCCTCCATTTTTTTAGCTGGCTTGTCAAAGACTGATGTTGCTGATGAATGAGACCTTATTAGTGAAGGAGCGCCGCCTGACGAGCATGGACCAGGTGTTAAAATACCTGAGTGGGATGCATGAGGATATCGGGATGAACGGTGACCGAGGCGACTTCTACAGGAGAAAGCTAGCGGAACAAATCTTCCTAAAGTTCGGAATCTCTGGTGTTAATCACATGAATGTTATAGTTATTGTGGAAACGGCTATCCAGTTGCAAAGAACGACAAGACAGTTCATGAGCTCGGGTGGACTCTCCCGTGATGCTCCACACATTGAAATTGACGAGGCAGTATTAGATATTCTTGCTAGATTAGCAGACATGTTTTAAGTTAAAAAACCGTCATCGTAACGGAGTCAAAAGAAACAGTATTTACGAGGGCAGTTCAGAAACTTGAGCAATAAGATTTTTTCAAAGCTGACTGTAAACATGACATTTGCATAATTGCATTACTTTAAGTTATTTAAGGTAATATTAACTTACAAAGATGAACATATTGATAAATACGCAATTCCATGATATCCCATGCCTTGTTTTATATTAGTGTTTAATTTTGTAGCTCAGGAATTCAAAGCTTTATAGAAGATATCAGCAATTATTTGTGCAATTTATATTTGTTAGGCTTTTTTGCATTTATTTGAATTTTTTTTAAAGCTTATATTTCAAAAATTCGTTATAAGGCATAAAGAAATATTTTTTCCTTTAATTATTTTTTGGCAGCTTTTACTTTTGATAGAAGTGAACTACAAGTATTGTGATATAGTGACAACAAACCTCTTAAGATTGTGATATAAGTTTCCTGTTCTCCTTTTTGTCCCCTATTTTCACTTGTTATTGTTTCATTTTGTTTGTCTGTGATAAGTTATACTTATTAATAAAACCTTGAAGTAAATCTGGGCGAGTCTTTATTGCGAAAATCAAGCGGATTCCAAGTGGCGAATAGGCCCGGTGCAGGGCTAAGCTTGTCGGTAAAAGCCTTCTCAAGAACGCTCAAAACTTTTCGTCGGGCATCTTCGCAGGCCAAAGGTTACGAACCGCTAACACTTATGAAGACAAGAGATGGTGGACCTTAACCATTGGCTAACGAAAATGGCCGTCGAGTGGGCCGCCCACAGAACAAATGGGATGTGTACATTAGGTGATTGAATGGGGAAGCTCCGTCATAATGAAAGCTGGAGTCATCTAGCTATAAGGCGGTAAACCTAACCGCTGACCATAATGGTGCACCGTGTTGGGAAAATGTCATGTCCTCACACGTGTAGGACCAATAGGACCCCTTGCAGGCCGCTAAATTGCTCGATTTTACTCATCACTCCTTTTTCCAGAAGCAGTTAAAACTCACATCTCCGATTGGCCTTGCTTCCCCATTTTCTCCACTTCATCATCATTTCATGCCTTTCATATCCATCTTCCTGACTCAGCCAAATTCATGCTGCTGAATTCATGAGGAAAAAAATTCAATTATTTTCCGTTTATGTCTTCCACTATTTATGATTTTGTGTTGGGAGTAAAAATCTATCCAAGTATTAGTACAAACAACTGACATGCATAAAAACACACAAACAAACCAACAAGAATAACTAACGCCTGCAGCAGCAACTTTTTGACATGTTTGAGATCAGAAAGCACTTGCCCTTCAATTAAATGGCCGGAAAATCATCCTTTCCGGTGATTTGTTGAACCGAAATACATTACATGATGAAATACAAAGATATACTTTGAAAGACTAACACGAGGGAACAAAAAGTATATGTCTCTACAAATACATAATCTCTCCATGCAACCGTAATTAAAGCATCGTAAAATGCGGCATGCAGCGCTAAGCTTGTTGGTAAAACGCCTGATAACTGATGACGAGTTTGTGCGATTTGCCCGTAAATCGACTGGATGTGTACTCTCTAGATTTCTGAACCACAGGGACTTGACTACAAACGATTATTAATAAATTTACTAACATATATATGTATACTAGCCATGGCCATATACTGAAAAATCGTGATTTTTTAGTATATGCAGGAACGTATAAAGAGACGTTCCTGGTATATGGCCATGGATAGTATACATAATATATATGTTAGTAAATTTATTAATAATCGTTAGTAGTCAAGTCCCTGTGATCTGAACAGCGAAACCCTGTCATCTGGCATGCCGAGGTCGTACAAGTCCATAATACCAAAAAACCTGACTGAAAATCATAGCAGTTCAGCGTTTAAGTAATATGCAAGGTATATCGGGGGGGGGGATATACCTTATATCGGGGGGTTGAAAAGAATGATAAAAGAATGATAAAATGAAAAGGGAATATTTCAAAGAATGTTATGGGACAGGGGCACCAATCGGTGAAACGAGTTATGACTGACACTGAAAAAATAATGGATGAGAAACCTGCGAGGAATGTGACATCATCCTTTCATGTATATCCCTAAAGTTTTTCTGCATTTAGGCTGACGACCAATATGACATAGTTTTTCCGTCCAACCAACAGCCCATGACCGCCCAGCCATTCTGTAGCCAAAATCGCCCAACTTGTCATGCGGGTACTGGGTGCTCATAAAATGTGTAATTTAACTACTGGTAACAAGTGGGCCTTTTCACCATCCAACCTGTAGGATGTCATCCTTTATCCGCACCTTTTGTTATATCTAAGATGTCCTCAAATGAAAGAAAACGAAAAAAATCAGGTTTTTTTTTGTTTTACTTTTGTTAATTCACTGGGAACTTGAGTTTTGACACAATATATTCTCGGAGGTCTGTTGCAGATTTACACCTGGAAATTTACATTTTCACATTTCAATATGTGGATCGTGTCTTTTTGGCACATATTCCATATTCTTTCGTTTTTAATGCAAGGAGGTCTTAAATTGTTTATGGACAAAAATTATGCCCAACAAAAATGTTAAGCATCAACTTTTGATTTTTTCTAAAACAACAAATATTCAGATAAATTTCAGTTTCCAGCGAAACATTTTTTCAGGGTTGATTGCTTTTCCGTCGTCAAAGCTCCACACGCGCTATTGATGAATTTGAATGTTAACATTTCTGATGTTCGTGATTTCGATGATTTGAAATGTTACTCACATTGTTCACAACACCATCGTCCAGAAAAAGTGCCAAAAAGATCCCGTTCTGGAATTTGTAGACTGACAACTGTTCCAGAAAAGTACCCTAATAGAGCAATTGGCATGTCTGAAGATTAAACGAGCGTATGAGATGTATCCCTACGTTTGAACGTCCTCCAATCAATACTGTTGCATTACGTTAGTCTGTGTAGACAAGCTGAATCTGTCAAAGATTGCCAGCAAAGCTTCAGTTTGTCCATGCAACTCGAATCGCAAAATGACTTCAGACAAAACCAAGATCACGTTTATGATCAAAAACAGTTCATAATCGGCCTCAAGGACATGAATTCAGAGAGTCCGAAAACTTCTGTTACAGATGATTTACAGTACCATGCTGCAGGTCTTTGGGAAGTAGGACCCGTAGGATCCCCATGCAGGAGGCTAAGTTGCTCGTCCCTACACATCACTCCTTTTTTCAGTGGTAGTCAAAACTCTCCTCCACGTTTGACCTTTGTGTCCCCCACTTCATCATCATTTCATGTTCATTGTATCACTCCGTTCATGTTCATTGTATCACTCCGTTCATGTTCATTGTATCACTCCGTTCATGTTCATTGTATCACTCCGTTCATGTTCATCTCCCGGATTTAGCCGAATTCGTGTCGCTTTGAAGTAAATTAAAGCAATAACTAACTAGCTAACTGAACACCGTTAAAACATGTTAATCTTGAAAAAGGACCTGTCCACTAAGGACAAAAAATTTAAAATCCGTGTTTTGGCATTTGTAATGGCATAAACTAACTTTGATTCTTTCATTTCCCATCTTATAGATCTGGCCCCAGTTTCATAAAACATCTCAAATTTGAGGTTTCCTAAAATCCTTCCTCAACTGAGATTTCTTGCAATTTCATGGTCAATATTTGAGTTGAGGGCAGATTTGTGGACCACGAACATGATAATTGTTCACTGCTTTTTGCCTTTGTATGTTACGGATAATTTGTTTTCTCTGATGTTGATCTACTGGCATATTGTTAATATAAATTCGAGTTAGATGAAATAAAGTACAAATTGTTTCAATATGAACGTTATGCTTAAGTATTGCGGATATGTTCTAAAATAATGAGATATGGAGTATTTATTATGCATGACACAAAATCACAGTACAGTGTATAGCTATTGAAGTTTCTTCATGATAATCCATCTCATGGATACACACACCATATATGTAAAAAGAGCATACACCTAAAGCATCGGAAAATTTGTCGTGTAGAGGTGGCCTTTCCTTTAGTTTACGGCGTTGTTGCTTAACGTCAATTCAATATGATCTTAAACAAAATTTTATATTTTTTTGTTTAAAGTGCGCCTTGTACAAGACAAAAACATTTTGCTAAATTTCGTTAAAAAGTATTGAAAAGTACGGAAAGCGAGAAGTATCTTCATAGTCAGTTGGACTTCTCACTAATAAATTTTCAAGATAAAATTGCAAAATTTCGTATTTTTATGCCCCATCTACGAAAGTAGAGGGGCATATAGTGTTCGGGTTCGTTCGTCCGTTCGTTCGATCGTCCGTCTGTTCGTCCTTCCGTTCGTCTGTCCGTCCCAAATCTCATATTTCCAAATCTGCACTTACTGACAAATGCCACATCAATCATATTGGTATGGTAGGTGCATCTAGTGATGATAGGTATATTGCATGCTTCAGATGCTGGATGTGACTTACATTTTCCACATGAAAGAGTCACGTACAGAAAAATGGTTAAAATCTATTCCCACTTACTGACAAGTGCGACATCAACCATATTGGTATGGTATGTGCACCTAGTGATGCTAAGCACAATGCATGCTTCGGATGCTTGCTGTGACCTATATTTTCCGCATGAATGACCACTTATAGAAGAATGGTTAAAGTCCATTTCCAGTCCACAGCTTTGGATGCTGGATGTGACCTATATTTTACGCATGGATGGCCTCTTAAAGAAGAGTGGTTAAAGTTCATTCCCACTTACTGACATGTGCCACATCTACTATATTGTTATGGTAGGTGCACCTAGTGATGCTAAGCACAATGCATGCTTCGGATGCTGGCTGTGACCTAAATTTTCCGCATGAATGACCACTTATAGAAGAATGGTTAAAGTCCATTCCTTTTTACTGACATGTGCCACATCAACTATATTGGTATGGTAGGTGCACCTAGTGATGCTTGGCAAAAGGCATGCCTCGGATGCTGACATTGACCTATATTTTCCGCATGAATGGTTAAGTTAAAGTCATATCATTCTGACTGACAAGTGCCTTAATAGCTACCATGTTGATGCTTTAGTGATTGCGGAAAAAAATAAATGTTGCGAGCTTTTGGACATATTCTTGTTTGTGATGTTATGCTAGTGACTGTGTTATGTTATATGGTAGCAATATCCGACAAACTTTTTAGGAACAATTTTCTCGAAAAAGGAAAGTCAAATTCCGCTAAGCACTTATTTAGATTAAAAATAGTATTCATACAACGCATACTAGTATGTACAATGAATGCAAGAACAAAATTCACGAAATAGAAGAAGAAAAGACAAAAAGCAAAAGCACACTTTAAAAATTATCAAATTATGATACTGAAATTTCAGGTTCTTATACAATGGCTTACAGAGTAGAATATAAGCTTTCCAGCACGCCATCGACACAGACCATGAAGACGGTCTACGATCGTGATCGGTTGGCCCCTGTTACCACCATGAATAGGATAGGTCATGTAAGTATTCTTGTTGTTATTCAAGTTGTATTTTACTTTATGTTAACATCTAGGGCTGTGGGGTAACGTTTCAAATAAATTTGAGATATCAGTCATGTAAATGACGTGTAGGCTAATATTTTGATATTAATAACAAAGAAAAGGGAGCCATTTTAGTATTAAATCGATGTTTTAAAAAAGTTGACTAAACACTTACCGATACTTTTTCTTCATTCAAATTGAAACAGATTGATTTTCAACTTGTCAACATTTTTAAGAATATTGTTTGGAACTAAAATGTTCCATACAGTTTATAAAGCAACTGAGCTATGTCTGAAATGTCCTTCCTCCATTTTTTTAGCTGGCTTGTCAAAGACTGATGTTGCTGATGAATGAGACCTTATTAGTGAAGGAGCGCCGCCTGACGAGCATGGACCAGGTGTTAAAATACCTGAGTGGGATGCATGAGGATATCGGGATGAACGGTGACCGAGGCGACTTCTACAGGAGAAAGCTAGCGGAACAAATCTTCCTAAAGTTCGGAATCTCTGGTGTTAATCACATGAATGTTATAGTTATTGTGGAAACGGCTATCCAGTTGCAAAGAACGACAAGACAGTTCATGAGCTCGGGTGGACTCTCCCGTGATGCTCCACACATTGAAATTGACGAGGCAGTATTAGATATTCTTGCTAGATTAGCAGACATGTTTTAAGTTAAAAAACCGTCATCGTAACGGAGTCAAAAGAAACAGTATTTACGAGGGCAGTTCAGAAACTTGAGCAATAAGATTTTTTCAAAGCTGACTGTAAACATGACATTTGCATAATTGCATTACTTTAAGTTATTTAAGGTAATATTAACTTACAAAGATGAACATATTGATAAATACGCAATTCCATGATATCCCATGCCTTGTTTTATATTAGTGTTTAATTTTATAGCTCAGGAATTCAAAGCTTTATAGAAGATATCAGCAATTATTTGTGCAATTTATATTTGTTAGGCTTTTTTGCATTTATTTGAATTTTTTTTAAAGCTTATATTTCAAAAATTCGTTATAAGGCATAAAGAAATATTTTTTCCTTTAATTATTTTTTGGCAGCTTTTACTTTTGATAGAAGTGAACTACAAGTATTGTGATATAGTGACAACAAACCTCTTAAGATTGTGATATAAGTTTCCTGTTCTCCTTTTTGTTCCCTATTTTCACTTGTTATTGTTTCATTTTGTTTGTCTGTGATAAGTTATACTTATTAATAAAACCTTGAAGTAAATCTGGGCGAGTCTTTATTGCGAAAATCAAGCGGATTCCAAGTGGCGAATAGGCCCGGTGCAGGGCTAAGCTTGTCGGTAAAAGCCTTCTCAAGAACGCTCAAAACTTTTCGTCGGGCATCTTCGCAGGCCAAAGGTTACGAACCGCTAACACTTATGAAGACAAGAGATGGTGGACCTTAACCATTGGCTAACGAAAATGGCCGTCGAGTGGGCCGCCCACAGAACAAATGGGATGTGTACATTAGGTGATTGAATGGGGAAGCTCCGTCATAATGAAAGCTGGAGTCATCTAGCTATAAGGCGGTAAACCTAACCGCTGACCATAATGGTGCACCGTGTTGGGAAAATGTCATGTCCTCACACGTGTAGGACCAATAGGACCCCTTGCAGGCCGCTAAATTGCTCGATTTTACTCATCACTCCTTTTTCCAGAAGCAGTTAAAACTCACATCTCCGATTGGCCTTGCTTCCCCATTTTCTCCACTTCATCATCATTTCATGCCTTTCATATCCATCTTCCTGACTCAGCCAAATTCATGCTGCTGAATTCATGAGGAAAAAAATTCAATTATTTTCCGTTTATGTCTTCCACTATTTATGATTTTGTGTTGGGAGTAAAAATCTATCCAAGTATTAGTACAAACAACTGACATGCATAAAAACACACAAACAAACCAACAAGAATAACTAACGCCTGCAGCAGCAACTTTTTGACATGTTTGAGATCAGAAAGCACTTGCCCTTCAATTAAATGGCCGGAAAATCATCCTTTCCGGTGATTTGTTGAACCGAAATACATTACATGATGAAATACAAAGATATACTTTGAAAGACTAACACGAGGGAACAAAAAGTATATGTCTCTACAAATACATAATCTCTCCATGCAACCGTAATTAAAGCATCGTAAAATGCGGCATGCAGCGCTAAGCTTGTTGGTAAAACGCCTGATAACTGATGACGAGTTTGTGCGATTTGCCCGTAAATCGACTGGATGTGTACTCTCTAGATTTCTGAACCACAGGGACTTGACTACAAACGATTATTAATAAATTTACTAACATATATATGTATACTAGCCATGGCCATATACTGAAAAATCGTGATTTTTTAGTATATGCAGGAACGTATAAAGAGACGTTCCTGGTATATGGCCATGGATAGTATACATAATATATATGTTAGTAAATTTATTAATAATCGTTTGTAGTCAAGTCCCTGTGATCTGAACAGCGAAACCCTGTCATCTGGCATGCCGAGGTCGTACAAGTCCATAATACCAAAAAACCTGACTGAAAATCATAGCAGTTCAGCGTTTAAGTAATATGCAAGGTATATCGGGGGGGGGGGGGATATACCTTATATCGGGGGGTTGAAAAGAATGATAAAAGAATGATAAAATGAAAAGGGAATATTTCAAAGAATGTTATGGGACAGGGGCACCAATCGGTGAAACGAGTTATGACTGACACTGAAAAAATAATGGATGAGAAACCTGCGAGGAATGTGACATCATCCTTTCATGTATATCCCTAAAGTTTTTCTGCATTTAGGCTGACGACCAATATGACATAGTTTTTCCGTCCAACCAACAGCCCATGACCGCCCAGCCATTCTGTAGCCAAAATCGCCCAACTTGTCATGCGGGTACTGGGTGCTCATAAAATGTGTAATTTAACTACTGGTAACAAGTGGGCCTTTTCACCATCCAACCTGTAGGATGTCATCCTTTATCCGCACCTTTTGTTATATCTAAGATGTCCTCAAATGAAAGAAAACGAAAAAAATCAGGTTTTTTTTTGTTTTACTTTTGTTAATTCACTGGGAACTTGAGTTTTGACACAATATATTCTCGGAGGTCTGTTGCAGATTTACACCTGGAAATTTACATTTTCACATTTCAATATGTGGATCGTGTCTTTTTGGCACATATTCCATATTCTTTCGTTTTTAATGCAAGGAGGTCTTAAATTGTTTATGGACAAAAATTATGCCCAACAAAAATGTTAAGCATCAACTTTTGATTTTTTCTAAAACAACAAATATTCAGATAAATTTCAGTTTCCAGCGAAACATTTTTTCAGGGTTGATTGCTTTTCCGTCGTCAAAGCTCCACACGCGCTATTGATGAATTTGAATGTTAACATTTCTGATGTTCGTGATTTCGATGATTTGAAATGTTACTCACATTGTTCACAACACCATCGTCCAGAAAAAGTGCCAAAAAGATCCCGTTCTGGAATTTGTAGACTGACAACTGTTCCAGAAAAGTACCCTAATAGAGCAATTGACATGTCTGAAGATTAAACGAGCGTATGAGATGTATCCCTACGTTTGAACGTCCTCCAATCAATACTGTTGCATTACGTTAGTCTGTGTAGACAAGCTGAATCTGTCAAAGATTGCCAGCAAAGCTTCAGTTTGTCCATGCAACTCGAATCGCAAAATGACTTCAGACAAAACCAAGATCACGTTTATGATCAAAAACAGTTCATAATCGGCCTCAAGGACATGAATTCAGAGAGTCCGAAAACTTCTGTTACAGATGATTTGTGGTGTTTCTTGATGCCTCTGTAGTGGCTGGATGTGCGTTTCGTAAATTCGATCGATCAACTAAACAGTATTTTCATCATTGTTATCCAATTCATTACCATTGTGAATATTGTTTATTTGAGTTGTTGGATATCGTAATTAATTTTTTGTTGCTAAACATTTTTTGTTGAGTATATATTGCTCAAAATATGTAGTTTCTTGCATTTCTTGTTTATTTGTCAACTAAATAGTCGAACGTTTTGATTTTCGCTTTTAGATAGAAATTATGAGAAAGAACATCTCAATCTGCCATTTCTGTAACTGTTGTGTGTTTTTTGTAGTCAAGGTAAAAGTTGGGACCTTTTCGGTAATCAAAGAAATGGTTTTGAATCATGTTTATCTAGAGTTCAGCAGTATTGCAATCATCGCTGGTCACATTGAAGCTGACTGTTTTCCATTGTGGATTTTTGAATTGTCACTTATTTTACATCTTATATCTTCTTTTCTCTATTTCACACGAGGACAGGTAAATTTAATATCAGAGTGTCAATCCTCTTTAACGTTTTCGTTTAATGTAGCGAGTGGGTATCATAAATACAGTCCGCCAAAGGTTAAGCATCACCAAAAATGGCACCCTCTTTTTATATTTTATTGAAATATTCTGATCTTTTGCACACAAGAACCTTTGGATATTAATGTGTGATTCAAGTTTCGGAGGGCAACACAAGAAGCAGAGAATTCAAATAAACTTTTTTTCAAAGAAACTTACACATAATTCTTCTTTAAATGTCGTGTTGCCAATCACATCAAACTACAAATATGAGTTCTTCATGGGTTTTGCGTTTTTTTAGGCCTGCTTAAAAATGTCTTCTTTTCAAAGACTTTCTGATCATGTTTATTTCCAAATGCTAACCAACACCTTTGCTCGCACCAAGTAATAAGACACTTAATATTGACGTTTCGTTAAATGATGTTCTGTTTGAATTGTCTTTTTACTTTAGATTTTTATCTCTGGTGCGTACCCTTTGGTGTAACATTAGATCAAAATGTGTGTTTTCAAACCTATCGTATTTAGTTAACTGGCGTTTTCATCTTTGCTTTGAAATTGTACTAATAAATACATTGAGTGATGCTTAACTTATGGCGGACTGTATATAATGAAAGCCCCATTAGATAATATCCTATTTGTTTGTTGTGCTGGGAGGAAAAAAGTTCAATTATTTTCCGTTTGTGTCTTCCACAGTTTATGATTTTGTATAATTCTTACAGCACTCTACGATCGCAAAAGATGCGAAAATTTTGCGACCGAAAAAAAACCCACCTTATTTAACCTGTCATTTATCTTTAAATAAATTCGACACAACTTGAAACTGAATGGGAGAGGTGATCAAAAGCCATGAACATAACAAATTGGCAGTTGCTGTATCCTGGTTACTGTTTTAGCGAGCTGGATGAGTCCGCTTTTTCGTTGTTTCCCACGAAAAGGATTCAACATTTCACTGAAATTGTTGCATACAATTTTATTTCTAGGTGAATATTCTTTTATAAAAATAATTTAAGAGACAAATATAACATAACAAAAATGAGCACATTATCACAGTTTATCACGTTCCGTCCCACAAATATCTGTCATCTCCCAACATTTTTGCCAGTTCTTTGTTAAACGGTCTGTACAGGTCTGTTAAAAGTTGTCTAGTGGTATTAGACATGGGCCCTGCAGCTTTCTTCTCTTTTGTAGCATACTTATGGTCTTTAGTTAATATATCATAATAATTCATTTGTTTTTCTGTCAAATTTCCTGAAAAGTAATTAAAAAATAGGGCATGAAATGGGACTTTAAATGATACCCCGCCACGTTATAATATCAAAAGTTCATAAAATCTGATTTCAAAGTGGCCTATCTCAAAAACTGTTTTTTGGATCATGCTGGAAATTGATCTTGACCTGTATATTATTGTCCTCAATAGCTGTACAAAATATCATTTGAATCCCATGACGCGTTTTCAAGTTATTGGTTGGAAACTCAAAATTTCATGAAATTCGATTTTTCAAAGTAGCCTATCTCAAAAACTATTTTTTGGATCATGCTGGAAATCAAACTTGACCTGTATTTTATTGTACTAAACATCTGTGCAAAATATCATCAAAATCCTTTGACGCATTTTCAAGTTATTGGTCGGAAACTCAAAATTTCATGAAATTTGATTTTTCAAAGTGGCCTATCTCAAAAACTATTTTTTGGATCATGCTGGAAATCGAAGTTGACCTGTATTTTATTGTACTTAACAGCTGTGCAAAATATCATTTAATTCCTTTGACGCGTTTTCAAGTTATTGGTCAGAAACTCAAAATTTCATGAAATTTGATTTTTCAAAGTAGCCTATCTCGAAAACTATTTTTTTGATCATGCTGGAAATCGGACTTGACCTGTATTTTTTGTACTAAACAGCTTTGCAAAATATCATTCAAATTCTTTGACGTGTTTTTAAGTTATTGGTCGGAAACCTTCGGGGGACGGACGGACGGACGGACAGACACCGAAAAAAACTGAGGGTATAACATAATACCTTGCCACTTCGTGTGGCGGGGTATAAAAAATGAATACATGGTTAATAATAAGCTAAATCAAACACAGTAATTACAATGTTAGTTAAGGATGTTCGCTGGTCAGTTTGAAAATAACAAGGTATCTAAATTTATATATTTGATAAATATACAATAGATAAAGGTACAAAATAAGCTTAAAAAATTATAGGTTCGAGATATTGAAGCGTTCAAAATTTAGTGGGAAAAGGCTTTCTTTGTCTTTTTCATGGGTTTAGCATTAGACTTGTTTTAGTAATAATGTAACCTATATAAAAATAACAAGAAATTTATAAAACTTTGTAAAGTAGCTGTTAATGACCAAATACACCCTTTTAATAAATGAAAATAGGGGTTACTGGCAAAAAAATCATCCCTATTTTAATTGTAAAATCCAGAGGATTCAAAAAATCTGACAGAAAACTCAAAAATTGACAAGCGATCATCCTTTAGTGCAAACTAAAATTCTGCGAGCAGCGACCATTGGTAGCATTTAATTGCAGATTGTGAAATTTCAGATCCAGTCACGACTTTTTTTCCCAAAAATCCTTTCATTATCCAATATTAAAGTAGTTAAGAAATATTGTATTTTTCCTGTTTTGATCTTCTTTTAAGTTTACTATGTTTTTAAAAAATCATATTAAATAAATTTTAATATCTGGAATAGGAATATAAAATGTGTTGACACTGTTTATAGGGGGGTCTTTATATGATTAAAGATGGTTTTTAAAAAGCAGTAAAAGAGACCTACAAAACAAATAGAAAATAATGAGATGTTGATTAAGTGTACGCGACACAGCTCACATAACAAACGGCAATATAGAAAAAAAAACACAATGGACAACCACCATGCAGCAGCCTTCAATGAGGCCAGTAGGCACTGCTCGCCGTTCAACAATTGGCCCAAGGTCTAAATTAAATGCATATAATTCAAACCCAGTCCTGAACAAAGTCATCTCAACACAACAAAGTGAATAATTTGTTTGTCCTTACCTACATCAAGGAAGTTAAAAATCTCTGACAAATAATGTGTCATGTTTTTGCTGTAGTCCTTTGTACGTAGTATATAGAACTGATCACGGGGGAATACATTGAACCATTCCTTAAGATACACAGAATAAAACCCTAAATGGATCCTCGCCTGAAAGTACAAAATAAATTAATGAAATTCCAAACACACGCAAAAAATAATATATTGAAAAAAAAATTTTGAAAATTTAAATTTACAACGAAGAATCAGGTCAACATTTGTTAAATAACCCTGGTGCCACATTTTGGTCTCACTACAAAGCTGATAAAACCGAAAAGTTAAATTTATAAGCTTGAATAAAATGACATTTGAACTAAAAGTGTGAAACGTCTTCAACCTTCCACACACTATTATTCAACTGAGCGATAATGAATCTCATGTAAGTATGATTCTGACTTTAGCAAACATTATTTAGTCTCGAATCTTCAGAGCATTAAAAAAATACAACAAACAATTTTAAAATGCTGTGAAAAAGTTCGTTTCTCGATACTCATCACAGATGCCAATACCAAAACAGGATTCATTCGACAGACAAAAAGAACAGTTTACTATTCTATGATGGATAGTTTCTGAAATGGGTAAATAAGCTTCAATGAACCTTGATTCGAAGCAGCTTACAGATAGCCATTTGACAGACATGTTTGGTCCCCTATCTTCATTAACTTTAGCTATGGTGTAGGCATCCAATACAATATGCTTGTTCATTTAGAGACTATTTAATTATGTTACCGCGGTATCTACGTACCTCAAGGAGGGAATATACCGGAGATCAAACAGTGTTTTATTGGCTTGAATTATGTAACTTACGTTCATATCCCATTGATAATGATTTCTTCCGTTATATAAGCACGATCTTAAACTATTCTTCTTTGTACAATCGTTTAGAACAACCAATGATCTTTGAACTGCGTTATCAAAAGCCTTGCTAGTTGGCGTTGCAAGTTTTAGGAAAAAATAATCTGAATACAATCTGAAAAAAAAAGTTATATCTTCTAGATTGTACTTTACAACTATTTAACTTTGTGTTGAACATACTAACATATATTGAACAACATATAAATTTACAATCAACGTAACTGAAGTGGCTTTTTCAATAAATCATTTTTTATTCGTCTTTGTAATCGTTATATGCAATATTATGATGATTCAGAAGAAACTGAATTACTCAACATAAACTTTTCAAAATTGTCTTCTATCACAGCAGACATTCTATTATCTTATTTCATTCCAGTGCTTTGTTATTAAATTTAGGTTTTTTATTCAGACATAAAGTTCCTCGATCCGCTAACTCTCCTCTTCTCTGTGAAAATGGGTGATAGCGGATCGTAACCCTTGGCTAACATAGATGGAAGTTCCTTAATGATAAAATAACTACCTTTCTACTGGATTTCTCAAGATAATAATAAACTTTGTATTATGATTAAGTTGTCGTATCAAATGCGGAGTCAAAATTTCTGGCTCGGTTTTATTCACATTTTGCGGAATTTTCGGCCATCCTCTGAAATCCCACATATCCATTGGAGTACCATCGCCTTAAATAAAAACGTAATCGCTGGGAAGTTGCAAATGATATTTTTCGGTAGTTTAGATTTTCAATTTATTGGCCATCGCATTATAACACACAAAAAAAAAAACACCCAAACATGCTTTTTTATTCATTTATGGTAAAATCTGTCAATTTTTAAAAACTATGTTATCTTCATGAATATAATATCTGGAATGGTTGTACAAAAAGTTATCAAAATTAAGACTAAAATGTGACCAAAAAAGCATGTTTAGACCTTGTACACCAACTTTGCATCAATTCTGTTTTTTTTAATGATAACGAAAGTTTCCAAACCTTTGTAAAGACAAAATATACTAGAATCTTTATTTAGTAGTTATGCTTAACTTGTTAAATAAAAAAAACTCCAAATGAATATACTAATAGATTACGATGACTAGATACTGGTCGGCTCAATACTTTACCTGTTATCATAAAATGGTCCCCTTGACTGTTTTTATATTTCTCAATGGTCTTTGCTGCGTTGCTGAAGAAGGACACATACTGTCGATAAGTCTGTTTTTCTCTTCTGTGAGTAAGCCAAAGACCTTTAATACGATGTTTCATAGAAATAGTTTAAAATATGCATATGACAATATTCGTTTGAAAACACATCGTATATTGATTGTAAGTACACCAAAAATTAAAATTTTACAATATTAAAGGATATTGAAACATGTATGGGTACATCGCGCGCATATTTCCTACAACCAAACGGTTTTTAGTAACATGCTAATTCTTCAAGAGCACCTGAGTTCACTCTCGTTTCAAGTGGAGTTCATGTTGAGGATTGCAGTTTGGATGAATTATGTGTTTTTGTTTTTATGTTGTGATGATTTTATGTCTGCGAATTGTGTCGGTCTTTTCGGATTTACATTTGATTGTCCCAGTCGTACACCTTTGCTTCTAGTTATCTTGACTTCACCTCTTTTAAAACTTTCCATGGGGTTCGTGTTAGGTATTACAATTTAACAAACTCTTTTATATGTCACTTCAACGCAGAATCTATGGAAGTGGCAATCAGTTTTAGCATCTATATAGTCTGTATTGTTATTCGATTATTCAATGGGAATCACACGGCCACGATCGAGAGATGTTGCAAATAACTCTGTTTTGCTACTACTTAAGTTTCATAAAGTTAGGACTTTTTTGCCAATAGCCTAGCCATAAACATGACGTACATTCATGTAAAGACTACCTATTTGAATTATTACTTGGAAGAAGCAAAGATGTATTGACGCAGCTATCGAACGTCGCGAGTCCTAAAAGGCAAAAAAAAAAAAAAAAACCATAAAACACCACAAAAACAAACCGTACAACATACAAAAACACAAATCATACATAAACTAAACCAACAATGTGAACTAAAGTCAAAAAGAGATACTCAATTGCTCCGGAAGGCCAAGTATGCCCTAGAACAACTGTCAGGTTAGCAATGATCAATTAAGTCGCGGGTAAAAATCGGTAAAGGATGACTATACTACCACGCATCTGTGCTCTTCTGAGAGATAGAAATCCCTCTGCAATGAACATGCGTATCTAATTCAATAGATTATACCAACTACTACATGTTCACAAATAGGCACATGGAGTCCCAAAATTTTGCTTTTATACCCGTTATTAAATTTTCGAACGGGCTTCAGTCCTATAGCCCAGAAAAATCCCCTTATACGTTCGTGCCCGGTACAAATATGAATTACAGTTGATATAGTAGCAAAAAATTATATGTATCGAAAGAAATAGTAAACTTTTTTAGAATCCTAGAACGCGTGTTCCTAGGAGTGAATTTCGTATTTTTGAACGAGTACAATAATGTCCTCTATATGTTTGATTGAAGACAAAACCGACAGAAACATGACCCCGTGAATATCTACTGATCATGATCGATAGCTAAGAAAGTTATCATGGATATTGATCGAAATTAATTGTACATGTGATTGATTATTGCCTACCTAAAAGTAGCCCGAATACACAAATAAGAACCATATCGAAATCGAAAATCGAAATCGGTAAAATCATCAAGGTTCTTCCCCTCGTAATGCACATCAAGATAAAATGTAAACAAGAAGTCTGAGGTTTTACCATAACGTCTCCAACTCCACCACATCGTTTCCTTGTCTTGACTGTTAGCTAAAATCTCTGGATGCTTTGATATCCTATCGAACAGGTCGGTAGAGCCTGATTTATCCATACCAATTAACATGAAATAAGGTAAACACCTTATTCTTTCTTCATCTTTCCAACATGGATTTTTGTAGTTTTTTAAAAGGTGTGGTGGCTTCTGAAAAAAGACACTTTTTAATAACACGTTTTGAGAGTAAGTGCAGTGAAAAGTTTTTTTACAGGTCCCTTTGTTCATTCCGGGGGCTGCTTGTCGAGAAAAGGCCTGCAGCAACTCAATTATGTCGGTTAAAAGAAATCCCAAATTTGTTTATGAGTGCATGTCTTCCGTAAAGTTTCTAAAGTGAAGACAACAATCGAGGAGCAACATAAGCCTGTGTTAGCAATTTGCATATAATATATTGTGTTCTATTAAAGAAATCAATATATAACCCCCAAGCTCTGGAAAAAGGAATCACTTGTAATAATGTAAATTCCTGTCACTGACCCCTAAAACAGAATGGCTACATGCTATACCGGTACCATATATAATGTTAATTTGAAAGATTAAAAGTAAGAAGATATTATAAACTTCAAGGTTAAACATCACTTGTTAGACAGTATACTTTGGAACATTCCCCGCAAAATGAATAGGCAAGGGTGGTAACTGTTTTGGTGATATTAAATGATTGGGGTGATACTTTCCTTTGACAATGCTTAGGACCGAATATTCAACTTGAAGGAGTCATTGAGTTTTTTTCTGGTCTGAAATTTATTTTCTCAGCAGAAAAAACAACTTTTCAAAGGTGTCGAGACAAAATATATTTGTTCAATTTAAACATTATTTAATATGGCAGAAATCTTTCTTCAGAATATTTTTTTCTTAACCTCTGTTGTCAAAACATTTTACACACCCTTACACATCTCAGACATTAAACTAGCGACTAACTCTTACTGCACCTTACGCGCATTTTAGTTCTCCAAATGCTCTTGATATCCAAACATTGAAGTTTCAAAGTTAATAAGAGCAGAGAACGGAAGCAAAAATACTACCAAATAAAAGTTATTGTCTAGGTCAGTATAAATAAATGCAATAACTTGAATCTATTAATAGAAGAAATATTTACCATACAAAGAATATCCTCTACTATCTCTTTTGTGGGTTTCTTCGGTGTATCCTTTTGGCAATATTTAAGATAAAGTTGGGTCTGCTTTTCGTTGTAGAGTAACAAGGTTTTGTTTGGACGATACAGCTCGAAGGAAATTGAGTTTTGAAGCGACAAAAATGGATTGAGAGAGAATAGCATGAGGAGCGTCGTCGCACTACCAATGAATACTGACGCAAAGATCCGCAAGTGATTACATCGGGTCAACTGTTGGTTCATTCTACCATTGCCTGAAAAATCAGATATGAAGATTAAGTTAAATAGATTATGTGCATTAAACTGGAGCATGGTACCGAATTTAGACAAAGAAAACAACTGATTTTACAACAGTATAACTACCACCAATAACTTGCTATACCTTTAACGACACAAACCGATAGATAGCAAGATACCACATATAGTTACTACGTTAAGACATACCATGTGCTCTTCAAAGATGAATAAAACATTATAACAACAGCTGTGTATGGTTCCAATATTATTATAGCAAAATTAGAAGTATAGTGATCAACATGATCAAGTAACAGATAATTCGATAGCCATTGTCTTCATCACTTTTCTCGTTTGTTGATGGTACGTGGGTTTGAATTGAGAAGACCAAAAACGATCGATTCTTATGTTAAGGTTTTCATCTTTTTTTCTTTTTTTTTCTTTTCAATCAGATATAAAATTATCGTTAGTGAGGAGTAGAATGGGAATATAAATTAAGACCCATCGGGAAATCGATTGACTGCCACAAAGAAAAATTCGGGAATTTTAGCCTGCTGGCCATCCTACGGATCCTACTCGTACTGAGCTCAGCAGTCGTGTTCCTTTGTGGGAAGAACGTTGCATTTTTCCCCACACGATGCAGCATTATAGTTTTCTGATTTATGGCTTGATGTTCAACCATAAATGGAAACGCTTACAAGTCGCTTTGTGGAAACTAAAAACGCCCCAAATTCGTCACCGGTTTATCGGTGCTCTTTTATGGACTTCAACAGACAAGCTTAGCATTCCTGTGGAATTTTTCACCATCCAAGATCCAAACGGGTTCATATACATATATTCATTTTTGTTTGGGGTTAGGTAGTTTTGAATTGGCGGAACGGATTCCATGCTTTGAAATT
This sequence comes from Arcuatula senhousia, assembly GCA_963971305.1. Lineage (NCBI taxonomy): Eukaryota > Metazoa > Mollusca > Bivalvia > Mytilida > Mytilidae > Arcuatula > Arcuatula senhousia. The sequence goes on from OZ020303.1 coordinate 9,424,815, forward strand.
CATTATAAAAAGGTTGGTTTAATTCACGTTTGTACTTGTAGACGATAAAGAGATGTGGAATAAGTGTACGCGACACAACCAACATAAAGAAACGGTAATTTAAAACATCACAATGGAAAACAGACAGCAGTCTTCAACATGACCAGAGGTCGCTGCTTTCCGTCTTGCATTGGTCCAAGACTAAAAATACAGTACATAAGATTAAAAAAAATCCGTGAATAATCAACGAAAGACCCATTTCTGGACATAGAACAATAAGAGATAGTTTACAGAGACAAACAAAAGCTTTGACAAGCATTACTGGCTTACGACAGACACATATAATATGTGGCGGGAATAAACTAGTTTTTTGGGCCTTACCTTCCCCCTATTGTTAATCTTGTACAAAACACAAATATAACAAGCCACAATTCACAAGACCTATGTAATGGCATTACTATTTTCAAAACAAGACAAAATACACAATGTATATGTAGAATAAATGAAGACATGTTGTTGGTACATAGAATGTTTTGATATGTACATCATGGCTGACAATTGAGTGACAGTCTTTTTACTTTATTTTGAGTTATGAACTTATTTTAAAAACGGCAGAAATCTTGCTCCAGTTTTAAATGACAATGGCGTGCTTTAATTTAATGATATATTTTTAATCACGTTAATTTAAGTTTTTGAAAAAATATTTTTCAATTCATTACTAAATTCTATATTCTATAACTTTTTTTTATTATCATACATGTCATATATAAATCTACTAAAAGTATCTAGAGATTTTCATTTCTGTTACTACCCACTAACTCCATGCTAATTCTTCATTTTCAACATTTAAAAACATTAGTTTCCGTTCGAACCTAATCTTCAATGAATGAGAAAAACATTGAGCGCTTGGTCTCTTCAATCTTTTTAGAATGTCGAGCGTTGATATCGGTTCCGACGGCATATGAAGATATGATTTATGTTAAAACTTTTAACTTATTCAAGTATTTTAAAATATTTTTATACAATAAAAAAAACAACATACCTTATCGGAATTTTGCTACTGCCCAATTAAGACGAAAACATAATTACCTGATTGATTACAATGCAACCATTATTTAAGATCTTGTACATGTAGAGCTAATTGCATATTGACACACTAAGATTTTATAACGTCACCGATCGTGTTAAGTTCCACATACTAACGACCATTCATCATTCTTTGTTACCTGCGGTCTCTGACAACAAATTTTATGACAATCTTTTATGATGTACTGTGTTGTATTGTAATCTAATAGATATTCATTGTAGAAAGAATATATTTTTTAAATAATAGGAGATACTGGGACCCCCTCCCGCAAAAAAGTTTTATATCGATTTGGGACCTTTGTTTACGAAATGAATACCAAAGGTATCCTTTGGTTCATGATTGGTACGGATAAGGGAGCAACCATTCGATTTTTAGGTGGGGGCTATGGATACTTTTTGCAACCTGTCTTTTTATTTTAGGAAAAATCGATATTTTTAATAAGTTTTTTTTTAATTCATTATAAACTTTTCAGCCAAAACCTGCATCATGCCTTTTTATTTCAAAGTATCGTCCTGCCTTTTTATTGCCTGATTTCACATAATACATTAATCATCTTCATTAATCAACCATAACTTTAATATACTTGCTTGGTGCCATTTTCTTAAATAAGCATCTCAAATTTGACTCGGATGGTCATCTCGGTATAAAAATACACGATAATGCTGACTAAAACAGAAATTGCATTGAGAGTGGATAAGAAACACTCAGAATATTTTGATATACAAAGGGGTGTGAAGCAGGGAGATTCATTAAGCACCACCCTGTTCAATATGTTTATAAATGACTTAATTCTAAACTTTATTTCACAGATTTGTGATCCTCCAAAACTAATAGATTCTTACATTGGTTCCTTATCATTTGCAGATGACCTTCTGATCATGTCTGAAAGTAGGGAAGGCCTACAAAATAGTGTTAATAAACTAACTAGTTTTTGTGATAACTGGCAACTTTCATTAAAGGCATATTGTCTACGAAAAATTATTTTTTTGTAAAATCAAAAAATTGTCGTCAGACTATTCGTTTTGTTTATTTAGAAAGATACAAACGTTCAAAATACCACTAGGGTACCTTATAACTTCAAAAATTGAAAAATATATAATATTTGTAAAGCTTTACAAAAATTCATATTCATGAGATGTAGATGAGCTGTAAGCATGCGCACTATTCTTTCTTTGATTGAAAACTTCCTTAGTTTTTGCACGTGGTGCATAATCTGTTTCTCGAAGTTTTAGCTTGAAAGAAAATTAAAACGGAAACCGAATATTAGAGAAATTGACCATTATTGCCCTGTATTAAGTTTTGAATGTGATTTAAAAGGTAAACGCGAAAAATATTGTTTTTTTTTCAACATATCAATGTATTCGGGGACAAAACCCGAGATTCCGATTAGTGTCCACGTTAAAACTACTCAGTTTAAATCTGTGTCAATGTGACGTAATGCAGGTAAATAAAATATCAATCAATATTGTTGAGCTATTTTGATCAAAATTAAACTACTTTTGAGGCAAAATTTGTGGCAAATTTGTTTTTCAATATTCATTTTATTGCATTTCGGTCTAATTGACACCAAAAAATAGGGGGGTAAAAAAATGAGTTTGCCGTAGACAATATGCCTTTAAATGTTAAAAACCTAAAACCATGGTGGTCCAACAGTATTCTAATAATAAAATTGATTCATTCATAGAGTATAAGGGAGTTAGTATTCAGAATGTAGAAGAATATAAATTTTTAGGCACTCTTCTGAAAAACAATGGGAACCTGAAACACAGTCTGGAAGAACTTTCTAAAAAAGCTCGAAAAGTTCTTTTTTCTATTAGAGGAAAGACTGTCCAACTTGTTTCTAGTAAGCCGGTCATGCACCGATCATGTGACCGGCGTACGCCTATTCGTGCGAGAAACAAGTGAAACGGCTGATTTTGCCGGTAGTTTACCAAAAATACCATCACATCGCCCCTAATTATCTCGTCCCATCGACAACAACGTCCCTAATTATCTCGTCCCATCATCCCAAATCAACCTTTAAATGGAATGAATTCAATTTTTTCTACGCGAACTTTTAGGGCAATGTCTTTATTATGAAAAAAATAAAATCTTTAGGAGCATATTTTAATTTAAAACTGTTTTGCATCAATTCTTGTATCTTGCCGCCATCTTGCGCCGCTTGTAGCCGGTCAAAATTTACCGGCTGATAGCGGCGTACGCCGCGCATGCGCAGTTATAAAATGAGCCAGAAACAAACGATCAGCCGGTAAGCCGGCGGCATTCGGCGTACGCCTATTGCCAGAAACAAGTCCTACCACTGCTTCTTTAGGCAATCTTCCTACTTCAGTTATTAATAATCTATTTGATAAACTAGTTATTCCGATATTAACTTATAGTTCTGAGATATCATTTATGGACTTTTTCAGCGCTCAATATAGAGCAAAACAGAGGGCAGCTACCAACAACATCGAAATTGACCCCCTTACACTTTATAGATAAAACTCCCTTTGAAAAAGTCCACATTAGTTTCTGCAAATTTACACTCGGGACAAGGAAAACTTCATCGAATTTAGGGGCACGTTTAAAATTGGGAAGGGTTCCTATTGAAAATTATATTTTGAAACAATCACTTTTATATTTGGCAAGATTATACACCCATTATTAAAAGAAGCATTTTATCTTTCAAAATCTCTTGATTCAGAAGGTGTTTACTCTTGGTATACATATATTAAAAATGCATTTGCGGACCAAGATCTTCTGGACATTATATCCAACTGCAAATGTCTAAAAGATGTTAAAAAAATAAAATTAACTATTAAAGATAAGACCTTTGACTATTATCATAACCTTTATATAAATAAGATAGAGAAAATAGATAAAAACAGCAAACTCTTCTTGTATAAGAATTTAAAACCCTTAACAGAACCTAAATTGTATCTTTCATATAATGATTTTTCAATTAGGAATATTTTTACAAAACTTAATTTGGAAATTGAGAGAGGTCGCTATTTCAAAATAAATAGAGATGAAAGATTAAGTAGTAGAAGATGAAGAACACTTTATTTTAAAATGCTCGAAAAACGAGAATATCAGACAAGCTCTCTTTGGAGATATTAAAAAAGACTGTAACAATTTCCCTGACCTTCCAGATGATCAAAAGATTAATTATCTTTTGAATCTTAAAACCTTTAGACATGTTAAAATTATTGGCTTCTTTTTAAAACGGTCATATGAACTGAGGACAGAAGACTTTTGATAACATGCCTACTTCAAATGAACATAATGTCTACTTGCACTCAGTGGTATGTTTATTTTAATACAATTATAATGTTAAATTGTTCAGTACAATTTTTTGTATTTTGTATTTTGATCATGCTATATTTGTGCTTGTATATATGTTACTGTAGCCCTAGTTTTTAGGTTAATAGTTTGAAATAAAGTTATAAAGATAATAGAGACGACTTGTATTTTCAAGCATAAATAATTTTCTGTATTTGGAAGGTAACATCCCTGCACATGGTGTGAACTTTTTAGGTCTCATTCGATTCGTGATGGCAGGGAATGGACACAATTTCCGATTTGTTGACCGTTTTTTAAAAGATCAAAGTTATAATTAAAAAAAAAATATATCCCATTATATCTCATTCATTATCAACCATTGGAAGAAATATAAAAAAAACCCAAATTTTTCTATAAAAATATGATTCTTGATAGTATATATAGTAAATGGTTATCTGTTGTTCTGAGATGAAACCTCACTTTCCCCACTGTGTCTCATTGCACGTTGTGTTTTGTTTTGTGTAACTACCGGTCCCTGGGAAGAGTGGGTGCCGTATAGTGGTTTTGTAATGAAAGAAAACGTCCAGCTAGGTTTACGTTGTATTGAAAGCATAAGAAATCTGTCATGGGGACATGACGTTACATAGAAACCGCGCTACATAGAATGACGTTATTAGGCGGAATTTACAACATTCTGGGGGCCACGCAAAATTGAATGAAATGAAAATTCAAAATAACATATAGATCGAACAACTTAAGCAAAAATCTTCGGTATAAATAAAAATATTTAACAAGAAAATGAAAAATCACTGAACAGTCTCTGATAAGAAATCTCTCTTGAAAGTCTCTAAATATGACAATTTCACTGGAATACGTAATCAAGTCCATATCTTTATCTTTTTCCTGGCAGGATGATGGGGAAAGTAATGAACTCCTTCAGATGTCTCATGGTTTTCCAACTCTATAAATTTACTTTTCATCTGATCTTGTGTTATGTTGTCAACCTTTATACGAGTATGTAGTGTTTGGTCTGAGCTTGGGCGCTTCACGTTTTTCGTTCTACGCGGTGATGTAGTTTTCTTCGTCGATAGTCCAGGTGTTTCTGCTTTATATGGAAGTTTGGTCAAACATTTGTTTCCATCATTTCCGATTGTTGACATCTTGTTGTCGTTGGCTACATATGCCATATTTGTGTCCACTGCTTTGTGTGAAACGTTCACGTAAAGTGTAGAATGAGGCATAGACGTATTAGTAGTTGATGTGACGGGTCCAGATAGTAAGTATCCTAAGCAAGATTCAACAGCAGTGGGACCATTACCTCGTATAGTACGATCACCAACTATTGTCCAATAATAGTCTGCCCCAATAAGTAGATTAATCTTGAATATTTCGTCGTGCGTTACTGGGTGTGCAAGTTTCAATCCATGTAGATGCTTCAAATCAGCGACTGACTGAATATGGGTTCGAATCGGTACTGCAATTTCAGGGATCACAAGTACGTTCATTGGAATACTTTTTCCATCGTTAGTTTGCAAATATATTGTGGCTGTTTTCAAATGTCTAACCTGCCTATTGTGTTCTCCGAATCCTGACAAATGTACAAGCTCGTTTCCGTTAGCCGTCAGTTGAATTGTGTTTGCGAGTGATTCCGTAATGAAGGTGCGCTGTGCGCCTTCGTCTAGAAGTATGTTTGCTTCGGTTGTGCATCTCTCTGAACTTACATTAGCTACTGCGGTTTTCAATAAAATGTTGTTGTTGTGTTGCGTAAGTGTTGATTGTAGAATTGTACTACAGTTTTCTTCTTGTGGATTGGCGTGCTCATGAGACTGGCTGTCTTTGGCTTCACAGATACTCGTGTGGTGGCGTTTCTTACAGTTTTTACATTTTCCGGTGGACTTGCATTCGGATAGCTTATGTCTTCCAAGGCAGTTAAAGCAGAGTCTTTCCTGTTTAATGACGGACATTCGAGATTCTGTGGTAACGTGTTTTGAACAGTTTAAGGCAGTATGTCCGGGATCTTTGCAAAATGCACAGGATTTGTTGATCTTATCAAATGCGGACGCGGCTGGCTTGTGAATACGCTTAGTATTCGTCAGGAAAGCTGCTGTTGCGGGTAGGGTTTCAACTCGGGAAGTTAATTTACCGGCTTCCATAATATTTACTTCATCAAAAATAGCCTTGCGTAAATCACATAGTTGCCAATTTGTAGATCTGTGCGCTCGAGCGAGATTTTGTCGTACTTCCTCGGGCAGTTTATTTAAGATCACTGGTACCAAAAGCGATCCATATTGGTCTCCTGTTTGTCCTAATGACTCAAGTCCGCGTACGTAGGATTCCATCTTATCGTAGTAGGCGCGGAGGCTGTGTAGCGTAAATACTGGCGCTTGAAGGTCAAGAAGTGCTTGCATATAAGTTTGAATGATTTTGTGATCTTGTCCATAACGTTCTTGTAATAAGGAAATGGCTTTGGCGTAATTGGCATTTGTCATGGATAGGCCTGCTATAGTTTGCAATGCGTCATTGTACAGCAGTGACTTTAGGTAGTTATACTTTTGCACGTCGCTAAGTGAAGGATTTGAATGGATAGCGGAATCATACGAATCCCAAAAGGATGGCCAGGCAAGAATATCTCCATCAAATGTAGGCAAGTTAAGTTTCGGTAACTTATGAAAGTCGCTCCGTGTACTAGAAAACGAAGTTGACGGCGGATTTGTGAAATATGAGTTGACTGGCTTGTGTAATTGTAACTTGTCGAAGGTTGACTGGGGTCCTGATGTGTTTGATACGTGGGAATACTCTGAGGTTCATCGTGCGTGGGTCTATGCGTGAAAATACTCTGAGGCGGGTCGTGCGTGGGTTCATGCGTGGGGATACTATGTGTTGGAGCTGTAGCATGTGCGGATGGAGGGACGAAGCTATTTGCATGTGGGTTGAGTATTTGATCTTGTCTGTGCGTTTGCTGATTTCCGTGTTTGAGTGTGTCAAGTAATTCAGACATTTCTTGTAATTTGAACTCTAGATCGTAAGCATACTCATCTTGATCATCCAATTCCTGTGCTACTTCTTCTTCCGATATCATATCTAGGATCTTCTAGGGTTTCTTTCTTCTTATTTGCTGAGTCTACTAATATCGAAAGTTCTCTCTGGTTTGGTTCTCCCTTCGCCTTCAATTCTTCGAATTTCCGGAATAACTTCGTTAAATTCCCTCTGTGTCCAGCGCGAACGGCTTTCAACTTTGGGTCCATATCGTCTGTATCCTGGTCACGGCACCAAAATGCCGTATAGTGGTTTTGTAATGAAAGAAGTGTCCAGCTAGGTTTACGTTGTATTGAAAGCATAAGAAATCTGTCATGGGGACATGACGTTACATAGAAACCGCGCTACATAGAATGACGTTATTAGGCGGAATTTACAACAGTGGGGTTTTGATGAAAGTTTAACATACCATTAAACATTTTCAAATGCCTATGTACACCTGTGCGGGTTCTGGTGGCGAATAGGCCCGCAGCAGCGCTAAGCTTGTCGGTAAAAGTCCACTTAAGAGTGCTCAGAAACCTGACATCGGTCCAGGCCGCTTTGCCCACAAAGCGACTGGGATGTGTGCCCCAGGTGGTTGAATGGGACAGCCCTGACATCGAGAGATGCGGGGTCGTCAGGCGATAATGCGGAAAACCTGATATTTCACGTTCCTCGCACGTTAAAGAACCCTGCTGCAGGTCTCGGTTAGAGCAGGACCCGTAGGATCCCCATGCAGGAGGCTAAATTTCCCGTCCCTACCCATATCTCCTTTTTCCATTGGCAGTCAAAACTCTCCTACCCGATTGACCTTGTGTCCCCATTTCCTCCACTTCATCATCATTTCATGTTCATTGAATCATCTCCCGGATATAGCTGAAATCGTGCTGCTTGGGAGTAAAGCAATAATTAACTTACTAACTGACTAACTAACTAACTCAAATGCCCGTGCCAAGTCAGGATCATTGCGATCTTCAATATCTTCACTATGTTATTGTTTTAATTGATCATCTGTTCGATAATTTTGTAATTACTCTTACTTTGTCGATTCAGACACCAATATTTGCTTTTGAGATGCATCACAGGCAATCTGGTTAAAATCAAATCTATCAATTGTTCCCTACTGTCACTGCATGGTAGGCTAAAATCATTTTTCCCTTATCAGATTGCATCAAAGGCTAAGTTTTAAATTTTCGAAATGCAGATTTAAACCCCTACACAAATCTAGTTCTTTTTTAAAGTAAGTCTTTTGAATTTGCATTTGTTATCTTTATGTTTAATTGTAGTTCTATGTCCAGAATTGGAGTCTTTCATTGGTAGTCTTGGCATTTGATTTTAGTCTTGAGAAGTATATTTTTGATTCGTGACCAAGACGATGAGTAGCAAGCCAAACTTTGGTCACACCCATTTGAAGGCTCATTATAGATTTTTATGTTCGAGTGTAACTTTAAAAGTGATGAGATTTTAATATGAATGTCTTAAATCAAAAGGGATTAAATTTGAAAAAAAACCAAAACCAAAATCAGTTAAAAAAAATTAATAGCTTACCCTACTGTTTTAAAATTTGACGGGAAAACGTCTTCTTTGCCATTTTTCATAGCTTTAACATTAACATTAACATTAACATAATTTAGCTGCTTATAAATTTACAACCTATGAAAAAATGATTAGAATTTAAAAGAACTTGTAAAAAAGATATTTATGATGTAACAAAGACCTTAAACGAAAGAAAAATTGGGGTACAGTGCATTGTAACGTGCTCGCTTACGCTACAATTTTTAAGTTCTTAAGTGTCTAGCGAGCGTGAACTAATGGCAAACAAAGATGAAAAGAATATATGGGTGAAGAATATTTATTGTGACTTCTTTACATGATGAACATTTAATTAAACAAAATGGTTAACATCATTGCATGACATCACCCAATCAGGTGTATGTATTTCAATACCAGGTTAAAACAAGATTGCTACGCGTAGCCATGTGTCCCCCGCCGCTGCATAAAAGTTGTGTGGTATGTCAATTCAAGCAATACATTCTCTGAGAAACGATAGAAATAGGTTGTCAAAATATGGGATGATCACCTATTAACAGTACCCTATCAGTGTGTAAAGTTTCAGCAACATCGATTCAGTAGTATCCAAGGAGTTGCACCCACAAAAACGTTTGACAAAGTCCCATTTTTCGGACTGAAAAATCACAAATTCATAAATAACTCGAAAACCGTAAATATCGCTTCAAATTTTTTTTTGGTATTAATATAGAGTACCTTTTGGTCTATCAGCCTACAAAATTTCAGAACCCTGTACACCTAGGTAACCAAGATATTGGATGTCCTATATTTTGACCTTTCTTCCCTGTTTCCATGGAAACAGTGGCCATTTTTAAAATTTCAAATATTGGATGATCATCTACTAACAGTACCCTATCAGTGTGTAAAGTTTCAGCAACATCGGTTCAGTAGTGTCCGAGGAGTTGTACCCACAAAAACGTTTGACTAAGTCCCATTTTTCGGACTGAAAAATCACAAATTCGTAAATAACTCGAAAACCGTAAATATTGCTTCAAAATTATTTTCGTATTATTATAGAGTACCTTTTGCTCTATCAGCCTACAAAATTTCAGAACCCTGTGCACCTAGGTAACCGAGATATTGAATGTCCTATATTTTGACCTTTCTTCTGTTTCCATGGAAACGGCGGCCATTTTGAAAATTTCAAATATGGGATGATCATCTACTAATTGTACCCTATCAGTGTGTAAAGTTTTAGCAACATCCGTTCAGTAGTGTCCGAGGAGTTGCACCCACAAAAAACGTGACGGACGGACGGATACCATTACTAAGTCCCTACGCCGCGTTGCGGCGGGGGACAATTAACTCAGCAGCATGAATTAAGTTAATCATTGTTAACTATTTGTCGGTGTGTGAATGGTTAAGAATTTACCAATAGTTTTACCAAGTTTTAAGGTTGCACTCTACCAAGTATTATGGTCAATCTTAACCAAGCATTAGGGTTGAACTTTACCACATTTTATGGTTGAACTTAACCAAACATTACGGTTGAACTTTCCAACATTTTACAACCCGTCCGATTTAACTATGGACTTATGATTGTAGCGTAAAGGGAAGTGTGCAAACACAACAATGAAAATTTACGTCGTCATGAACAAGCCAATCGGTAACAAAAACCGCAAAACGTCACAGTAAGAAAAACCAACGTCAGCCGACTATTCATCACTATCCAATCAGATTTAATGTTTGCACGACCCATTCATTCAATCAATGTATTTTTATGTAATCAAATGTAACGATTTGTGGTTTTTTGTTAACGTTTGGCTTTGTTCATGACGACTTAAATTTTCATTGTTGTGTTTGCACACTTTCCTTTACGCTACAATCGAAAGTCCATAGTTTAATCGGACGGGTTGTATGGTTGAACTTAACCAGCGTTTTGTGGTTTATGTACCAAGTATGGTGGTTACAGTTCTAATGGTTCAAGGTAACTAAGTAACTTAGGTTAGCGTATAATGACAATGCTTCTGCCTCTATTCATGGCTGGGGCGTTCAAAACTATCTGAGCTTCCAGACTGAACACAGCGAGTGTCTGACTAATGGGTATTTATAGTCGTGACTATAGGGGAATGCCCCTCTGCATCGACTATTACCAATTAAGGTAGACTCGCTATGTGCCATGGGTCGTCCAGCCCACGACACTCCACCGCCAGTGTTAGCTCCTCCAGAGTATCCTGTGTTATCGCTGGAGCAGGGCCCGTCTTCCACCACGGGGAGGTACTGGTCGGAATTCTGGAAGACAACACAGCGAGAAAGACAAGCTGGCTTATATACGTGTAAAAGTCACGTGGTCATTTATTTATAGTAAATAATACACCTGAGTGCGTTAAAGGTGAAAGTCACACTTTATTTAAATCAATCGATATAACAAGTTATTGGTTCTCGTTAGAATGTAAACATTAAATATAACCAATAATCAACATAATAGAATACAATAGTAGTAGAATTACACAAATTATAAGAAAAAAATAACAAGAAAATACGAAATTCGTGACACGACCCCCTTTTAAAAAGTGTTTATTCCCAAACATAGAAATAATGACATGATATGAGATGATTAATGTTTATGTACCCAAATATTTACTAATCGTGATTCAATACAAGGTACTAACAACAAAAACATGAAAACAAACATAAACATATGCAATGAATAAAATAAGATAAGTAGTTCAAATCACTACAAGAATGACACTTTCTCTATCTTGCTGCTAACGATGCATATGAGACCATCTAAACGTTAATTAATACACAAACGTTTAAGATCATACAAAGCTCCAATAACTTTTGTCAATAATTCCCTCATTCCTGCAGTAGTCCAGCACATAGCTAAAATAAATGGGATTCTGATCCAGGAATACAATGCTCCGTCCATCATATCCATACCGGCGGTTGGTGATGATGACAAAAATGCATGATGGGTCATGGCGTAAATTAATATTTGACGTATGGAACAACCTGCCACCAACATTCAGAGTAATTTCACTTTCTTCTATCCTTCTGAACTTGTCAAAAAGTACTTGATTCAGTTCATCTCTTGCTTTTGTCAACTGAGCTGATGTCATTTGCCTGATTTCTTCCAAAGATCTACTTGTGGTAGGTGCTGATGGTCTATCCGTGATGCTACCACTGGCAGACGGACACGACAAAACATATTGGCGTTGAGATTCATCACCATTGTAAGTAGTTGACGCGATAACTCGACGTGGAACATAATGCTCAACTGACGACTTCTTTGGTCCCGAGTAAATTTCATACTTGTTTTTATTTTCCTCTGAGTTATTTCTCTTAACAGGTGACCTAGATCTCGATCTGGCACAAGATGAAGATCCTAACTCACAATCGTTTTCTTCTGTGGGTATACTTATGGTGTTTGTCCAGATGAGTGACTACGCCCTCTTTTGGCTGGTGACCTATCAACTACTGCTTTTGATTCTGAACTTGATCTCTTCCTTGATGTAATTTGCGTGTCTGTTTGCTTGGTTTCTACAATCTTACTCTGGGCTTCGGTCTACCTATAAGTTTCAAAGGCATCACTTGCCTTCTGACCCGTTTCCTCAGTCACTCTATTGTGGTATCTAGATGATGGAGATTTTTCTCTGGTGGCAACGTAGTCGCAGAAATCACAAAGCCAACCGAAGTTGCTATGACGTTCCATGATGTGTCTTTCTGCAGCGGCTTTGGTAACAAAGAATTAGACTTGGAATATGGGGTGCATATGGTGCATTGATACGTTGGCTTGTTCTAAAACAAAATTAAATATAATCATTAAATCTCTTGGGTTTATCAATCTACCACGTCTATTCATTTTTACTTGGCTTATATTTCTATTTTTATTAGTTGTCATAGATTGGTATGAAATCTACTACAGACTCCTCGTTGTCACTTGAGCTATACGCATGTAATAATTGATCATCTTCTATTGATGACTGAACTGAATTTTCGGCATTATCAGATTCGTCATGTTCATCTGAAATGTACGATTCTTCAAAATGTTCAGTATCATCTTGTTCAACAGAAGAATTATCAATTCGAGGGAACCAGTTGGGTTTGTTTTCTCCATTGTATTTCTTTAATCGATTGAAATGCACAATTTTTGGTTTTGAATATGGAGATTCTTGGATGCGAAATACGACATCGCTGAGACATTTTGTAATGATATATGGCCCTTTTCATGGACATTGCAGTTTTGGACTACGACCCTTTTTCCGAACAAGATTGAATAACCACACACTATCGCCCTCGACAAACGCCATTATACCCTTGGTCATAATTCTTTTTCATAGCTTGCAACTATTAAATCTAAATGTTTCCTAGCAAATTTATGTATGATGGATAATGACTCTACTAAGTCGTGTGCATATGAGGTGTTTTCACTTCTTTTCTCTTCTCTTGGATGTCCAAAGAGAAGGTCAATTGGAAGTGAGATCTCGCGGCCAAACACCATAAGACAAGGATATATCTTTGTAGAATTGTGGCCGGACGAACGATACGCCATCATTAAATATGGAACATGCACTTCCCAATCCCATTGATTTTCACTACAGAATAATGATAACATGTCTTCAGGCGTTTTATGAAAACGTTCTACCATGCCATCGCTTTCTGGGTGAAGTGGTGTTGTTCTTGTTTTGTTGATTCCTAGGATAGCAAACATTCTTTGAATACAGCAGTCTCAAAATTTATGCCTTGGTCTGAATGAATTATACTGGGGACGCCAAAAATAGCAACAAATTGTTCAACCAGAATTTTTCCTACTGTGTGAGACTCTTGGTTTGGGATTGGAAATGTGTCCATCCACTTCGTAAAGTAATCACAGACCACCAACAAATACTTATTGCCTTGCTGTGATTGTGTAAGTGGTCCCAAACATCAACTGCGATTCGCTCAAGCGGTGCGCCAACATTATATTTCTTCATTGAAGCTCTATTTGTTTTAGGTGTTTTTTTCTTGAAGCACACAAATCACAAATATTGAACCAATGGGTAGCGTCCTTTTCCATGGCAGACCAAAAGAATCTAGTTCTTATTTCAGATAATGTTTTGGTTATACCAAGATGTCCAGACGTTTGGGTTTCATGAAGTTGTTTAAAAACGAAATTTCGAAATTTTGTGGGTAGAAGGAGCTGCCAATCAAATCTTTTGCCGTCAAAGGTTTCCCATTTCCTGTATAAAAGTCCTGATCTTAGGTGTAGGAAATTCCATCTCGCCCAGTAATATTTAAATGTAAATGATAAATTTGAAATTTCTTACCATTTGGTCTATCACTTAATTCTTTGAATTCGATCATTCTCTTTAGATCTTCGTTATTTTCCTGTTCTGCTCTAAGAACATCAACATCTAAATCCCCATTTTCCAGCAAACTTAAGATTTGTCTTTCATTGTCGCATGTCTCTTCATTTACTATGGACAATATTGTGACATTTCTTATATTGTTGATGGAACAATGGTTATCTTCAGTGTGAGGTTCATCTAATAATTTACTTTCTACTTTTTCTTTTTCTTCAACTTTATAACAGTGCTTGCATATGTCTAAACATGGCCTTCATGAGAGAGCATCGGCATTCAGATGACTCAATCACAAAGTCATACTCGGACAATACTTCAACATGTTCAAGCCATCTAGAAAGTTGCCCTTTTGGGTTTTTAAAATTTTTCAAACATTTTAGAGTCAAATAAAGGTAATAACAAAACTACCGAACTTGAATGATCAATCTCACAGTCCAGAGAAAATGACAAAAACGAATCAGTCATACCGGAGAATTGGTGGATCGCAATGGTCCTGACTTGGTACAGGCATTTCAAACGAAATGGTGGGTTAAACCAGGTTTCATGGCGCCAAACCTCCCTCTTCCATTGCGATCTTAGGATCCGGTAATGACCATAGAACACAACATAGTTGTGAGACACAATAGGGATATTGAGGTGATCATCCCAGTACAGCAGACCAGTCAAACACTAATTAAAACAATTAACTATCATATCTTTTAACTCAATTTTGAACTTTTCCACCAGTGGCTGATAACGAAGAAAGATTTTTTTAGGGATCGTATGAGACGTATTTTCTTATAGCCCTGCTTTTATTCTAATTTATTTTATTTATTTTAATTCTTATTTCCTTAAGATATTCAAAACCATGAATCGGATAACTAGAACTAAAGTTATGGTTTCAACAAAAATGTTAACAGACAACGATGACAACAGCATCACTCCATATTTTTTTAAACACAAACACATTTTTTTTGCAGTCATATAAAAAACTGTTTTTATTTTTATTTTATTGTATGCAACTGTTGTTTGTGTGTGTGAGGGTGTGTGTGTGTGAGTGTGTGTGTTTTGCATTGCAAACTGACAAAATGTTGATAGGACAGGCCACCCAGCTAAGTTCAAAAGGGTCTTGAAAGCCTTTTATAATTTTTGACGTTTGGCTTCCTACGACTCTTGGGATCTGAAAAAGTCCAAATGAAAAAAACCCAGAAAGACCTGTTGGTTATCTTGATTAAAAATATTCCTCGTTCAACGAATTGTTGCTCAAATTTTAATTTTGAGAAATTTAACTGACTGAAGTGTAGGGTATTCCGAAAAACAGAAATTTTTAGTAGTTAAATTATCTCGTTGAAGCTCAAGTCAAAGTATTACTGATGCCTCTCAATCAGGTTGTGTTCATGCACATGGAACAAATCGATCCAGCCATCTTGTTTTCATAAAATAAAACATCGGAACCATCACGAGTTCAAGACCTTATTGATAATTCTAAATCAATTGCACGTTAAATCATATCATTAAGATCGCAAAATGTTTGCATGCGTCATAACTACATATTAAGTAGAGAGTTGCCAAAACGATAAAACGATGAAAAAATTAACATATCTGGAAAAGTTCAATCTGTTTGTGAATATTATGCTGTTGAGATAAAAATAGTTCGCGCAGTAATATAAGAAATTTAATTGCAATAACAGCTATTTATGTGCGATAATGCACCGGATGGTGACCTTTCGGTATTTTTTTTAAATTGATCATTGATAAAATTTTAAACAGACTCTAACTTTTTCACAAACTGGCATTAAAATCAATTCTCATGACGAACTATTTTACATCCTATTATGCAACATATGAATCGTTATGCAATAGACAACAGGGTGAATCTAAGTATACATCTAGATATTCGAGAATAGGTCTCTCGTATGATAATACGATAATGAGACGTTCGTGACAATATTTTACCTTATTTTAATGGAAAAACCCCTAGGATTACGATGAAATATCACAATTCTCAATAGCTGACTTTATGCGACATAATTTCTAAAGGTTATAGTGAAGCGGATAAACTTGATTTTTCACCAAAAAATTTCACATCGTGATTAAAGCATGAAACTTTGCACAAACATTCTTCAATATATAATAGTTTAGAATTAAAATTAAAAATTTAAATTAAAATTAAAAGTCGGCCATCTTGATTTCGGCCATTTTCAAGATGGCCGCTGTGAAATTAAAATGGTGCTATTTCTTTATAATTTTTTGCGCAAAACTACTTTTTATTTTCAAATTTATTATTTTAATGGGACATTTAGACACTCATATGAAAATAAAATTATGTAATCATTTTTAGTGCGCATGCACAAAAAGTTGTCAAAAGTAAACATTATATCTCTGATTTTCAAGCTGTGAGTGGCCCATAATACTTTATTAAGGTATTATGTTTTTTCCCTCAGTTTCGTTCGGTGTCCGTGGACGTCTGTCGCACTGTCCGCCCGTTTGTCAGTCCGTGCGTCCCCAAAGGTTTCCAAATGATAACTAGAAAACGCTTCAATGGATTTGAATTATTTTTATTTTCAAGACTATCCAAAAGATATGATAAAAATTATCATGCTTGTGAATAAATTGACCGGAAACAAAAAACAAACAAATTCAATTTGATAATCATTTTTTGGCTAAATAATAAATTCAACATAATAATAAATATATTCAAATTGATTAATTAATGTTCATAAATATTTCAAAATAAATTGTCCAAATCAAATAAATAAATTGTTCCATCAATACCACATATTCATCATCATCATCAATAACACACATTCTGAAAAAGACTAAATTATTGATTAATACCAAATAAATAATTAAGAAAAAATGGATGGGCGAGAGGGTAGAAAATTAAACGTCTAAACCATATGAAAACCAGTAGTGAAGTGATGACCGGCGGCAAATGTACGCATGAGCTAGATTGAACTTCAAATTAATGAAGTGTAAAACAGGTAGCTGAGCATGCAAAGAATAAGATTAATAATTTGAGCAAAGAATTAACAATTTTTAAATAAAAAAATATCAATTATCATGCTTGTAAATAAATTGGCCGGAAACAAAAATAAACAAATTCAATTTGATAATCATATTTTAGCAAAATAATAAATTCAACAAATTAATTAAGTTTATCATCTAAGGATAAACAAATTTAATGAAAGTTGAAATGTTGTAAATTTTGTTTTTTTTTTCATGGCGGTCTCGGGATTTAACAAATCCTTGAAAAATGCAATCCCGTAATGCAATTCTTCAGCCCTTGCGAAAACGACATTTACCACCAGCGCTATCTATAAAAAGTTTAATTGTGTCGCACGAAGTTCACATCTAATCACGATTATAATTTTCTTAAAAGAGACCCATATAATTAAGTCGTTTTTTTTCATTTCCTTTGAAAACCGGATTTAATAAGTTCTCTTCACTGAACACGTGGGGGAATTAGCAGCAAATAAGAAAATATCTGACACGCCCGAGGTCGGTAATCATGTTTTAAACGTTTCGGATATTACGATGCATGAGAATTGTGTCCAAAATTTTACTCAAAAACCGAACAAGAAAGCAATTCTACCACGCTCATTGTATGTTAACAATATGATGTAACTATTTGCCCTAATATGAGGAAGGTTAAACCTGTGACGCTCCCAAAGTTACACTTATTAAGGTCTTTCCCTTTCCAAAGGGAAGACCTTATTGTATTTCGTCGGCCTATTATTATTCTTTTTTTTTTCTTCCAGTCGGGTGCAAAAATTGCCTTGACCGATTTTCATGAAATTTTGCACACTTATTCAGCACTACCAGGAATAGACTAAGCTATGGACACGACGCTAAATTATTTGTAGTTTCGGCGCAATAGCGCAAAACGCTGTTTACTCTTGTGTTCAGATCTCCTCCGACACAGCAATAGTTATCAAGATTCTGTTTAGTGGAAATGGTAGCTTACATCCTGGTGATAATTTATCATGCAAAAACAATGCTCTAATTTACTTCCTGGTTGCGCGCGTATGGCGCAAACTTGGCGCAAAATGTAAAAGTTGTCTGATTTTGATGAAATTTGGTATCCAGGTAGATTTGAGGGTCTTGATCACGAATCTGTGGTCAAAATTTTTTTTGCGTTTACCATTGCCAAAATGGCGGTCGTCAAATGGTTTTTTACTTATAACTCGAAAACCGCTAGAGATAGTATTAATAATATATGAACAAAAAATGATCGTCTTGAAAAGACCTACAATTTGAGTCCAAGAAGTGCATGATTCGGTTGAGCGGTTTCGAAATAACGGCCAAAACAGGTTTTCGCGAAATACGTTTTTTGCCAATAACGTGAAAACCGTAACAGATAGTATAATAGACATGTGTATCAAAAATGACCGCCTTGACAAGACCTACAATTTAAGCCCAAGAAGTACATATAACGATTGACTGGTTTCAAAATGGCGGCCAAAAACATCATCCGATGCATTATTTACTTGTATCTAACATTTAAACGGTTACAGATAATATAGTAAATATATATATATTTATTATCAGTAATTAAAGAGCTTGACTTAAGGACAAAGGTCAAAGGTCAATTTACGGGAAAGACCTCTCATTTGTTCTCTGAACAAATGGCACTTTAATTTTTAATTGTTTTTTGTTTGTTTTTAATATTCAAAAATAAAAACAAACTAGCTTTTCTTGTGTGTTACGCGTGCGTCTAAAATTTTCAAAGGAAAAGCGTTCAAAAGTTCGAGAAAAGAAGCGTGCTAAACCGGACGTTGAAGGAAAATTCAGCTCATAGTACAACTCAAATATTGACATTTTTACCATCATCGCTCCCTTCGGGAGCGTATAAAACCGATGAAAGATTACCTGGGTATCAGAGATTTCGTTATTGAAAAGCAATTATATATACATTTTGATCATTCGCACCTTACTCGCTTTCAATTTAATTCTATATTGCAAAAATGTTTAAAGTTTCGTAATATTTCTGGTCATTTTAGGCCTCGCTCGTTTAGAATAGGGGCTGTCACAAAGGCAAAGCAGAAGGGAGTTAATGATGAAACTATTAAAACTTGGGGCCGTTGGAGTTCATCTGCATTTCTTGGATATATTCGTCTAAATATGTAATAGGTATGTAATAGGTAATAAGGATTTCAGTACAGGTCGACGAGTCATATGGTTTGTGGGTTCTTCCATTGTTTATTAAACAAGCAGATCTGCCGACAAAAGAGCAGGGGATTCCAATCTATTTTTACAAAGCAAAGCCATGGTTATTAGTACTTGAGGCATGAAATGGGCTGCCTTAATACACAGGATTCAAGGTCTGTTGAAAGAACGCCCCCTTCTGATTTCATTTTAATACAACTTAGGGCCATACACTGATATAGAGATTTGTTTAATTGCTGTACTCAAATTTGCAGCTTCCAAATTGTCGCATTATTTGGAGTGAGATGTTGCCATGAAGGTACTGGCAAAGCATTGGGAAAATTTCGGAAGCGACTTAACTTGTGGGTCAGAAATTTCATAGATAGTATAAATGGCTATACGATAAGGCACCCGAACATTTGTGCAAATAAAGGTAATAACAAAACTACCGAACTTGAATGATCGATCTCATAGTCCAGAGAAAATGACAAAAACGAATCAGTCATACCAGAGAACTTATGGATCGCAATGGTCCTGACTTGGTACAGGCATTTCAAACGAAATGGTGGGTTAAACCAGGTTTTATGGCGCCAAACCTCCCTCTTCCATTGCGATCTTAGGATCCGAAATGAAAGTGATTTGTTCCGATTCAATTGAACTCCGTTGTCAGATGTGGGTACTCGAGTGTATTCAAATACAATACAAGGGGCATTGGAATGTTTCCTCAAATAAGATGGCACCTCAGTATTTCCACCAATATTACATTAAAGTTGTTCCAGAGGGGGTCGGTTATTCCTTAATTTCTTTCTTCTTTCGTATAGACACACTCATATGGCGGGATCTGGCAAGAAATAAAAAGGTTCATGACCTCCAAATTGTACGTTTGCTTATATTAGGGAAATGGTTCTCGTGTCACCACGGGACCGTTTACTTTTTTATTTTTAAACTAAGTTGGCCATCTCGTTACCAGAGGGGCCGGTTCTTGAACTGACACCAGTTTGGAACTTGCGTTTGAACAACTTTATGTTATTAATCCAAAGGGTTCGGGTTATAATTAAACAATGCAGGCTTGCGTGTCGGTGGAATTGAACCTCGATCTCTCTATTCTCGTACATAGGGGATTTTCGTTTTCACTGTCACCAGTGAAGCACATGTTGGCAAATGGTTTTTCATAAAATCGCGTCGACTTGCATTTTCTTCTTGCCGGGTCCTTCCATTGAAATTAAGCTGTGACAATTTTTTATCCAACAACATATTTGAGTAGTGATTTATTGCCTAATTGAATCTTGCATTAATTAAGTTGATCATCTAAGGATAAACAAATATAATGAAAGTTGAAATGTTGTAAATTTTGTTTTTTCCATGGCGGGTCCGGGACTGTGACTTCGTATTTTAACAAATCCTTAAAAAATGCAATCCCGTCATGCTATTCTTCAACCCTTGCGAAATCGACATTTTTAACCCACCTCCAACCCCATGTGCATCCTTTCTTCCTATTTTAGCTCATCTGACATGTGAGCTATTGTCATCACTTGGCGTCCGTCGTCCGTCCGTCCGTAAACTTTTTAAAACGTTAATTCCTCTGACACCATAATAAGGCCAATTGCAACCAAACTTGGCATTGTTGTTCATTAGCATTCGATGCTAAGAACTGATGTGGGGATATTTTATTCGTCTTAAAACATGGCCGCAGTGGCTGAAAATGGAACATAGGGGTAAATTGCATATTCCGGCTCTCCCGGATAGATGTACTGATAACCAATTGTTGGGCCTTGGAGAATAAATCTAGTCGAAGGTTGACATTTATTCAAGCAACAACAGATGTGGTAATGATGTGGTAAAATACTGCAAAAAAGGGGGAATACAATAAAAATACAAAGTATATGAAAAGGTTCAAAGTTCAAAAAGAAAACGGTACAGTAGGATCGAAAATGAACAATTATCAATTAAATATTCATATAAAGACAGCAAAATTACAGTTTAAAGTTCAAAATATTGTTTACAATGAACGGGAAATTCCCTTCGTCTGTCCGATACGTAATTCCAGTGTTCCGTTGAAATTTATCGAAATAAAGGCATAATATGATGAAAAATATATCAAGGAACAGTTTTTGTACAGTTATTGGAATGTTTATGTTGTACTCACGTCGTGAATTGCCACGAATCACAGATAGCGTCCTGTTTTAATTTTCCTTTTTCATGGCGCGGGGAGAAATGACAAAGGGAGAGGAAACGATCTTACATCCTACGGATCATTAGGGTTATCTCTCGGATCAATAACGAAGGAGATGAAAAATCCAATGAAGTATCGAAAGTCCAAACAGGAGTTAGAAACGGTGTTAGTTGAAGTAATCCAATTTTACAAGTGATGAAGAAAATAACTAGAAAAATATTTTAACGTTGAAACACAAAACGTGTAACAGAACACTTCCCGTCTGATATCCAGGGGGATATCACTATTACTTTCACATTAATGGTGTAAACACATAAATCCCAAAGTCATTCAAGAATCATAGAGTATAAGGTATACAAAATTGTACAGTTTATTCACGGAATGTATTCTTGATACTTAGCTCCAACGTGTCTGGCTTCCAGCGTTGCCCAATGGGAGTATCCTGCGTTGCCACGCACGGTGTGATGAGGAACAACTTGTTCCAAGAATGGAGTGTCGTTCTGGTATTCACGATGCCAGAAAGATTATCATGCTTGTAAATAAATTGGCCGGAAACAAAAATAAACAAATTCAATTTGATAATCATATTTTAGCAAAATAATAAATTCAACAAATTAATTAAGTTTATCATCTAAGGATAAACAAATTTAATGAAAGTTGAAATGTTGTAAATTTTGTCTTTTTTTTCATGGCGGTCTCGGGATTCTTAACAAATCCTTGAAAAATGCAATCCCGTCATGCAATTCTTCAGCCCTTGCGAAAACGACATTTACCACCAGCGCTATCTATAAAAAGTTTAATTGTGTCGCACGAAGTTCACATCTAATCACGATTATAATTTTCTTAAAAGAGACCCATATAATTAAGTCGTTTTTTTTCATTTCCTTTGAAAACCGGATTTAATAAGTTCTCTTCACTGAACACGTGGGGGAATTAGCAGCAAATAAGAAAATATCTGACACGCCCGAGGTCGGTAATCATGTTTTAAACGTTTCGGATATTACGATGCATGAGAATTGTGTCCAAAATTTTACTCAAAAACCGAACAAGAACGCAATTCTACCACGCTCATTGTATGTTAACAATATGATGTAACTATTTGCCCTAATATGAGGAAGGTTAAACCTGTGACGCTCCCAAAGTTACACTTATTAAGGTCTTTCCCTTTCCAAAGGGAAGACCTTATTGTATTTCGTCGGCCTATTATTATTCTTTTTTTTTTCTTCCAGTCGGTTGCAAAAATTGCCTTGACCGATTTTCATGAAATTTTGCACACTTATTCAGCACTACCAGGAATAGACTAAGCTATGGACACGACGCTAAATTATTTGTAGTTTCGGCGCAATAGCGCAAAACGCTGTTTACCCTTGTGTTCAGATCTCCTCCAACACAGCAATAGTTATCAAGATTCTGTTTAGTGGAAATGGTAGCTTACATCCTGGTGATAATTTATCATGCAAAAACAATGCTCTAATTTACTTCCTGGTTGCGCGCGTATGGCGCAAACTTGGCGCAAAATGTAAAAGTTGTCTGATTTTGATGAAATTTGGTATCCAGGTAGATTTGAGGGTCTTGATCACGAATCTGTGGTCAAAATTTTTTTTGCGTTTACCATTGCCAAAATGGCGGTCGTCAAATGGTTTTTTACTTATAACTCGAAAACCGCTAGAGATAGTATTAATAATATATGAACAAAAAATGATCGTCTTGAAAAGACCTACAATTTGAGTCCAAGAAGTGCATGATTCGGTTGAGCGGTTTCGAAATAACGGCCAAAACAGGTTTTCGCGAAATACGTTTTTTGCCAATAACGTGAAAACCGTAACAGATAGTATAATAGACATGTGTATCAAAAATGACCGCCTTGACAAGACCTACAATTTAAGCCCAAGAAGTACATATAACGATTGACTGGTTTCAAAATGGCGGCCAAAAACATCATCCGATGCATTATTTACTTGTATCTAACATTTAAACGGTTACAGATAATATAGTAAATATATATATATTTATTATCAGTAATTAAAGAGCTTGACTTAAGGACAAAGGTCAAAGGTCAATTTACGGGAAAGACCTCTCATTTGTTCTCTGAACAAATGGCACTTTAATTTTTAATTGTTTTTTGTTTGTTTTTAATATTCAAAAATAAAAACAAACTAGCTTTTCTTGTGTGTTACGCGTGCGTCTAAAATTTTCAAAGGAAAAGCGTTCAAAAGTTCGAGAAAAGAAGCGTGCTAAACCGGACGTTGAAGGAAAATTCAGCTCATAGTACAACTCAAATATTGACATTTTTACCATCATCGCTCCCTTCGGGAGCGTATAAAACCGATGAAAGATTACCTGGGTATCAGAGATTTCGTTATTGAAAAGCAATTATATATACATTTTGATCATTCGCACCTTACTCGCTTTCAATTTAATTCTATATTGCAAAAATGTTTAAAGTTTCGTAATATTTCTGGTCATTTTAGGCCTCGCTCGTTTAGAATAGGGGCTGTCACAAAGGCAAAGCAGAAGGGAGTTAATGATGAAACTATTAAAACTTGGGGCCGTTGGAGTTCATCTGCATTTCTTGGATATATTCGTCTAAATATGTAATAGGTATGTAATAGGTAATAAGGATTTCAGTACAGGTCGACGAGTCATATGGTTTGTGGGTTCTTCCATTGTTTATTAAACAAGCAGATCTGCCGACAAAAGAGCAGGGGATTCCAATCTATTTTTACAAAGCAAAGCCATGGTTATTAGTACTTGAGGCATGAAATGGGCTGCCTTAATACACAGGATTCAAGGTCTGTTGAAAGAACGCCCCCTTCTGATTTCATTTTAATACAACTTAGGGCCATACACTGATATAGAGATTTGTTTAATTGCTGTACTCAAATTTGCAGCTTCCAAATTGTCGCATTATTTGGAGTGAGATGTTGCCATGAAGGTACTGGCAAAGCATTGGGAAAATTTCGGAAGCGACTTAACTTGTGGGTCAGAAATTTCATAGATAGTATAAATGGCTATACGATAAGGCACCCGAACATTTGTGCAAATAAAGGTAATAACAAAACTACCGAACTTGAATGATCGATCTCATAGTCCAGAGAAAATGACAAAAACGAATCAGTCATACCGGAGAACTTATGGATCGCAATGGTCCTGACTTGGTACAGGCATTTCAAACGAAATGGTGGGTTAAACCAGGTTTTATGGCGCCAAACCTCCCTCTTCCATTGCGATCTTAGGATCCGAAATGAAAGTGATTTGTTCCGATTCAATTGAACTCCGTTGTCAGATGTGGGTACTCGAGTGTATTCAAATACAATACAAGAGGCATTGGAATGTTTCCTCAAATAAGATGGCACCTCAGTATTTCCACCAATATTACATTAAAGTTGTTCCAGAGGGGGTCGGTTATTCCTTAATTTCTTTCTTCTTTCGTATAGACACACTCATATGGCGGGATCTGGCAAGAAATAAAAAGGTTCATGACCTCCAAATTGTACGTTTGCTTATATTAGGGAAATGGTTCTCGTGTCACCACGGGACCGTTTACTTTTTTATTTTTAAACTAAGTTGGCCATCTCGTTACCAGAGGGGCCGGTTCTTGAACTGACACCAGTTTGGAACTTGCGTTTGAACAACTTTATGTTATTAATCCAAAGGGTTCGGGTTATAATTAAACAATGCAGGCTTGCGTGTCGGTGGAATTGAACCTCGATCTCTCTATTCTCGTACATAGGGGATTTTCGTTTTCACTGTCACCAGTGAAGCACATGTTGGCAAATGGTTTTTCATAAAATCGCGTCGACTTGCATTTTCTTCTTGCCGGGTCCTTCCATTGAAATTAAGCTGTGACAATTTTTTATCCAACAACATATTTGAGTAGTGATTTATTGCCTAATTGAATCTTGCATTAATTAAGTTGATCATCTAAGGATAAACAAATATAATGAAAGTTGAAATGTTGTAAATTTTGTCTTTTCCATGGCGGGTCCGGGACTGTGACTTCGTATTTTAACAAATCCTTAAAAAATGCAATCCCGTCATGGTATTCTTCAACCCTTGCGAAATCGACATTTTTAACCCACCTCCAACCCCATGTGCATCCTTTCTTCCTATTTTAGCTCATCTGACATGTGAGCTATTGTCATCACTTGGCGTCCGTCGTCCGTCCGTCCGTAAACTTTTTAAAACGTTAATTCCTCTGACACCATAATAAGGCCAATTGCAACCAAACTTGGCATTGTTGTTCATTAGCATTCGATGCTAAGAACTGATGTGGGGATTTTTTATTCGTCTTAAAACATGGCCGCAGTGGCTGAAAATGGAACATAGGGGTAAATTGCATATTCCGGCTCTCCCGGATAGATGTACTGATAACCAATTGTTGGGCCTCGGAGAATAAATCTAGTCGAAGGTTGACATTTATTCAAGCAACAACAGATGTGGTAATGATGTGGTAAAATACTGCAAAAAAGGGGGAATACAATAAAAATACAAAGTATATGAAAAGGTTCAAAGTTCAAAAAGAAAACGGTACAGTAGGATCGAAAATGAACAATTATCAATTAAATATTCATATAAAGACAGCAAAATTACAGTTTAAAGTTCAAAATATTGTTTACAATGAACGGGAAATTCCCTTCGTCTGTCCGATACGTAATTCCAGTGTTCCGTTGAAATTTATCGAAATAAAGGCATAATATGATGAAAAATATATCAAGGAACAGTTTTTGTACAGTTATTGGAATGTTTATGTTGTACTCACGTCGTGAATTGCCACGAATCACAGATAGCGTCCTGTTTTAATTTTCCTTTTTCATGGCGCGGGGAGAAATGACAAAGGGAGAGGAAACGATCTTACATCCTACGGATCATTAGGGTTATCTCTCGGATCAATAACGAAGGAGATGAAAAATCCAATGAAGTATCGAAAGTCCAAACAGGAGTTAGAAACGGTGTTAGTTGAAGTAATCCAATTTTACAAGTGATGAAGAAAATAACTAGAAAAATATTTTAACGTTGAAACACAAAACGTGTAACAGAACACTTCCCGTCTGATATCCAGGGGGATATCACTTACTTTCACATTAATGGTGTAAACACATAAATCCCAAAGTCATTCAAGAATCATAGAGTATAAGGTATACAAAATTGTACAGTTTATTCACGGAATGTATTCTTGATACTTAGCTCCAACGTGTCTGGCTTCCAGCGTTGCCCAATGGGAGTATCCTGCGTTGCCACGCACGGTGTGATGAGGAACAACTTGTTCCAAGAATGGAGTGTCGTTCTGGTATTCACGATGCCAGAAAGAATGTCCAAAACAATGAATTGTCAAAATTTATCTACAAATTTGTACAGTCAACACACGGTGCAAATGACTCAACGTCTCTAAGTCTCGTCGGCCTCGACTTACAGAACCAGTTCGGTTATTGGTCGAGTGTATGTCTTAGATCTCCCGTCGACCATGATACGGATTCCGACCTTTCGAACGTGGTCGTCGGAACCTTGTACGGCGTTGGCGATTATGCCGGTTGGCCACTGTGTCCTACATAAACTATTGTCCTTGACAAGAACTACGTCGACTACACGGAGATCTCTCCGCACTTCTGTCCATTTTCGCCTTCGTTGTAAGAGCGGTAAATATTCTCTTTTCCAGCGAGTCCAAAACATACTTGCCAAAGCCTGAACCCGTTTCCATTCAATTCTGTATAAATCTCCTTTGTCCGTGGGTTCCGGGTTGTCTATCGAAAAGACGTAGTCTGTCTTTGGAGTTAATAACATTGCCGGTGTTAGAATAAGTGGAGATTCCGGGTCGGAAGATACGGGAATTAACGGTCTATAGTTGATAATAGCACACGCTTCAGCCATGAACGTGTTCAACACGTCGTGTGTAAGAGTTTTCCCGGAATTCTCAAAGAACAGTGAATCCAGAATTCGCCTGGTAACCCCGATCATGCGTTCCCAGACGCCGCCCATGTGGGATGAATGGGCTGGGTTGAACTGCCACGTTGCACCCGAATCGTGAAGATACGTGGATAAGGTCGGATCTTCGTCAACGTTGATTGGCGTGTCACCGGGTTTAACGGTTTTAATGTTCAACTCCTTTACTGCACCGACGAAATTTGTCCCTTGGTCGGACCGAAAGAGCTTAACTTTCCCACAGACTGAAGTGAAACGTTTTAAAGCGTAAATGAATGCGGACGAAGTCATTTCCTCTACGAGCTCGATATGAACTGCCCTTATAACGAGACACGTAAACATGACTGCCCATCGTTTCGAGTTAGCGCTTCCTCCTCGTGTTTTTCGTGTCACTATTTGCCACGGTCCAAAGATATCTACTCCGACATTAGTAAACGGAGGTAACGGTTCGAGACGATCCCTTGGCAGATCGGCCATAATTTGTGTTTGTAACTTCCCTCGGTGTTTCCGACATACGAGGCACTGGTGAATTACAATTACGCTAGAGATGAGGCGTTTTACGCTAGTAATTTAGAAGCCTGCTGATCGGATTGCACCTTCGGTTAGGTGACGACCCTAATGCTTGATTTCCTGATGGAAATGTTTCACTAGAAGCGGTGCTATCCTGTGACGTCCAGGGATGATTATCGGTTTCTTCTCTATGACGTTGGCGTTAGAATGATCTATGCGGCCGCCGACTCTAAGTAGGGCATAATCGTCTAGGTACGAATTAAGATCACGAATTGGACTTCGTTTCGGCAACGTCTCCTTGTGCAGGATGCACTGAATTTCCTCTTCGTACACTTCGGTTTGCGCGCTTCTAATGACAAAGGTTTTAGCGTCTTCGTACAGTTCGACTGTGCTTCATTGTTTTTGGTCCGATTTGTAGAGACGAGCGAATCTTTTAAGTTTAAACACAACTTTAACTAAGTCGTTCCAGGAATCGAGATGTCGGAGACGGTCAGTTTCGAAATTTGATTCGTGTTTACACTCGGCAGTTGTCTTGTAAACTTGTATGGGACGGATTTCCTTGTCGTCGTCGGGTTGAACGAGTTCACGATCAGTTTCGGTATCTTCCGGTTGTTTAGAGGCGTTATCTAAAAATTCCTTTGGTCCGCGTAGCCAAACACTATTTTGAAGTTCTTGCGCGAGAATCGATCTCGTGGCCAAGTCCGCAGGGTTGCGGTTGGTCGGAACATAGTTCCACTGCTCGGGTGAACTAAATTTCTTTATGCGTTCAACTCTATTTGCGACATAGAAATAGAATCGTCTCTTTTCGTTGGATATGTAGCCTAGAACCACTTTACTGTCTGTGTAATACTTAATAGCGTCAAATTGTAGCTTAAGTTCCGTGACGGCGATCTGAGCTATCTCGATAGCTAGTACGGCGGCACATAGTTCTAAGCGAGGAATAGTATGTCCGGTGGTCGGTGCGACTTTGGCCTTTCCAATGACGAAACCAAGGTCCAGAGATCCATCGGAGTTGGTCGTCTGAAGATATACTACGGCCCCTATCGCATCCTTCGAGGCATCACAAAAGACGTGGAGCTACTTCGTTAGTTTTTTACTCAGATGAGGAACGTACGGTCGTGGTATTCGTACCGTTTCTAAAGCCTTGAGCGTTTCTTGCCATTTTTCCCAGTCAGAAGCTATCTCTTCAGATACCGGTTCGTCCCAATCGGTAGTTGTCTTAACGAGTCTACGGAGAAGTAGTTTCCCGAATATGATCACAGGCGCAAGAAATCCAATCGGGTCAAATATTCTGTTAAGGGTTGATAGGATCCCTCTGCGCGTTACGGGTTTTTCGTCACGTGATAAGTTAAAAAGAAACTGGTCGGCGTTTACGTCCCATGATATTCCGAGGCTTCGCTGTAAAGGTTTGTCCTCGGCGTCTAGATCAAGATCCTTGAGGTTTGTAGCAAGATCGTCTTGCGGGAAAGCGGCCATCACTTCCGGGCTGTTAGAGGCGAACTTATGCAAACGAAGGTTTCCGCATTCTAGTAGGGCATTTTGTGTGTCCTTCATGATTTTGATAGCGTCTTCTGCTGTGGGACATGAGGTAAGACCATCGTCTACGTAGAAATCGGACGTGATAAAGTTCACGACATCGCTTCTGTATTTAGGCTCGGCCTCCATGGCAGTTTTATACAATCCAAGGTTGGCTACCGCCAATGACGGACTATTTCCAAAAACATGGACTCTCATGTGGTATTCGATGAGTTCCTTTTCAATGTCATTGTCCTTGTACCAGAAGAATCTAAGGTAGTTCCGGTGATCTTCGCGGACGATGAAACAATGGAACATATGTTGTATGTCAGCTGTTACAACGACCATCTCTCTTCTAAAACGGAGAAGTACTCCGAGGAGACTATTGGCGAGATCGGGCCCTGTAAGCAGTACGTCGTTTAGCGAGACTCCGTTGTATTTGGCGGAAGAATTGAAAACGCCTCGGATCTGATCCGGTTTCTTGGGATGATAGACCCCGAACAAGGGCAAATACCAACACGCCTCACCCTTGTGAAGCTGAAGGGCCACCTCGGCGTGGTTGTTGTCCAAGATTTTGGCCATGAATGCTTGGAAGTGCTTCCATTTCTCGGGATTCTTCTGAAGATTCCTGTCGAGCACCATAGCGCGGTGAGTCGCCTGATCCTTGTTGTTAGGCAATTATCTTCGTGTGGATCGAAACGGTAATGGAGCTTCCCAATTTCCGGTTTCGTTTCGTTTGAACTTTATGTCCATTTGTTTGACAAACTGTCGGTCGTCCTGTGATAATCCTGGTTTATCATCGTCAGGTGTTTTCTCGAAGATGTCTAGCCCTTTCAAGTTGTCATTATGTTCGCATGGTAAGTAATCACAATTTTCTGTTACGTAAAACTGGTTCGGACATGGTTGCATTATTGAGGGTCGCCCATTCGGTAGAATGAACGTTTTCTTGACGTCGATATCAGATGGTGCATGTTGTCGGTCCAGACAAGTTTCGCCTATAATGACCCAGCCTAACGGCAACTTCTGTGCGAAGGGTTCAAAGTGAGACCCTTATCGTTGGTCGAGAGCGTGGTGTACTGCCGGGAGTGTTCTCCCTATAAGAAGTTGGATCTCACAATTTCTATCAATGGGCGGGATGAAGCTAGCTATATCCCGTAGATGTGGATGGTGTATCGCAACTTCAGGTGTTGATATTTCAGACTTGTTGTTTGGAATGTCGTTACACTCGATGATTGTCGGTAAATCAGTCTAAAAATCGTTTCCAATAGACCTAACCATAAGGTCGTTCATTCTCCTTCCTGACATCAGTGTGCGTCCTGAACAGGTCGAAAGATTGAAGTTCCGGTAAGGTCCTTTAACGTTGAACATATCGAAGAATTCGGTTGTAGCTAGTGTGTGACTACTTTGGTCGTCAATTATTGCATACATGCGATGTACAGTGGATCTATCGTGTTTTGGAAAACACGTCTATTGGCAATATCTTTGCACAAGATTTTCCGGTATACGTTGAACCGCATACTTCTGTGCACTTAGCCTGTACGGTGTCTTTGGCGTTGCTTGCCTTTAGAGCCTTTCTCTCCCCGCCATTGTTTTGTGGGGATTCACGAGAAAAACTCGGTGGTCGTTGGTCGGAGTTGGAGATGTGGAGAGCTGTCGGGTGACGTGTGCTCTCGCATTCGTTGCAAACAACTCTTTCTTTACAGTTAGCCTTGATGTGCGTGTCAGACTCACAACACTTAAAGCATATGTTATGTTCCTTTAGCAAATAAAGGTAATAACAAAACTACCGAACTTGAATGATCAATCTCATAGTCCAGAGAAAATTACAAAAACGAATCAGTCATACCGGAGAATTGGTGGATCGCAATGGTCCTGACTTGGTACAGGCATTTCAAACGAAATGGTGGGTTAAACCAGGTTAATGCGTTCTTCAATTGGTTTGGCCCTGAAACCATTACATTCATTTAACGAGTGTTCTCCCTTATGAATGATGCAACGCTCCTTCAGGTTGACTGAATTGCTACTCTCTCTACTGGGCTTGTCCGCGGAGCAATGCTCCGTGCTTTGGTCCGTAGACATCTTGTAAGCACTAATCTTCCCTTTTCCAGCCTGGGAATGCAGCTTAGTGGTAGGCTGACTATTGTAGTCATAGTTAAAACAAGGATTGTTTTTGGTTTTTGAAACTTCACGGATAAAATCCGTTAACTCCGAAAGTGGTGCAAATGGAACTTGATGATTTGTCATGTAATTCGAGGCCTTTGAAGTCCATATGGCAACTTGGAAACTATAGGCAATTGTCCTGATGAGGTGTCGAAATACCCTAACAGGTCTCGAAAGTTCGGGTTGCGTTTCAGGCATTGGATGTGCGAGACGAGATCATACAAGTCATATAGGCGGTCAGTGTCTTTGTTTGTCAATTTGGGGAAGCTTTCTAACTTTTGCCTCAATGCATGCTCTGTTAACTGTAGCGCACCGTAGCGTTCGTCGAGGCGTTCCCAAAGACACTCCAATCCTCTTATTGGATCGTCAAAGTTCGATGCCTTGATGTTTTTGGCGTATTGCGATGACTTATTCCCGAGCCATTTCTTGAGGAGAATGAGCTCTTCGGAGTTGTATATTCCTAGCTCGTCCAAGACGCCTTTGAATTCGGCCTTCCAAACTGCGTAGGACTCTGCTTTGTCGTCGAAGTGAGTGAGACGGGAGAGTAACAGGTCCTTTTTCAGTAGGAACTTAGTTAATTCCTCGGATTTTGAAACCTTGCTGTCGGAACGGTGATCCTGCGTCGACGACGACGTTGTCGGTAACGGATGTCGGTCTTTCCTGGATGGCACAAATACGGGAGCATCCCGATTGAGGCCATAAGTATTGCTAGTGGTGTCCACGTCGTCGGTTTCTCTTCGGAAGGGTGTCGATGCCATGGATGGTGGTCCTATCTTCCTCGGCGCTTCAGTTGTAGCAGGCGTTTCGAAAACCGTGACTTTCCTCGTGTTATCGGAGTGCGTCGGATATGTGTTTATCCCGACGTCGGCTGGATTTTCATCCATTGCATGAGTACTGCTGTTGTGTTGACTCACATAATCTTGTACCTGTAGGATCGGGTCGGCCATCGGTAATGGTAGGTCGACGCCAATGTATGGTTCGTCGTCGATATTTTGACTGCCGTCATCCTCGAACGCTCTCGCTTCAGCTTCAGCCATAGCTGCTTCCATGTGAGCTTCTAATAGTGTTTTGTCAGCTTGCAACTCCAACTTCTTTCGTAGGACGGCCGCTGCTTCTATCGCCTTTGCTCGCTCGTATTCTGTCTTTTGTTGGTCCATTTCGGCTTTGTGGCTAGCCTTCCGCTGCAACTCGTCTCGTGTTCCTCTAGAAGAGCCTCTTGTTTTGTGAGAACAGCTTGTTTAGCTAGAAAGGCTATTTTGGCCTTAGCAGCATCTGCTTTAGCACGCTTGTTTCTTGAAGCACTTGACGAGCTGCTGGATTTTGAGCCACCCACGGATTTGCATCCGCTATTTGGCTTTGACCTAACTGAGTTGCGTTCTTGTTTCACAGACCCATGTGGTTCTAGCATAGTGACATTCTGTTGACCTGAAGTAGGTTGTCTTTGTGGCTGACGTATTGCTGGTGACGCGGGACCAAATGCATTGCTGTTTTGTTTCTTCATTCTTATGACTTCTTACAATCTCTTCTAGACAAAAAGATCGTAGAATAGCTATCTCTTTTAACCTCACTTTCCATTACAGTCGAACCTCGATGTGTCGAAATCGGATTATTCGATACTCGGCTTACTCGAATTATTTTGAAAGTCCCGGCAAAATTCCCATTAACCTAATGCATTTTTACCTTTGATTACTCGAACTCTGATAGTTCGAAATCTCGGTTAAGTCGAGGTATTTTGATAGTCCCCACGCTTTGAAAATAATAGAAATTAACCCTGATTAGTCGAACTCGACAATTAAAATTCTTTGATGTCATTTTTATGTATTTGTGACCGCTGTATGGCTTCAAAAGGTGTTAATCATGTGTTGTTTATTTAATAATCTGACACGCGTGTATTGATGTGTACCACCCAAGCGTTTTAACATCATGGTAAATTGTGTGTTTAATCTGAGGAGACGAATTTAATCAGTTAAGCCAGTTTTTTAATGATTTTTTAGTTCAATTTATGAATAACGATGATTAATTTATATTAATTTAAATAAAAGAAATCGGTGTCAGCTCAAGAAGAAACTTAACTCAAAATAATAGACCACCAATGCCCATGACAAGTGACTTATAACATACATCGTGTTAATTCGTTTCGTAACTGACCTTGAATCATGTTAAACACAACAAAATACGAGATACATCAAGACATGAGAGGTTGTACATCAGAAAAAAACGTGGCGACAGAAGACATGGAAGATGCCAATTCCAGTTTTTTCGTTACTTGCATGAGTCGAACCTCTGATTACTCGAATACTTTTCGATGGTCCCCTCGACTTCGAGTTAACGAAGTATATTGACTGAACAATTCTCGATTTGGTGACTTTCTTCATCTCATATATCCTCAGGAGCTTGAGATAAAGGACACATCGGATTCTAGGAAGTTTGCTTCGTATTTAGATCTAAATCTCGAAAAAGACTCTCAAGGAAAACTTTCAACAAAGCTCTTTGACAAACGTGATGACTTCAACTTTCTAATTGTTAACGTTCCCTTCTGTGTAGCAATATCCGCTCCAGCTTATGCTTATGGAGTTTATGTATCACAATTCGTTACTCCAGAGATTGCGGAAATAACATCGATTTCCTTGCGTCACGTTTGACAAACAAATTGCTAACACAAGGCTATTTTGCTCCTCGGTTGCTGTCTTAACTCAAGAAATTTTACGGTAGACATCATGCACCCATTGACAAATATGAGTCATGGGACTCCTATCTCTCAGATGAGTGCAGATGTTGGTTTGTTTAGGTTTTTTTTTCTTTCTTTCTTTCTCGGATTGTCGTTTTTTATTTTGTGATGCTATTTGTAAACAAAGAGCTCTCCAATGTCCTCCTATTGTTATCAGCTTTTCCTTGCGTTCATCTTGGTACGAAATAACAAATCGATGGCACTTAATTATCATAACGCGTGTAGGACAAATTGTCAAATGGTCCATACCATGATCGGATTTCTGGATTTAGAATCTGTAAAGCTCCTATTTATTTACCGAATTCGTTTACTTCTGGAACAAATGTATCATGGCAAATTTGATTTTTCAAGCAGTTTTTTACATATCACTTTTCTTTGCAACTACAAATTACAGGCCTCCGATATTCGGGTTCCAACTTAATCTTAGGGTCCCATATCCCAATTCAGGTCTGTAGGACCCATACTTCTTGTTCAACGACTTAGTACGTCTTACAGTTTGGAAGTACGTAAGCCGTCCAACAAGAAATATGCGGCTCCCTTCTGCGATGGATTACATCCACATTTTCTAGTCTTGTATGTTTTAACCTTTGGAAGCAATAAATAAAGATTGATGACAATAAACCATCAATTTTAAGGGTGAATGCACAAAATTACACAATAAAGGACCAAATATTGCATTTTTTACAATCATATAAAAATGGTTATCAGAGGACGGGGATTTGGGGTGGAAGTGTCGGGGATTGGGGATGGAAGGACGGGTGGAGGGGTCGGGGAGCGGGGGAAGAGGACCCACTGTCCACCCCACCCCCACCCCATTTATAGACAACATATTCGTTCAGTTTGGTTGACGTGTTCAGCAAACAATAGGGATTCCAATGGGCACCATAGTTCACATTTGCTTGCTGATTTGTTTCTTCATTCATATGAAGCAGACTTTGTAGACTAGCTCTATTTTAACATCTTCGACTGCACTGTGTCCAGCGCCTTAGACCACTAGACCACCTAGGCTAGATAAAAAATCTAGCTTTCGATTGCCTAGTTAAGCCTCCTCGTAGACAATCTAAGGTTGTAACACAGTACACGATGAACATTAGGTGGGTAGGGAGAGAAAGAAAGAGAATTGGTCGCAACTGGTATAGTAATAGAAGTTTATATATATAAATGGTGTTGCGCACAGCTCTGTTAAGTAATTGATATAATATAGAATGGATATGGTGAGCTGCAAAGTTAGAAAGGGGTGTCCGTGTGCCAACAGTGATGAAAATCATCTTTTTAAAGCCGTTGACACCGAAAAATCCAGCATGGGGTTGTGCTAACGACAGCAGAAATTGTGCTTACTCTTCTGGAGCACGACTTGAGTTCGTGGTGTTGATTGCTATTCAGTTTGGTTTTTTTTATGTTTTGAGGTTTTTTTGTGCTGTTCTCGTTCGTGTTTACTGGTTTTGTCTTCATACTTTCGGACTTTTAACATCCAAATGCCTTATTGGTACCTCTTTGCTTACTTTTTATAACACAATACGAAGTATGTAATCTTAAATAAATATCAAATAAAAACAGGATAATAAAATGCTATTTTCGAACATTTCTTAGCGACAGATGTTTAAAATCGTTCTGGTTCTAAACCTAACACCGTTACATTTTATTTAATTTAGTGATATAAAATAAAATTCTACAAAATCATTTATAAATTTATAGGCTTTCATTGGGTGCGTTGCAACAAGTATGAACCGCACTCTCGTTACGTTCTGTTGTTGATTGCTAAATAGTTGTTCTTGAGTGCTTTGATGTTGTCTATTTCTTTGTGCTTTTCTCGTTCATGTAACTGATTTTGTACCCATTTGGATGTTTCACATTGGTACCTTTATACTTCCTTCCAATCAAAGAAAATAAAATAACAAGTAAAAACTTGTTTTATACTACATTTTTACAGTACCTAGTATTATATATTTTAGTTCACCAATTGAATAGGATAAAGAATAAAGGTAATAACATAATTACCCTACTCTGAGTGAGATAATGGCCTTTTTAAAAAAATGAAAAAAAATAAAAGAGATTAAATTTGATTTGAAAATATGCAAGATGCAAGAAAAGGGATACTAATTGTAGGATCAATCCACTGCTCAGGTTGGTGTTTAAATTTTTTTCATGTTTTAATATAGAGGGAGGTCTGAATGTGAACAGTAATGAATTGCATGGTCGAAGGGTTATCAGGTTCTTATCAAAATTGTCTCATTATATTCAGAATACAGGCTTAGAACTGTTTGAACCCTATTTGACTCAAATATGAAGGATTATAATAAGTGTGGTGTATGCATATTTCTTTCCCTGTTTTACAATAATAAAATAAAACCTTTAAAACCTGCAATGTTCGCTAAGAGGCAGACCCTAAATCGTATTACATGTAACCGGTTTGATTTTCTAAAACACAAATTTCAATATTTATAAAGTTAACCTTATTTTATTTCTATGAAAAAGACAAAAGAAAATTTGGACTATACATAAAAGGTACATATATCTACTTTGCGCAGTCAAATCGATCGTTCGCCAAACAATATTAAAATTCTGGAATTATTAAAGATTTGCATGAATGATTTCACATTTCTAATACAAATGTTGCATTTTGGTTGGACCTCTATTTAGATCAAATTTCGACACATAAATACCATTCAATAAGACATAGAACACCATATACATCATTTTCTATTATAAGGTTAGTTTCCTTTTTTTACTTTTCTATTCTTTATGCTGATATGTTTTGTGTGTAGTCTATCTTATACAAGTATAAGCTTTCCAAAAAAGCTTGCTAGGGCCCGGCATTTATTTTTTACAGATGTTTATCGAAGACACATATAAGTCGCAATTAAAAATAAAACCGCAACAACCATGATATGACTAGAACATCTAAATCGGAATTTTTATCACCTAATGCAGATCTAAGTATACACATTTGACCTTTGATATTTATTGCTCGGGCTCAAGGGCCCGAGCGTCTTCTAGGTTCATAGCAATTGCATGAAGATCTCTGTACAAACAGCGCTTGTAAATTCAGTCATTGGATTCCGTCCATTTCAAAACATTTAAATGATCAACATGATCAATGCGTCAGAATTGAAGACGCTTCCGGGCAGCGGAAATGGCCGAATGATTCCGATTACTTATCGGAATATCCCTAGTATGATTTCGTTTGGACCCGTATTCGTCTTCAAATTTCACGACTATTCAGTGTGGGTCTTTATTACCAAATTAATAACAAAGGTTGATTTCCGTGTTTGGATTCATTTTTTATGAACTTATGTACAATACACGAACACATGAGTCGACTTAGATCTACATTTTATTAGTTGATTAATTTATCAACGCAAAACATTTTCATGTTTATATAAAGCTCAGATATAAAGATAAAGATAAAGATATTTCATTTCCTAATCATAGGGATCCAAACAAGCATTTAATCAATATACACTTATCCTCTGTAGCATTATTTAACTGGTTCAGTCCATTATTGGACATAATTCGATCAATAAATTTTGATAAGTGTGCTCCACTCAACTATAAATAGAATCTGTGTTTTGTCATGGTTACCAACTAACTTTTACAGACGCTATATTTAACGGGATTGAATGTGACCATGCAGTGAACTTGGTGAGCCCATTGTGATGAAATAAGTTTAGTTTAATTGTACATTCCGATATATATTAATAATATCAAACAAAAAATATATGACTACGTTTTTTATACAACTAGTAAATTATTCAGGCTAGGAAAAGAAAGTAAAGGACTCTCAAAATAAATATAATACTTTATTGTTTGGCCGAAAAATATAATACAGAAAATCACAATTTAAGTAAATAATAAAATATCAAAATGAAGTTATGATTCATTCAAGATCTAATAGCGGGCAACAATTAATATAAAAATTAGGCCGCTAATATACAAGTAATAGAAAAATATATATAATATATAATGCAACATACAAATTACAAATTAAAACGGGTGGGAAAGGGTGGGAAAAAATTTTCAAACATGTATCGTAGTCAAAAGCAATTCGAACAATAATTAATTTCTGAGTACTATTCATGTGACGTACATACGATAAAGGAAAGATAACTCTAATTGACTTTTACAATTTCGCTTCATAATTACTTATTTTAAATTGATTTAAAATCGACCAATGCATTTAGCGATTTGTGCAAGTTGTTTAAGTAAAAGTGAAGAGGGTTACAGAGTATAGAATTGTAGTGTACGTTTCAGTTATTTGCAAAAAAAGTTGAAAAAAATGTTTAAAAAAAATAAAGCTTATGAGTATGTTAATTTCTTCGGAGCACTTCTGTGTAGTTTAATAAAATCTTAACCATATTAATAAAGTTCTTTCACTGATTTTGATGACATTTTCACTCTGTTATATCCTTAGGAAGACTTAAAGATACAACGGATTCTAGGAAGTCTGCTTCATATTTCCGTGTTAGCAATTTCTGTGTCCAACGTGACGCTCTACGAAGGAAATCGATGTAACTTCAACAAGCTAGATATATATCTCGAAATTGAAACTGTCAAAAAAGCTCTATGACAACATATTTCATCTGCTCCAGCTTATGGAGTTTTCGTATCACAATTGATTCGTTACTCCAGAGGGTTATGTTGCGCCTAGATTGCTGTCTTCACTCAAGAAATTTTATGGTAAACACTATACAGTCGTTAATTAATAAGTATGGGGATTTCTATCTCAGAGGTTGCTTTGTCATAGAATTTTGTTTTGTCTTCCTTTACCGGATTTGACACACTGAGTCGGAAATCGGTAGCGCGACGTGCGTGCTATAGCAGGCAGGAACCGTTTACTCCTCCGGAGCACCAGAGTTCACTCTTGTTACGACTTGAGTTCGCGTTGTTGGTTTCTGTTTAGTTGATTTTGAGTTTCCTCGTGCTTTTCTTGTTCGTGTTTATAATAACCACAGTTGACACATTGAATTGACAATTGACAGTGTGGCGGTTGTGCGCAAACAGAAACTGCTTAATCTCCCGGAGCACAAGAGTTCACTCTCATCACGACTTGACATTGCGTTTATGATTGCCATTCTGATTTTTGTATTTTTTTGTGTTTTATCCTGTCCAGTCCTGTCATTGGTTTTGTCTTTGCCTTTTAGGAATTATAACACTCGGATGCCCCATTTTACCTCTTCCTCTACACAAAAACGGCTCATAGACTTTTGATTAAGATATTCAAGTCTTCTAGTTGTTGCGGATTTTTTTAATTGCGACTAAGATATGTTTTCGTTAATAGTAAAAAACATCTGTAAAAAAATAAATGCCTGGCCCGAGCAAGCTTTTTGGAAAGCTTATACTTGTCTGGTAATTAAGACCGACACTTATTAGTCGTGAAATTTGAAAAGGAATACGGGTCCAAGCGACATCATAGTAGGGAGATTGCCATTAGTAATCGGAATCATTCGGCCATTTCCGCTGCCCGGTTGATGCATTGATCATATGGACAGAATCTACAAGCGCTTTTTTACAGAGATCTCCACGCAGTTGCTCGGAATTTAGATGCTCGGGCCCTATAGCCTGAGCAATAACTAATTTGTCTTGCAAAAGTAACCGATATGAAGGCTAAATATCTAGCTGTGCATGAATGTCTAATGTAAGATCTTGAATCGTAAGGGACATTTAGTGTAAACATATTTCATTTATGATTCAGTTGTACAAGGCAAAAAACGGTTGAAATAATTATAAAAATTAATAAAATGATTCGGAAACAAGACTATGGTTCTTATAAAAATCAGTCTCCGCATCCGACTTACCATTTATACTTAATAACTTGAAAGGGGGGCTAAATTCTGTTCCTTAAAACTATGTTTTAAACTTGATTTGTGATTAACATGATGTTATAGCATCAGATGTTTAGAAAGCGAATTATCTGAAGAACAGATTTCAGGTCCCCAGCCCATTGAGTGGGAAAAAATCTAAGTCGGCTTGTTAAACAGGAAAAAGATGAGCGACAAAATCTGATCTTAAAATGCATCCCTCCATATGAGACCCCTACATGAATTAGCATACCAAATATCAAAAATGATATTTGGTAAATGGATTCCTTCGATATATCCTCCAGAGTTAGAGATTAAAGAAACTTTCGAATCCAATTGCTTCACGTCATTCTTGGATTTGCATCTCGAATTTGACTAGGGTGGTACAAAAATGTACGATAAAAGAGACGACTTTAATTTTCAAATTATTAATCTTCCTAACCTACAAAGTAACATACCTACTTTACCTGCATACGGTGTTTATATTTCACAACCTATTTTATTTGCCAGGGCTTGAACAGATTTTTCAGATTTTTTGATACGACACCGCTGTCTCCGTGACCAACTATAAGACCAGAGTAACAAGAAAATCCGTCTCATATGATCTCTTAAAAAGTTCTTCCTCCGTTATCAATCACTGTGGAAAAATTCAACATTATGTTAAACGAAATGCTTAGTGGTTGTTTTGATAATAGTGATTGGATGAGTGTTGTACTGAGATGATCACCTCAATATCCCTTTTCTTTGTCTTCACAACCGTGTTGTGTTTTGTGTTACTACCGGACCGTAAGATTGCAATGGAAGAAGGAGGTTTGGCGCGCCATAAAACCTGGTTTAACCCACCATTTCTTTTGAAATACCTGTACCAAGTCAGGACCATTACGATCTTTAATTTTTCCGGTATGTCTTCCTTGTTTTGTCTCTTCTCTTGGACATTGGGATTGATCCTCCAAGTTCGGTAATTTTGTTATTACCTTTATTTACATAGGGATATAAGATGTACCTATTAGTTTAGAGAATCTGCATAACATTTAGAACATTGAAACAATGAAAATACACAAGATTAATGTTTTATTATCGATCCTCCAGGAGGAATATTGCCTGACCAATTTTCTGTCTATATAAAAAACGCGAAAATCAGCTACTAATATGACTACACAAGGCTCTGCCTGAAAATGAAATAAAAATCCGTATTCATAAATTTGCTAATCTTTTTACTTTTATCTTAACCTGACCATACTTAAACTGGAATTCTAGTTCATAAATTACTTACTTAGTTTAAACATATTTATTTATCCTGGATTGGGAAACAAGCTTAATGCTTATGTAAATCCCTCTCCAGCTAGCAGTTTGCGAGTGTGGCCTTTGCAGCGGCCCCCATTGAGCCTACTCTTATCGAACTCTACAAAGGGGTCTTTAACGTGCATGGGGTATTGCTCTCCACATACACGGGACAACCTTTTTTCGTCCCTTCCGAAGGACTAGCATCGTTCCTTGAGACCATCCTCGCAAATGGTGTCAAGAGAGAGTCGGAAAATTGGTTCATGAAATTTTCACCCCGGACTAGGATCGAACCACGAACCTTGATGTTAGTAGCCCGACGCGTTAACCACTACACCACCGGCTCTCTTACTTGCTTGTATAGGCTTCTTTATTTGGAAATTGATGAAATGAATTTATACTTTATGAAAAATCAAAACTACAAGTTTAGCTAATTTATATGAATGGTCCGTCCGTAATGTCTTAATTTTAAGCTGAAATGTCTAAATCATTCAGGTGCATGTCTTTCCTTGTACTGCACATGGTCGATATCGTTGGCGCTGGATTTGCTCCTCTGTTTGAACGTTTTGGATTTGAGTATTTACGTTTTTTATACCCGTTTTAATATTTGAATATTTATACTTGACAACTTGCTCGATACTTTTATTGCCTTGAGCTTCTGTAATGAGTTGGAAAACGAAGCAAAACGAAGTTAGTTTTTTCTCAAAATTAATTCATTAGATATCAGGACATTGACCCAATTTAATAATATTTCTTTTATTTCAGTGGATTCATTGTTTTTGACAACAAGTTTATATATGTAGAAATATGAATGCTATGAAATTGTTTGCTACAGGTGGACTTTAATTTTTTCGTGGAGCAGTCTTTGTTTTTAAGGGGACCATACATTACGATACTGACACTTAACGCCTAGCTTTTGGAATCTTCTCGGCAAAGTTATACCCTTGGTAGGTGAACCCTTTAATCA
The DNA here is from genome assembly GCA_963971305.1 of Arcuatula senhousia. Taxonomy (NCBI): domain Eukaryota; kingdom Metazoa; phylum Mollusca; class Bivalvia; order Mytilida; family Mytilidae; genus Arcuatula; species Arcuatula senhousia. The sequence goes on from OZ020303.1 coordinate 9,467,189, forward strand.
TAGGATACGACAGGACAAGGACCCTACTACACAACCCCGGTGGACTTTTATTATTTTCCTTCTGCCCTCAATACATAGTTACTAAACGCAGCTTTCTTGTGAACTTTGTTGTTATATTTTATTGGGATAAACTGTCGTTGATAACTGACTTAAGTTGGTTCGGGGGTATAAGCAGAATCCATCAGATTTGTTCATAACTTTGCAAAATTAATTTTTTATAAATGAACATTGGAAAAATGCAATAAAAATGGGGGTCACGGACCTTTCTACAGATTTATGACCCTGCAAAGTTGGTGACCTACAATATTGTTTTTCAAGAGACGGGTTATTTTGCATCATTGTGAGCTGAAAACCCATCAGATTTTAGTTATATTTCACAAATGACAAGCCATGTATACTATCTTTTGAAAAACAAGAAAAAAAACTTGAGGTCACGGACATTCTTTTCTAGATATATAAGAAAAACTAACTTCTCCTACACATTTCTATATGAAAATTTGTCACACATTATCTCGCCAATTATCTCTTCTGAAAATAGAACTTTTCAGAAGAACCATAATTTCTTTTTAAATATTTATGTTATATTTATTTCATTAATAAAATGAAAACTAGATGGAGCCTTCCCCGGAAGGCATATGTCGCCTGCGTATCTATGTTTGTTCACCAAACAGGAAGTAATAAATTTTCGGGCATAAAATCGCCTTACACTTTATAGTACAATGCCATGAAGCTACATACCAAATATCAAGAGGCTGTGGCATGTAGTTGTCTGAAAAACTGCGACAAAAAATTTGGCATCTATGTCCATTACATATAAAACGTCAAGTATTCGTCAAACAGGAAGTAGTTATTTTTCCGGCATAAAATCCCTTTACACCTTATAGTACTATGTGATGAAGCTACATACCAAATATCAAGAGGCTGTGGCATGTAGTTGCCTGGAAAACTGCGACGAAAATTTGGCATCTACGTCCATTAAATATAAAACATTTAGTATTCGTCAAACAGGAAGTTGTTATTTTTCCGGCATAAAATCGCTTTACACCTTATAGTACTATGTGACGAAGCTACCTACCAAATATCAAGAAGTTGTGGCATGTAGTTGCCTGGAAAACTGCGACGAAAATTTGGCATCTAAATGTCCATTAAACATAAAATGTTAAGTATTTGTCAAACAGGAAGTAGTTATTTTCCGGCATAAAATCGCTTTACACCTTATAGTACTATGTGATGAAGCTACATACCAAATATCAAGAGGCTGTGGCATGTAGTTGCCTGGAAAAATGCGACGAAAATTTGGCATCTATGTCCATTAAATATAAAACGTTAAGTATTCGTCAAACAGGAAGTAGTTATTTTTCCGGCATAAAATCGCTTTACACCTTATAGTACTATGTGATGAAGCTACATACCAAATATCAAGATGCTGTGACATGTAGTTGCCTGGAAAACTGTGACGGAAATTTTTGTGACGCCGCAGGACGCAGGACGCAGGACGACGACGCAAGACGACGGATAGTGCCAAAGTAACCCCTATATGTCGCTTCTGCAACACGTTGCAGGCGACATAAAAACTAATTATACCCCACGCAACGAAGTTGCGAAGGGTATAATGTTTTTGACTGGTCCGTCCGTCCGTCTGTCCGTCTGTCCGTGATCAAAATTTTCGTAACAGATATCTCGGCTATTATGAATCTTAGGCTTTTGATATTTGGTATGAAGCTTCAGGTGGGGGTCCCATATGGTGGGATACGAGTTGACTTAGACTTTTTTCACTAAATTTCAGTTGAAAATTTTCGTAACAAATTTCTCAACAACTATTAATTGTAGGTATTTTATATTTGGTATTTAGCTTCAGGTAGGTGTCCCATATGGTGGGATTCGTTTTCAGGTCTGTTGATCATCTACTTCCTGTTTAAATAGCCGACTTTGACTTTTTCACTAAATTTTCGGGGTTAAAAGTTTCGTAACAGATTTATCAGGAACTCTTAATTGTAGGTTTTTTGATATTCAGTATTTAGCTTTAGGTAGGTGTCCCATATGGTGGGATTCGATTTCAGGTCTGTCGATAATTTACTTCCTATTTAAATAGCCGACTTCGACTTTTTTCACTAAATTTTCAGGTTTGAAAATTTTCGTAACAGATTTCTCAGCATCTATTAATTGTAGGTATTTGATATTTGGTATTTAGCTTCAGGTAGGTCTCCAATATGGCGGGATTCTTTTTTAGGTCTGTCAATTTTCTACTTCCTGTTTTTCACAAGCCTACTTAGACTTTTTTCACTAAATTTTCAGGGTTAAAATTTTTGTGACAGATTTCTCAGCAACTATTAATCATAGACTTTTGATATTTTGTACGTGGCTTCAGAGAGGGATCCCATATGGTGGGATACATTTTCAGCTCTGACACTCATTCATTTCCTGTTTAATGAGCCATCTTGGAAAGACAACAACTAAGACTTTTTTATTCCTTACTCGAAATAGATAATCTCTGTCCATAATGTGGACGTGTGGGGTATGTGAGCGTGCTCACTAAGGTTCTTTCATTAAATTTTGCATCTCTTTTGTTTATAATTTAAGTCATTTAATTGAAATGCAGACTAAAAATTTGCAAGATGTCTAAAAAAGATGCTCAGTTTTATACCCCGAACCAACTGAACTGAAAAAAATCTTTTGTCCACTTCACTTAAACACGAACTACTTTTTGTTATTAAATCCCGAAGATTATTCTATTCAAAAGAATTAGTTAGTCTTTGTTTTGAAATTACACGTAATTTAAATTTGTTACATACCGTTCACTCGATGTTTATTTTTTTACTTTTTTTCTTTAAAATGGTGGTATTGTCGCCGTAAAACATCTCTCTTCAGCGTCTCTGATGGATTTTGATAGACTTACGCGCATACAACGCATAAAATGAATTTCAAATTATTTGCCTGGAACTTTTTTATAATTCTACCCCAAATAGTTTTCTGGGCAATTTCTCATCACAACCATTTAAAATTTCAATATGAACGTAGCACGGGGAAAAGTAGTATAGTGTGAGGTTTTCTAGTCAACCCAAAAACCAAAAGCACAAGGGCGCCGCCCCCTTTCCGTATATGGACATCCATCTTTTATGATGACACCGGAAGTACGTGAGTTATTAGATTATCACAACGCCCTTATTAGGTCAACATATTCCAATGAGTCCGGTTCACTTTATTTGAACGAATTGATATTTCATTTGAGCGAAAAAAAAGTTTCATTTGAGGGAAATATTTTTTTCATTTGAGCGAATTTTTCTACAGGTAAATTACAGGTAAATTTTGCATTTACGGGTCATTCCAGGGATCATTTTCTTTAGCACTATTAAGGGGAACATTTATAGATAGAACAAATATGAAAACAATTTGTTTATTTATGTTTCAATGCTAAAAAATTAAACGCGGTCTGATACGTGAGCACTATGTGTTGACTTAACAAGTCAAAGCAAGCACCAAATTTGTACCCGAGCAGCTTAATAAATTCGAAACTAGCAATTTGGCCACTATAGTGTACTTCTGGTTAGTGTCCATCGAAACTTGTCTTTTCTAATAGATAGAAATGAAAAATAAATGAAATCAAGATATTGAATATGTTTGTTCCGCAACCGCTAATTGATTTTGATATAACAATAAAATATTTTTAATGTTATTTTAGTATAATATGTATATGAAAATTTAAGTACTCTTCTCTCTATATTTTTGAATAAATTTTATAGTCATTTACCTAAGATCACCTTTTTTGCCTGTATTAACCTAGCAAAATATTTGCTCAATTGAAATCGGAAAATTCGCTCGAAAAAAAAACAGGGGTCATTTTCAAATTCGCTCAATTGAAATGCGCCCAATGAGTCATCAAGGCGCGAGTTGCTAGTATGAGTCACGGAACAGACGACATTACACACCTGGGAAGAAACGTGAAATAAACTCATGCAAATATTGACAATATTAATATCCGTCAGTACTGGTTGCAACCCCACAACACCGAGAAAAGGAATAAATTTATGCAAGGAAGATTGCGCTTAGTTGAAAGACATTGTCGTTGTGATTGGAGACTTCGTCACGCTATTACGTATCGTCGTTTTTCGCATTGCAATCCCTGGAGATGCGATCTTGTAAGAAGGGGAAGCTCGGAATTAGTTGCCTGGGCTATTCCGAGAAATTGTAAAAGTTTTGAATTGTAAAAAAAAAAAAAAAAAAAAAAGTATCGTCGTCGTCCCGTGTCCATACAATTCAGACCACCAAAACTAACTTGGATTCTTCACATGTCTAGAATGTAACCCCGACTACTTTACAGAATGGTGAAAACTATAAACAATCTTTAAGACAGGTTACTCTAATGTAAAGAATTGAATAAACTATAATAAAATGTAGAAAACTTTGTTCTCTCTTTTTTTTCCATAAACATATGTTTGTGTTTAAGATACAATAGTTATTGAAGAGGTGAAATTATCATGAAGTGATTTAAATAGAAAGTACCGTTAAACCTGTGTAACCTGATTGTCTTGTAACAAAAGTCACCACAACGTTCAAATAGTTCGTCTATTCAAGACTCATCAGATGTCATTCCATTACAATGAGTCATCGAATAAAAGATGATACGATGAGTCATACTATGTAATTATAAAGAAGCAAAGAGGCACCAATGGGGCATTCAAGTGTCAAAAGTCCGAAAGGGCAACGACAAAACCGGTAAACACGAACAAGAACAGCGCGGAGAAACACAAAACACAAAATCAACCGAACAGAAATCAACAACGCGAACTCAAGTCGTAACAAGAGTGAAACTGAGGTGCTCTAGAAGAGTAAACGGTTCCTGCCTAACATAGCATACCCGCCATGCTGCTAATTTCCAATTCAGTGTGTCAAATCCGGCAAAAGAATACAAAACAAACCTCTACGACAAACCAGCATCTGCACTCATTTGAGAGATAGAAATCCCATATTTGTCTACGAGTGCACGGTGTCTGCCTTAAAATTTCTTGAGTGAAGACAGCAACGGTTGAGCAACATAACCCTGTGTTAGCAATTTCTGTGTCAAACGTGACACTCTGCCAAGGAAATCGATGTAATTAGAAAAGAACGAGTCATTGGCATTATGATGAATCATCAACATATCATGCATTGGATGACATCTACATAATCCATGACTAATGTCTATATAAGGACATGTTAGAAATCCCGATGCAACCTTATATGGACAAAATAATCAAATAAGGTAAAATTTGTTTTTTTTTGTCTCCAACAAATACTTAACATCGATCATTAGATAAGGACATGTTGAGAATCATCTTTATGAAGAAAATGACCAAATAAGGAAAAAATTGCATTTTTGCTTCAGAAACTAAAGAGTTGTCGATTCTGACACATGGACAAGTATAGAAACTCAACTTGACCCTATATGGACCATATCACCAAATATAAAGAAAATCAAAATGAGATCAAAACCATATCTTTTCTTACAAAATCGTCCGTGGCGGTTGACAAGCTCTCTCTTGATTCTCTCTAAGTCCCCATGCGTGTACAAAGACTAGTACGCAATCTGTGCAAGCCAAGACGTCCGATTCCTCGCGCACGCTATCTTCTTCGTCAATATCCGTATCGTCTTTCGAGTCGGTGGTTTCCTCCTCCTTTCACTCCCCAAGTCGCAGTCTCAAATGATCCCGTGTATCGACCTTAAAGTCCAGTACGTAACTATAGGTACTCTTTGTCGCATGTTCGAAGATCCTCAATAGATAATCTCTATTTTGCTATTTTGCAGATACATCTGTTTTCCCAATATGGCAATATGTTGACGATCGACTGGGTTGTTAAAGAGGACTAAGTAATGGCAGTTTCTTCTCTGAATCAGATTAAGTACAGGTTCTGATTAAAGGAGACGACCGACAAGTTCCGATAAAGCGATCCTCTCGTCAAGAGGTCGCTGATACGAGGGTCTTTGGTGGACATAGTTTCGCTTATACCACCAGGTATATTTTGCGGGTGTCAAAATAGTGGTCGGCGTCCAAGTTCAAAGGTATTTCGCGATCAAACTACACCCTTGGTTCCACTTCCCGTCATATTTCGTCGTAGGGCGATTGCCATCGTTTGTACAACCAGGAAATCCTCTCTAGCGTGAGGGTCATTGCACTTTGTGCTCGTCTCAGCATTTCAGCAAAGTACGTCTTGCCGGACGACGAAGCTCCCCCCCGACGCGATCATGGTTAAAGGATGTCGGAAGCAAAACGATGCTCAGGCGTCGACGTTGGCGAATGTGGTGGTGGTGTTGGTAGGGGTGTTGGTGAAATGAGTGGTGCTAGTGGTTGTGGTGGTAGTGGTGGTGTTCCTCTCCCATACATTTGACAATGATGTCTCAAGATGGCGTCTCTTCTGGAAAGCGGCATGTGACAGGTAGGACAATTCATCTTTAAGGATCCGTGTTACTCTCTTCCTCTTATAAGTTTTGAGAAGTGGATAAAAGACAACACGTGATCATCCTTATATCAATAGATGAATAACTGATCGTCTTATCAGGAAATTACCATCGTTTTCATGTCGCTGTTACGGACCATTACGAGGCGAGGTCGTTCAAAGATAATATCCGTTATGTCTTTGCTTCGTACGAATACAAATTGTAAGAGAGGTTGGTAGTTGTTTCTAATATAAGATCAGTCCCCTATCACATCGCTGCACAAGTAAATCTTTCTCGTTGGTGATTCGAATGCAGGCACGAACGTCAACTAAAGCAAGGCACATTCCCACAATTCATCCATGGAGTAAGACTTCGGTAGCATTATTCTGAACTGTCCTCCGTTTTTTGAGGAGGTGCTCCAGCGAATCGCAGCTATTGAAAAACAGGTAAAACTCTTCAATTGTGTATCAAATGTATAAAATTTTCTGTCTCTTCTTATTGATATTTGTCACACCACAACCACCACATTAACACATGCGTTGTAGAGCTCAAGCGTTCCGACGAACTCGAAATCGAGCCTCCTGTATATTTAGTCATGAATAAAATATCAATGCGTTTTGTTCGTTGTCGTTTCGAGGCAAGTGCAAACTGCTTCGATATGACCTTTCAACACCATGCATTCCGAATCGTATCCAATGACCTTGGTATGTATAGGCATGCAGTGAATTACCTTCCTTTACACTCTGATTGGGTTCAATGACCTTTCCTTACACTGATCTGACCATTACTTAGATTCGTGCTAATTAAACCATTCATACAGAAATACCAGTAATATAAACCGTTTTCCATTTCTACTACCTCCCCTTTTGATTTTGTCCATGTGTCAGAATCGACGATTCTTTTGTCTGCAACTTTTTCTTTTTCTTTTTTGTCATTTTCTCCATACATTGTATGGTCATAAATATGCTTATCTGATGATCGATGTTTAGGTCTTTGGTAGAAAAAAAAATAAAATTTTACCTGATTTGAACATTTTTTTCCTTAAATGGTCGCATCAGGTTGTCTTACATGTACTTATATAGACTTTAGCCATGGATAAGGTGGATGTCATCCATTGCATGATATGTTGATGATGCGTCATAATGACAATGACTCATTCTTTTCTAATGACACAGTATGACTCATCGTAAAATCAATTATTCGATGACTCATGGTAATGGAAAGACTTGTGAGCTTATTTGGTTAGACGGTACCATATGATGTCAACAATATAAGGACGAATCATCCGGTGATCTAATATCAGCATGACCCATAGCATAAGCAACATATTAGTATGACTCATGCCGACAACTGATTGTTTTATTAGCTCCACCCGTTGTCTTTTTTCAACAAGCAGTGTCTGCTAACCAAACCTACGACATCGGTTTTGTTTTATATGACCTTCAAGACAACAGAATGTTATTAGTAGGAATACAAATGACAACAAAGTTCCAGAATATTAATCATATAATAGGATATTTTCAGGGAAAAATTAACGAATTTTGTTGCATCTGTTTTATCAATTACGTGATTAGTTTTAGCGTGTTTGAAATTTGGGTTAGGTCAGGATCTAGCATGCTCAGCTTAGTAAGGGTAATTTGAGGTTAAAGTTAAGTGCATCAGGGTAAAAACAAAATGTTTAATTGGGTTCTGCATTGATTGGTTTTATTGTTCTGTGTACTCTGTGTTTTCATAGTGTAATCCTTTGATAGAGCACATCTGATGCGTCTTGAATATAGTAGACGAACTATTGGACCGTTGTGATTACTTTGATTACATGACAAACAGTTCGATTCAACAGGTCTATAAAAAAATCACTTCATCACAAATGTATGTCTTTGGAACAAAAGAGAACAAAGTTTTCCACATTTAATAATAGTTTATTCAGCTCTATACATTGTGTAAACAAGTCTTTTAATGATTGAATAATATATTTAAAGATCTTGTAAATATGTCGGGGATACCCTCTTGACATGTTAAGAATCCCACTTGGTTTTGGTGGTCTGAGTTGTATGCTGTATGGACACGGGACGACGGTACTTAATTCCGGAACGAAGTCTCCAATCACAAAGACAATGTCTTTCAACTTATCGTAATCTTCCTTCCATAAAATTACTTCTTTTTCTCGTGGTTGTGGGTGGTAACCAGTACTGACGGATATTAATATTGCCTTTATTTGCTTGAGTTTATTTACACGTGAATCTAATTGCTTCACGTCTTTCTTGGATTTGCACCTCGAATTTGACCCAGGTGGTCATCTCAGTACAAAAATTTACGATAAACGAGACGATTTTAATTTTCAAATTATTAATTTTCTTAATCTACAGAGCAATATACCTACTTCTCCTGCATACGGTGTTTATATTTCTCAACTTATTCGATATGCCAGAGCTTGCACACATTTCACAGATTTTTTGATCAGACACCGGTTTCTTCGTGACCGACTTTTGAAGCAGGGCTATAAGAAAATACGTCTCATACGATCACTAAAAAAATTCTTTCTTCGTTATCAGGCACTAGTACAAAAGTTCAAAATTGAGTTAAAAGATATGATAGTTAATTGTTTTAATTAGTGTTTGACTGGTGTGCTATACTGAGATGATCACCTCAATATCCCTATTGTGTCTCACAACTATGTTGTGTTCTATGGTCATTACCGGATCCTAAGATCGCAATGGAAGAGGGAGGTTTGGCGCCATAAAACCTGGTTTAACCCACCATTTCGTTTGAAATGCCTGTACCAAGTCAGGACCATTGCGATCCACCAGTTCTCCGGTATGACTGATTCGTTTTTGTCATTTTCTCTGGACTATGAGATTGATCATTCAAGTTCGGTAGTTTTGTTATTACCTTTATTAACTTCCCAGGTGTGTCATGTAGTCTCTTTCCGACAGGACCAGATCAAGAAACTCCAAGCTGTCGACCAACAATTTTTACCTCTGAAGGGGTAAACCTATTCCCTTTGATATGCATTTATTTTTCACCCTTGTGCTCCCACTCTCTAATCTCAATTCTAATTTGATGCTTTCACTCCGTTACTTGAACTTGAGTTCTCCATCTCGAATAGTGGGTAAATGAAGTATTGGGCTCTGTGGTATCATAACTCACATAGGAAACAATATGCAAAACTAAGAACTAATTTATTAGCATCTCTAACGATCAAGCACAGTCACAGAAGTGATAGTAAAACTTTAACCCTTAACACGTGCGGTTACTTTATCTGATGGTAGGCATTAGACAATTCCCACGATAGTAATAGAGATTATTATAACTGTCCATGCAGTCTAGACTAGCTGCAGATGTTTCTGTTTACTTGTATTTATAAATGTCAATCACTACAGGCTCGGTGTACGCTGATGTTTCGGTTTTGTCATTGTTTTTTTAGATCAATTGTATTCCCTTCAAATAAGGTCAACAACCTTCCGGAAGCTCATAATATCGGAATATGCGTGACTCATACTAGCAATTCGTCTTTTGATGGCTTATTGGAATCTGTTGACCAAATAAGGACTGCGAGATGATCTGATGACTCACGTATTTCCGGTGTCATCATAAAAGATGGATGTCGATATATAGATAGGGGGCGTTTGTCCTATAAGGAAAGGGGGCGTGGCATGACTATATTTGGGAGCGCGCTGAAGCACTTGGCTTTTCGGTTGACTGAAAAATCTCACACCATACTATGGGGAAATATATATAAAGGTTATGGTATACGCATCTATCACCATGTCACCATGTCATCTGACGTTTTTCACTTAAATGACTATGTTAATACTGTTTGATTTTTGTGTTCAGTTTTAGGTTAAGTCTGTCTCTCAATAACGAACTATGATATCAATAATCACTGTGGTTGTTCCACAAATTCTTCTTAAATTTGATTCTGTCACCTGTCACACAATCCTAGACTTGCTACAAGTCCCTTTCTAACCTTTTTTTTTATAATTTTATTGTTAAGGGGGTATAAAGAAATTATACTATTATAGAGACAACATATGTTTAGTGATTAAATGCGGGAATCCCAGCAATCAGAGGGTAATCGTTATCAGTAATACATGTATTGGTATTACAAGCAAGCAATTGAAGAGAGTAATATGATAGAGAGGGACTTGTAGCAAGTCTAACACAATCCTAATTTTATATCTCTATAAAAACACCGTCACCTTGTGATATTTGGTCTTTTCTGTAAATATAGTTCGATGATAAAACTTATTATCAAAAATACTTGGGTCTAGCTAGGTTGCTTGCCAAGTACAATGTCAGGATGTGTACTATCTATTAAGTTGTTTTTTGAAAAGGTGTTGCTTGCGTTTGATTGATTGAAAGTTCACATTAAGAATTCTGATTGGTTTTTTACATTTAGTTTTATATTTGTTACTTATGACTGGTGTGAACTGGTGAGTTAGCTTGGAAAGACTAGCTACATTACTTTCATTATAGTGCAGCAGGCTAGCAAATGGGTTTTGGCAAGAAGTCTCATGTGCGTCAAACAAACATGTACTGAAGTTGGGATGGTTGCATATCAAGCAATGCCAACTCTCCATACTGTCATTTAGAGCATTATATGTATCACTACTTATATATTGAAAATCAATGTGAAACCCTTGATCGCAGGTTTCACACACTAACATTTATGTTGCCAAGTAACAGTGTTATGATCGCAATTGTCACTTATGTATTTTGTACTGACATTGCTTGTTCTTGGGCTACTATCTGTGAAAATAGTACTGCATATGAGTAACATTAGCCATACAAATTTGGTATTGAGGTCTTGTATTCTTGAAAAGTACTTTTCATTAGGTTGTAGGTCGGTTCATGCAATATAAATGACAAGAGATCAGGAGGTATTCGATAATTTCACTGCTATTAGCAGTGGGATGTCCGAAAACCGGACAAAATCTGAAATTACAAAAGAAAATGACCGTTAGAAACATAAAAGATAAAATATACACGCAAACCAACTAAGATGCGACCACGCATGCAAACTGACACCGGTGTTCTAGAATCGTTAAGGAGTTTAATTGTTATTGTATAACAAACACGTGACAAAATCGATGCATACAAGACAGTCCCATTACTTTCAAATAAGGGACAGGCAAGCTTTTGATATGTCATTTGATTTTTCTGTATTTTCTCATCAAATTTCTTTTGTTCTAAAGCTATGCATATTTTTTTGCAGTTATTACTTTTAACAGTGTGATTCATTTGATGAACAATGAAGGAACAGGTAATACCGCTCTCCTGTATGGCAATATATCTGATATTTACTTTATTTTTGATTAAAAATTATAACTGGGAAGGAAGTAAGATACATGATGAAATAAAACCGAGGCCTGCCAATGGCAATACAGACATAAAAGGGGAACTATCATTACCGAAGGATCACTTTACTTTGGAAGAGGTTAGACGTATGAAAAGTGGTGAAATCTCCGAGACACCGTTGGTGATAAACAAATATAAGTTAATATTTTTTTGTAACCAGAAATCAGGCTGTACCTATTGGAAACGAATTTTTCAATTTATTCAAAATATACCACTCACGCCAAATGCACATCGATCCAACGGATTAACATTTTTGTTGGAGTTGGGTGTAAACACAGCTCTTGAGAGGTTAAACGACGAAAAGTGGACAAAGGTTGTTTTCGTAAGAGAACCCAGAGAACGAATACTTTCTTGTTACTTAAATAAGGTAGTGAATACTAATTATTTCCTTCAGAAGTGCCATACAAATGCAACATCATTCGTCCATTTTTTACAAATGATTACTCAATGCAAAAATCAGCACTGGAGTTCTCAGGTAAGAATGCCGGAACGACTTGTTAACACTTCAATAATTGTAGGCAAAATGTCAAATATAACGGAATTCACAGAGTTTTTACTTAGAAAAATTGGAGCTTGGAATACTCGTGTAAGCTCGTGGTTGAACTTGTCGACACCAACGATTAAAGGTAATCACACTACCAATGCAGCTTCACTGCTTTCAAAGTTCTATTACAATACAGATATTCAAGATATGGTTTTTAGACAATTTGAAAGAGATTATCGGGTCTTTGGTTTCAATAAAACATATTTTTAGACTTATTCTTATCTTTATCTTGTCGTGATCAATTCTCTTCTAAAAGAGAATGTGTTACACAGTTCATTTTCTTTTGCAATTACAATAAATTAAACAATGAACAAAGTGGACAAAGATGTACGCATCTTCGCTAGCCAAGGGTTACGATCCGCTATCTCTTATCTTGAAGATGACAGATAGCGGATCGTGACCCTTGGTTAGCGAAGATGAGGTGTACGGTACCCCGGAAAGTATTGCAGTCTAGTTATTTAAATGAAGTATTGAGTAGTCATTATTTTTTACTTCGCTGCAGACCTATTTCTAGGCATAGTCATGACGTTAAACTCCTGGATTAGTCAGTAATTATTTCCTTGGAACGTGCCATAAAAACGCAACATCATTGATGCGTTTTATTTAGAATGATTAGACATTGCAAAAAATCACTGCTGCACAGAGATTTCAAAAAAGAATGCCGGAACGACTTGTTAATCTTAAATGATTGTAGGCAAAATGTCAAATATCGAGAAAATCACAGATTTTTTACTTTTTGCTTGTTGGTTTATTCGAAAAACAGGCACTTAAATATGATGGATTGTCTTCTACAACCCATGATTGAATACTGAAAATGAACCTGTTTGTCGAAAATGTTTGGAGAGGAAGCCATTAAGCGAGTTTCACAAGTCCAAACAACTTGTACCGTGCTTGGACTGCCAGCAAATATTTAGAGAATTGCGCAGATTTAAAGCACGCAGGCTTGCAGCATTATTTGGTTATGTATGGAATAGAAAAAAAGGACAATTCAATTAGACCTGATCCAATACGTCCATGTAATGAGGGCTCTGTTAGAAACATGCTACACTTTTCAGAAGAAGGAAAAATCTTCAGATAGAAACCGAACGCCGAGAAGGAAGGATGTACCATTGCCACGAATGCGGATACACAAACCAAAAGCTGTTCAATCTACAGAGACACAAAGAGCAGAAGCATCAAACGAAAATGAGGGAACTGGAATGGTTGAAGGAGCACTCGGAGTGGGAAACGGAATAAAAAAAGACTGACGACTTGTCTGAAGACGAAGAGACACCAAGGAGAACAGTTCGATCCGTAGGACGACTTTATTGGACACGTGATGATCCGATACAAGGACGAACACGAATAGAAAGTCAATGAATACACGGACCGTGGCCACCACGAGAAAGGCAGCATCAAAAGCAGACAGGGAAATTCCCTTTGATACCATACGCGCTAATTTTGTGGAGTAAACCTCTATGCCAAACTTTATCAAACGCTTGAAAAATCTCAGAATACAAATCAGTTTATGTCAGTTAAGTATGCAATTATACATTTAAAATGATTGATGAACGGTTGAAAATTTCCGGCATAAATCCGGATGGATATTCATAAAATAGCTTGTTTTCATGAAGATGGTTATAAACATGTTAAAAATAACTCTTTCCGTGACTTTTCCGACACAGTTTATTTAGGAGATGGGTCTAAAGTTTGAAGGTATAGATGCGTCACCTTTTTTTTAAAACAGGAGTGACATGGGCAAATTTCAAATTCAAAGGGAACTAAAATTGCGTTAAAATTATAAGAAGCGGATTGGCAATAAGATCCGGGCATATTTTTAACATTCGATGACTTATGATATCGGGGTTTGAAGCTTTATTAGGCTTTAAAATTTGTGAATTACATCGACAAATTCTTTCAGTTATATTAATATTTGATAAGATGTTTTCAGACCTTTCCTGGAAGAATGGAATTTCAATATTTTCTTTGTCTAATTTTGAAATAGATAAAAAATATTTATTTAGGAGTGAACATTTCTCTTTTTCTTTACACACAATATCATCGAAGTCCTCGTGATGTATCGTATTATATATTGGTTGTATAGAGTTTGTTGGCTTCCCGGACTTAATTAACATTTTCATAATTTTCAGTATGTTTTTGGATTCTTTGCGTTTTCTAAAATAATGTTGTCTTAATTTCTTTTCAAACTGGTCCTTAGCAGATCCTTAGCAGATCTTTCATATTAATAACCTTATTTCTCTGCTTTTTGAACTTCATAATATTATTTTCAGTTTTGGATTTTAATGGGGTTTTTTCTTAGTCTATCGCGTATTCTCATTTTTCTCCGCAGATTGTTATTGAACCTCGGTTTTTCATTTTTTCTTACAGTTACCAATTTAGTTGGAATACAATGTCGCGAAATTTCTAGAACTTTATTTGTAAATAATTCAAAGGCTTTGTCAGCCGATTGTAACTTATCCATAAATTTATCTTTATCTACGCGATCATAGATCCAGATTTTTCTTTTATATGTTCCCGACTCTTATTGGGGTTTCGATACAACTGATAGTTGTATCATGATCACTGATAATTCGGGGTATCTGAAGTACATCAGAAAATGAAGAGTTTAAGTTTTCACTCAGAATTATGGGATCTAAGAGGGTATTCGTGTGAGAAGTAACTCGTGTTGGTTTGTCGATAATATTTTGAAAGTTGAACATACTCATTGTTTCTATAAGTTCGTTGTTATGCGGATTGTTAAGGTTGAAGTTCAGATCACCAGTTAGAATAAAATTTTCGGTTGAGTGCCATTTCAATTAAATAGTTTAATCTACTTCAATATTCGACACCTGACCATTCTGATCTATATGTATTACATAATAGAAATAATTTTCCATTAGCGTTTATCTAAAACCAGATTGTTTCATCTATATCATTGTCAAGGGATTGTAGTCTCTTAACACCAAGGTGATTTTTTGTATATGTTGTGTACATGTTGTAATTTTGTACAAGTTATAACCTGTACAATTTATGCCTGTACATGTTTTAACTTGTACAAAATAAGGCTTAATTAAATTGCGTTTAACTTTTACAAAAAGTCAATACAGCAAAATAAAAATAACAATTTAAAAAAATATAATATCTATTAACTATGGATGAAGGAACAAACATGTACTTACATATTAATGATGATTTGAGTTACTTGTTGCTATAAATGCTCAATAAATGACATTTTCAGTTCCGCAACTATTTTGAATTTATATATCAATTTTGGTCATTTGCATATTATCAACCTCGTTACTTTTACATTTAATTGCACAACGCTTTCAGGGATCACCACAGTTAAAAATCCAAGATTGGTGCAAGTCGGACCATATGTCATCAACCTTTGTTCCTATCTTATATGAACCAAGTTAATAAATCTCAAGAACAACACCTATTATATTTGTATGTCAGTTGGACCCCTATTTACAATTGGAATTGGCAAATAAATATGACATTAGCACCTATGTTAAAAACAGACAAATGTTTTGGTGTTTTGTGTGTCAAAGTGTCCGCCTGAACTTGTCCAAATAATGCCTTTTTTCTGGCTCTTTTATGTCCGGATTTGAAATTACTTAAAGTTCAACGCTAAATATTACCACTTGCATCATTTTGCCCATTGTAAGAAAGATATATTTTGGTATAATACCTATCCTTATTTGAAATTGTACCGCCTCTGGTAATTTGTTGAAACGCGTCACAGTTTTCAACAACCGACTAAGATCGTTCAAAATTATTCAAGTTAGTCTGTTTTCAGGCTTAAATAGGTATGTATACTATTCTTAACTTTTATTATAATGTATTTTTTGCTTGAGTAATACATTTCAAGTAAAACATGATGTTTACGTAAATAAAGCTTTAAAGGCATATTGTCTACGAAAAATTATTTTTTTGTTAAGCCAAAAAATAGTCGTCAGACTATTTGTTTTGTTTATTTAGAAAGAGACAAACGTTCAAAATACGACTAGGGTACCTTATTACTTCAAAAACTGAAAAATATATAATATTTGTAAAGCTTTACAAAAATTCATATTCATGAGATGTAGATGAGCTGTAAGCATGCGCACTATAGTTTCTTTGATTGAAAACTTCCATAGTTCTTGTACGTGGTGCATAATCTGTTTCCCGAAGTTTTAGCTCGGAAGAAAATTTAAACGGCAACCGAATATTAGAGCTACTTAATGTATAAAACTTACAATGATTGCCTGTATTGAGTTTTGAATGTGATTTTAAAGGTAAACACGAAAAATATAAGTATTTTTTTTCAACATATCAATGTATTCGGGGACAAAACCCGAGCTTCCGATTTGTGTCCGCGTTAAAACTACTCAGTTTAAATCTGTGTCAATGTGACGTAGTGCATGTAAATAAAATATCAATCAATATTGTCGAGCTAATTTGATCGAAATAAACTACTTTTGAGGCAAAATTGGTGGCAAATTTGTTTTTCAATATTCATTTTATTGCATTTCGGTCTAATTGACACCAAAAAATTGGGGGGTAAAAAAATGAGTTTGCCGTAGACAATATGCCTTTAACTTTATTGATAAGAGCAATATTGTTGTATTTTGCGTTTGTTAGCCCACATAAAGTCATGCTTTAGACATCGTATGTGTAATGCAAAAAAAATCTCAAAATATATGCAGTAGAAAACCAATACAAAATTATTATTCCTTGGCACAATTTTGACGTTTATAAGACATTTATTCCATATAAATTATAATGAACAAATAAAATACTTTACGTTACAGCAAAGTTTAAGGCGAATGGTTATACCCTTGCGTGAAATGTAGTGGGATGTCTGTCTGTGTGTCCTTACACGAGTGAGTTTGTTCAATAGATCTCTTATCCACAACCCCTCAATGTTTTTTTATGAAACTTTAATTAACACAATCTTAGTGACATAGATGTACGTACACTTCCTATTTTATAGGAATTTGATTGGATTTACTCTTGGTTTCCCTTTGCAAATATAGACTTAAATTAAACTATTAGATGACAAGGAGGGTAACCCCCTTTTTATCCGCACATATCAATTAATGTTCATGAAATACAAATGACAACAAAGTTCCAGACAATAAATTTTGCTACGCCTGACGCGCGTTTCGTCTATTCAAGACTCATCAGAGGCGCTTTACCAAAAATATTGAAAATGCCTAACACTGTATGAATATGAAGAGCATAGAAAGTCATTGTGATATGATGTAGATAAATGTGAAAACCAAATTTAAAAATGTTACTGGATTGATTTGTGGGAGTTTCCTATTTCAAAACATAAACATAGCTATTAGACTACAAGAGGGTGTCCATCTCTTATCCGCAACTCCCAAACCCTTCAACCGATATTCATAAAACTTTTACACAAATCTCTTTAGTATGATGTAGATGTGCACCTTTTATTTTAATTTTGTTGGGTCTTTAGGTGAAAAAGAGTGGGGTATTTGTTGACAGTTTTTCTCATTTGAAAGTGCATACTAAGGTTTAAAATAATGATACATAACAGTTTTTGGTGAATTTTTTACATTAATCACACATGGATTATTAAAACATTTCTTTATCATTCGTCGAAAGAGACCCCAAGTCTGCTTGACATTAACATTTTTGTTTCGTCGACGCGATAGTAATTTCTTATGGGTTGAACTTATGCGTTTCCGTTGGTTTGCTGATAGCAAACAATTTCTTCTTTCCTCGTTCCTTTCTTCTGTCGAATACATGGTATCTGAAAATAAATTGAATATAAAAATCATTCTTGTTTATCTTAGTTTTTTAAAACTACGATTTTTCTTAATCTAAATTGACTCTTAAGTCTTAAAAAATATTTTTTGTGATACAGACACTACTTAAAACAGTGAAGGTCGATATTGCGATTAACAACATACAAAACACGACTTTCTTTTCAACTATATGCGTTTGTAGTTATTTCAAAACAATGCGGATTGCGTGTTAAAACTACAAATAAAAGTAACTAAAACGTGTAAAAGCAGTGTCTTTCATCACTCCACCTTCCTAGCCCCTTAAAAGTGACCTTGGAATGATGGTGGCGATCTTTAATAAATCATTAACATCCTGTTCAAAGATTTCGTTGTCATTCTCGCTTTCAACTTTAGGAATTTCATAGGCTCTGGATTTGGCTGTTTGCATGCAGAACAACCTAAAGTCATAAACAAACAAAATATAGTTGAACGAAATAGAAGCGTAACAAAATATTAAAAAAAATCATGAAAAATTTTATTTTATTTTTCTTATTTCTTTCTTTTTTTCTGTTTTATAATCCCACTCGTACGAGAAGAGACTTTATTTCAATCACCTTGTACGCCTGTCCGTCCTTTACAAACTTTTGTACAAGATTTCATGGCTTCTACTGAAGGATTTGACTTACATTTGGTAAAAAGCTTAATGAGTTTTACCGTGCCCTTTTCAGGTCAGTCTCGCATCTACTTCCTGTTATCGTAAACGACTTTTTAGGAATTTTTTTCAGGGAAGAAATATACATTTTCAGTAACATATTACTCAGCTTCTACTGAAGGGATATGTTTAATAATTTTATACTAAGCTTTATTAAGATGAGTTGTAATGTGCTTCCTTTTATCAGGTCAGTCGGGCATCTACTTCCTGTTTCCAAATGGTCGAATGAGTCTGTCCTTAGCGCGACTTAGTGTTGCCCCTTCTTTGTTTTGCAAATGCTTTAAAATCGATCAGATTTATAGAGTGTCTATCTAAAAAATACATCTGTGTCACATAGGCTTGAATGTATTTCTAAAACATACCTATCTGGATTCAGACGCATACAATGTAGACCTGAAACTGCAGCAAAGTTCCGCTGAAATGATTGACCAGAGGGGACTCCATTGTTGTGTTGCTCTATTTCTGCGATCTCCCCAAAAAAACTTTCGGCGACAAGAGTAGACATACTTCTCCAGTTATATGATCCAGATTTTGAGAGCTTGTACATGTACATATGGGCCTCGATACTTGTAATAAGTCCTTCGTATGTTACTCTAGGAATACCTTTCGGAAAGGCACCAACATGGGGAAAAGCGTCTATATCTATCCCACTGAGTAACCATTCTCTTAAATGTAAGGCACGTTTGCACCTTTCCACAGCTGGCAACCCGGGGAGGTCCTCTGCTTCATGCTATTCTCGGAATAACTTGCAAAACGTTGCTTCTGTTTCATCATTATTTTTTCGCATGACATTTTCTACTTCCTCACAAAACATTACTCGTACCAATTTGTCAGATTGTTGATCCATGATTTTGCCATCTTGGTTTACGTCGATCATAGCTGTAACTAATGGAGTGTTTTTTGATTCAGCCACCCTTCTCCAAGCTTCTTTTCTCAGTTCTTTAGTACCATTCTTACATATCTTTGCCCTTATATTTGTTCTTAAATGGTATCCGTCTAAGCAACTTACTCGAAGATATGCATCACCATCTTTATTTCCAATCGTTGGAATGTATGTTGGCGTGAATGAATAGCTAGTCTGTTCCACCTCAACTATGCATTGCACGCAAGATTTATTGATCCAACTTGTTCTTTCAGTCTGCCAGAAGTAGATAGCATAAATGGCTTCAATTATTTGTTTTTGGTATGTCTTTTTAATGCTTTTCTTAGCAAGGGATTGAAGCGAGGGTAATTTTGATTTGGTTTCCTTTGGTTTTGGCTGTAGCTGACTTCCATCACCAAATAGTTTTGACAACGCGTTGATTTTTTTAATTTTGTTAAGTTTTGTGGTATTTATGGCAGAGTTTTTGACTCGAAGTCTATTGTTGAGATAAGATATTATCTCCTTCATTTCAAAATCAGTTAATGTTTTCAAAATTTCTGCACTTGACATGAGCACCTTCGTCATATCATGGGTCATTTTTTCGAACTTCTGTTTTCCTGTCTTTCGTTTTGAGTTAGAAAGAATACTTTGAATTGCCTTTATATCCTCTGAAGTAAGCTTTTCTACTTTTTTTCATCAATTGATTCGTCTGTGGACAAGACTTCCTGTATCTCTCTGATGTCTATCTCATTCGATTCATTACCAAAATCATTTAATATTTCGTTGGTATCTGTGTCCAAACTATTAGACTCTGCAGCGCTTTCTTTATAAGAAAATGCCAGTTTCCCGGGAAAGTTTAATGGCTTTTCGTCTGAATATAGTTCGATCGGGGCGCTGACTTGCTGCTGCTTTCTTATCACGCTAGCCGTGGATGTTGGTTCATTCTTAATGTGTTTCACTGTTGTCCAAACCTTTGTGAATTCCTCCAACATTTGCTTTTTCGATAGTGAGTTTACATATTTCCAAAAATTACGTTTCAATTGAAAAAGTGTCAATAGATTTCCGCTTGAGTCTTCATCTTTCATTTTTACCCACTGTCCATCAAATGTTATACAGGATATATGTAATCCTGAATTGTCGCATTCTTGTAGAAAAGTTTCCAAAATTATTCGCATTACATCTGAATTGAGACTATAACCTCTAAAGACATAACCGATAGGCATACCATGACTTATTTCTCTGGACCATACCCTATGAACGTCTGCTATCGAAAATACAATAACTTCTGATGCCTTCTTATTGTACAACTCAAACATCTCCCCAATCAAATCCTTTAATCTAAGTAAAACCTTGATTAAATTGGCCGAAGTGACGACTACGTTATTGGTCGATTCTTCTTGTAATCCAGAATCAAATAGACTGTTTGGAACTGCCTGTCCTCTAAAGCTATCATTTTTGATTTTCATGGAGGGAAATTCTCCAAGAAATTTGCATTTGTCTGCATGTTCTTTAACCATCCTCTCGAGATCCTTAGCCTCCGCGGAAAGCAGTGTTGGCCTCTTTGGTGCATCAGTATAATATACAGACTTTTCGTGTATTTGTAGTACTTTGTTGTGGAAATAAGACAAAGACGTGTATAGGTTTCACTCTCTATTGCGATTCTGAATGACATAAAGACGTGACGTTACAATAAGTATATAATGCCGCGAAACGTTACAATTATTATGCGCGATTTCCGACATACTCCGGCCAACAAAAGTGAAAAAGAAAAAAATATCACATAGAGATCGAACATAATGAAAGTAATTAAAGTCCATAATTAAAATCACTGGATGAATGAGGCGTTCATGTTGTAAAAATTGACGATTCAAACAAAATAAACATTTAACACAATAACTGAAATAGATACAGTCCATTTATGAATCACTTTAAAGTCTCTAGTTCTTTCTAGAACTCAACATCTTGATACGTTCGATTGCTGCTCGTTTCGCTGCTCGCTCTGTCTTCTGTGGAGCGTCATCACATCTGTTGTCATCTTCATCATGTTCGTAGGCGTTTAATTCCAACGGATAACGTTTTGATATCGGCCTTGACGTTATTCCGTTTTTCGTCCTGAGATCCACGGATCTTACGAGTCCATCTTTTCCTTCATGAACTTGTTCCACGATTCCTAATTTCTAATATAGTCTTGGTGTTTCGTCGAATATCTGAACAACGTCTCCTCTCGGAATCACTTGGTCGTTTTTGCCACTTATTTGGTGGTATTCTCTCAACGAAGTTAAGTAGTCATATTTCCACCGCCACCAAAAATGTTCAATAAGTTGTCTTTGAACCTTGTACATCTTGTTAGTAAAGTCCTGTGAATTGTTCGGAACAAAATTGATGGTTTGGATGTGGTAGCGATACAATCTTCCTTCCGTATAGTAGATGTGACGGAGTTAACGGTTCCTCGTCTAACGGGTCTGTAGATACATACGTAAACGGGCGATCGTTAAGTATCGATTCCACTTCAATGAGAACGGTTCTAAGAACATCAAAAGAAACGAATGATCGTCCGAGTACTTTTCTGATACTATTCTTGGTCAATCCGATGAGTCTTTCCCAGAACCCGCCGTACCATGGGGCTCTCTTCGGTATAAAGTTCCACTTAGTTCCATGATTGTTCAAGGATTCTTGTAATGAAGTTGAAGTGGTCAGTTTCTCGATTTCTTTTGCGGATGATGAAAACGTTGTCGCATTGTCTGAAAGCATCACTTTCGGTACGGATCTCCTGCTTGTTAAACGTCGAAACGCTAACATGAATTCTTCTTCCGATAGGTTTTTCACTAGCTCTAGGTGCAGTGCTCTGGTACTAGCACACGTAAATAAGCATATGTATGCTTTTCCTGTTTGTCCGTTTGGTTCTTTTATGTGAAGCGCACCGGTAAAATCCACATCCGTAACGGTAAACGGTGGTGACATACGCAAACGGTCTTGCGGTAATGGTGGTGATTCGGGTTTTCTATAAGGCGGTCCGTTTAGTTTTCTACAAATCATACATTTTCGCAAGGTATTTCTCACAACTTGTCGTATCTGTGGTATCCAATATACCTGTCTTAGTAACGTGATTGTACTGTTTGTACCTGAGTGCAAATTTCGTCTATGTGCGTCGTGTATAATCAGTGTCGTAAGTGCATCCTTCGTTGGCAAAGGAAGAGGAAATTTCGCACTATCTTCCATCGGGGCAATATGCATTCAACCTTTGCATCGGATAAGGTTATCCTCGTCTATGTACAGTTTAAGCTGTTTTGATAAGCAGTGTTTTGGCACCTTGTTGCCTTCTAAATCGCTGAAAATGTCCCTGAATACGATTTTCTGACGGTCGCCTATCCAGATTTTCGATACGTTCTCCGTTTCCTCGTGTGTAAGCGGTCCTGTAACTCTCTGTCTTCGTGTACAGTTCTGAATAAAACGCATTACATAAGCAGTTACACGTAGTAATTTGGTGAACTCTGGAAAATGTCAATTATTTCCGAAATGTTCAGATTTTCATTGCTACTTTCGACAAATTCGCTTTCTTGATCATCGTCTGATACTAGTAGTTGTGAGTATTGACGTGCCTATAGTTATGGTTGGCCACTTGGTCTCATCATGAATCCAGTTTGGTCCTGCATACCATATACGATATTGAGATGTGGAATAAGTGTACGCGACACAACAAACATAAACAAACAGCAATTCAAAAAATCACAACGGAAAACAGCAAGCAGTCTTCAACATGACCATAGGTCACTGCTTACCGTCTTGCATTGGCCCAAGACTTATAATACAATACAAAAGTATCAAAACCAATCCCTAAATCATCAAGGAAAGACTCAATTCTTGACATAAAACAGTTAACATAGAATGACAAGGACAAACAAAGGCTTTGGCAAAGTTTCCTGGCTTAGGACAGGCACATATAAAATGTGGCGGGGTTAAACTAGTTTTTTGGATCCAACCTTCCCCCTATTGATAAGCTTGCACAAAGCTACATATAAAACACACTGTAAAACTCAATCGACAAAAGTTCAATTCAACAAGAGAGAACCTAAGACAAAATACTGCACGAAAACAACAAGACAAGGAGGAACTCTCTTGAGAACACTCGAAGTTACTGACAACTAGCTAAGAAACATTTATCGATTGATGTAAAAGAATCAAATACATCAGTTCTAAATCCTACACCCCACGTCAAAACAGTGAATGATTAAGAGTTGTATCACCATACAGAACCGACATACTTGATCGCTGTGGTGCTTATAAATAATACAGTGGATACAAAGTGAAAATTTAACGTTTTAAAGTTACTATCAAGCTATCAATATTTCTGCCAAAACATACCAAATGCATAGATTTTACTAAAACATTGAATTCGTATCCTTTTTCAAAAGGTTTTTAGGCCAGTTTTTAATTTCCATAAGGTTGTTTTTGAATTTTGTGCTTTATAAACTACATTGCTATAAAAGTCAGGATGAGATATTCCTTTAACAATCAGAAATCTACGTGTACAATCAAATTTTTCGATTAGATGTCCATATTTATGTGCAAATTTTGTAAAAGATTTGACTAATTTGTGGTAATGGTAACCTTGTTTTAGCATTTTTTCTGTAATAAAACGGTTTTTATCATTAAAATCAGACACATCACTGCAAATGCGAGCATACCCGACTAATTGTGAAATGTATACCCCGTAAGCTGGAGCTAATGGTACGTCTCCTTCAAGAAACGGAAAATTAACTATAGGGAATGAAAAGTCATCCCGTTTATCATATACTTTAGTGTGTAATCTACCATTGATAATTCTTAAGTCCAAATCTAGAAATGGACATCTACTGTCGGTTGAGTTTGCTTTATTTAGGGTTAATTCTTTAGGATATATATCATTTATAAAATTTGAGAATGTGGGGTTGTATAGAGCAAGTATGTCATCTAAGTACCTATATGTATTGTTAAAAGTTTCGATAAGGTGGTTTTTGTTTGGGTTTTTTGTAGCTTGGCCATAAACTGTGATTCGTAACAATATAAAAACAGATCAGCTATGAGTGGAGCACAATTGGTTCCCATTGGAATACCAATGACTTGGCGATATATTTGTTTACCGAACCGGATGTAAATATTATCTTAAAGAAAGTTTAATGCAGTAATAACTTCTATGTCGGTCCAATTAACATAACCTTTGTGGGTTTCGTTACTAAAAAACGATTTACTAAATACTTGTGACACTTTAGAACAGATGTAGTCACTTTTAGATTTGTCAAAGCACCATTTATTTAAATATTCAAATTTCTTTTTGATAAGATTGTGAGGTAGATTAGTATATAAAGTGGAAAAAGTCATAGCTGTCTACGGATTGAAAAGTATTTTCAAATGCCCGAAGTTTGTCTAAAACATCAAGAGAATTTTTAACACTCCAAAAATGATTTATTCCACTATTTTCGAAAATTTTATCACAGTATCGGATGATAAATTCTTTCATTGTAGTTAAAGCAAGAGACAAGACTTTAGAAATATTGGTTAAGGAACATTTACTTGATGCAGAAATAAAACGGGATTTATATGGGTTTTTGTGTAATTTAGGTATCCAGTACATAGTAGGTAATTTATTGTATGTAGGGGCTGCTCGAAGTGCTGTGGTTGATATGACATGATCGTCAATAATACTGGTTTCTGTAGCTTGCACGGGAACGAAAGTACATGAGCCTTTAATTTCATGCATTAAAACATCCAGATAATATTTACGACATACCACAACAACATTGTTAGCCGCTTTATCCGCAGGAACAAAAACATATCGTGAACCTAATAATTTGCAGTGTTCCCATTTGTCAAATTCTACTCCTCACGATAGCAAGTATGTCGGATTTGAAGCTGTCGGACAGTACTTCCATGTGCTATTTGGGTTGAGTTCTTTGATTTCTCGAATCCTGTTGTTTACGAATGTTTTCTGTGGTTTCGTCGAATTTATCCATGCTAAAACAATTTGGCTATCTGACCACAGAACGGTTTGTGAAATGGTTATACTTTTTGCAATGAAGTTGGCTAATCTGGCTCCGATTACTGCCCCAAGTAACTCTAGTTTTAATTTGGAATCGTTATTTTCTTCAGCGGCGCTACTCGCGTTTTTGCCATAATAAGTGTGCAGTTTTGTCCACTAACTAGGTAGGCACATGCTTCATAGGCTTTAATGCTGGCATCAGTAAACACGTATAGTATTGACGCATTTTCCATGTCGAAATACATGCGTTTGAATTTCATGCCTGTTGCTTTCTGCGTATCACGGTACAAATCAATCCATGTTTGTGTAAGTTCTGGTGAAAGTTGCTCGTCCCATCCGATACCTACTTTCCATAGATCTTGTATGAACATTCTCATCTTAATAGTAATTGGGCTGATAAATCCTAAAGGGTCGAATTTCTTGGAGGACTGGCGTAAAACATCTCTTTTCGTGACGGCTAATTGTCCATCTGAGTCCAGTATCTCACAAGGTTTCGTGTACATCAATATGTCGGACTTAACATTCCATTTCATACCAAACATTTTTATGTCGTCACTATTGTCTACAACATTGTCCTTTGTAGCTCGTTCCTGAAGTGTTTGACTATTTGATCCCCATGAGCGAGATTGAATCCAGCCTCTTTGAATAGTGGTCTAACGGTCTCTTAGTAGATCATCATCTGTTCTTCAGACGAAAAACTTGAAATGATGTTGTCAACATACAAATCCTGAATAACTTGGTGTTGGTTTTCAAGTGCTTAAGCAGAACGGCACTTAGAATGAAAGGAGAGCACGTTGCTCCGAATAATACGGATCTGAATCTGTAAGTTACTAGTGGTTCTTTCGGTACCGTTGAATTTTCAAACCAGAAAAATCTGGTGACATCTCTATCTTCCTCCTCTAGTCCTACGTTTAGGAATGCATTCTCAATGTCTGTAGTTAAGGCGTATTTGTTCAATCGAAATCTCAATAGTATAGATGTAATGTCGTTAAGATCGGGTGGTACGTTTAGTAAACAGTCATTTAATGACGGACTGTTTCGGTTTTCCCTGCAGCTACAATCGTAGACTATGCGGATTGGCGTTGTTGTCGACTCTTTCTTTACCGGATGATGCGGTATGTAGTGAACTTTCCTGTCATTTGGGATAGTATCCTCAACGCGTTCAATAAATCCTTTTCGTTCCTGATCTGCAATTATTTCTCCATATTTCATCATTATTTTCGGTTCTCTTTGTAATCTTTCTACGACATTTTTTGTCCTTCTGTACGTTATGTTTCGGTTAAGTGGTAACTCAGGGTGGTCATCCCTCCATGGGAGTTTGGCAAGGTAGCGATCTTCGACCTTTCTTATTGAAGTTTCTTCGTATTGGTGTTGAAATTCTCGATATGTTACATTCTTTGTTTCTGGTTCAGTTCCTATGTTCTCCACGTTCCAAAATCTTTCTATGTCTAGTTCTTCATTTACGTGTGATACGATTATGTTCATCATTGAAGCGTCTGTCTGTTTTTGTGATCCTTTGCTTGGTCCGGACAAAAGATATCCTAACTTGGACCTTACTGCTGTCGGACGGACCGTCTCCTCTTATAACTTCATCTTCTACATATTCCAGTATTGATCGACTCCGATCAGTATGTTTATTTCAAAGCGATCGTCGTCAGAAACGGCATGTGCAAGTTTTAAGTTCTTCAGATAAGGTAGGTTCCTTGCAGTTTTCACGTACGTCTTTTGCGGTGCGGCTATTAGCGGAACGATCAGTACATCAAGCCATACATGTTTGCCATCAATGGTCTGTAGTTTTACCCTTGCCGTCTCAAGATGTTGAATCTTACGGTTCTTTCCGTTATCACCAAATGCTGACAACGCTATTTCCTCTCTTCCGTTCGGATGAACGTCTAGTTTCTTGGCTAAAGTCCTCGTTATGAAGGATCTTTGGGCACCCTCATCGAAAAGAATGTTTGCGTCTACGGTTAGACACCTGAATGATACTGGCGAAACTGCGGTTTTGAGTAATACGTTTGGGCGGTGACCCAAGTTAAAGGATGAACATACAACTGAAGACTCTGGTTCGCTTACATCGTGACTTTGAACAGTGCATGTACTTGCTGTTTCTTTTACTGGTTTGTAATTCTTAGCTTCCGAATTGCATAGACTTGTGTTGTGACGCTTACTGCATTTTTTACAATTTGATTTCGATTTACAATCGGCTACGGCGTGTTTCCCTAAACAGTTGTAACATAGCTTGTCCTTCTTGACAATCTTAATACGACTTTCATAATCTGCATGTTTTGTACATTCACCTGAATAATGTTGTCCTTTACAAAAGGCGCATGATATCGGTTTTGTGGACGGCATCGGCTTGCTCCAAACCTTACGAGACTTCGTGTTTGTGTGAAATGCGGCAGTTGCTGTTGAGGACTCCGAAAAAGTGTTGGCACGCTTGCCAGATTCAAGTATGTTGTTCCATGTTCCCGTGTCAAATTTTGACAAATTTCAGCAGGTAGTTTATTCAGGATGACTGATACTAAAATAGCTCCATATGATTCCTGAGTTTGTCCTAAAGATTCTAATCCCCGTATGTAAGTTTCAACTGTGTCATAGTAGCATTTAAGGCTCGTCAGTGTGTATTTCGGTGCTGGAAGTTCCAATAATTCTTGTATGTACGTTTGGCGTATTTTGTGTGTTTGACCGAATCTTTCATGGAGTAATTCTACTGCCCTTTGGTAGTTAGTGTGCGTGAGAGCGAAACCCGCAATGGTACAAGAAGCCTCTCCCTCTAGTAGGGTTTTAAGGTAGTTAAATTTCTGTACTTCACTTAGCGTTGTGTTTCCGTGAACGGCAGAATCAAAAGAATCCCAGAAGGATTGCCACTCTAGTAAGTTGCCGTCAAATCTAGGTAACTGTAGTTATGGAAGTTTGTGAAATTCACTGCTTGCTGTGCTTGAGTTTGAACGAAACGTATTGAAGCGTGGTATGCTCTAGTCTTCTACGATAGGCTGAGATTGCGTGTTCTCTGTGTCATGTGTGTGCGAGTATGGTGTACGTGTGGAAGCGTCATTCTGAGTTGAAAAGCTACTGGCGTTTGGATTGAGTGTTGATGTTTTGATTTTCAACAGTTTGCGTAATTTATGTAACTTCGACTCTATTGAATATTTATACTCATCTGCATCAAGAATTTCAGCTTCCGAATCCCTTTCCTCTGCATTCTCCATAAGTTTAGCATCTAACTCTTTTAGAATCTCCTGTTTTTAGCCGGGGTAATCGCTAGCGATTAGCCACGGCTTTAGCTACGATAGCCTTTCGGTAAGACATCAGATGGTTTTTCCGGCGGTTCACCAGAAACCTATTAATAGAAATATCAATACACGCTTGCAATATAGTCCTTTTCTAGATCTGTTTTTTCATCGCTTAACTCGCAATTTATATGTAATAAAACTTATCTATTTAGTTTTCAAATTTTGTGTTAGTATGAAAGACGCCTATCTGATGCGATAGTATTAAATGATTTATAAAGAATACGAATGCGGATTGATATTTTGTTTATAGGAGTGTTCGCCGATCTCATTAGTGAAGTCATATTCACTAATTTGCATCTCATTAAGTGTCAAACCGAATGGCAATAAACAGTGCAATAA
The DNA here is from genome assembly GCA_963971305.1 of Arcuatula senhousia. Classification (NCBI taxonomy): domain Eukaryota; kingdom Metazoa; phylum Mollusca; class Bivalvia; order Mytilida; family Mytilidae; genus Arcuatula; species Arcuatula senhousia. The sequence goes on from OZ020303.1 coordinate 9,496,439, forward strand.
ACAAACATCGATGGACAGGATAATTTAACTAAAGTTCAAATCCTCATAATTTTTTATTTGATCAGAAAAAAAAAACTGTTCTGTAAACGGTTATTTGATAAAAAAAATTATTATTCTTACGAACCATAGTTGATTTTGAAAATAAGGCTTGAAAATAAATCTGCTGCTTCTAGACCAAGAATTTTTTCATTGAAAATTTTTAATCAACCAAATTTTCGATCTTTAGAACCAATGAATATAATTATTTTCAAAATGCACTACAAAAACTACCTTTTTCTGAAAATTGTAGAACCAAAAGCAATTATACAAAAAAAAAATGTAAGTGTGACTTCTCTGGTACTGTTTTACAGATTTCGATGAAATATATTTTAAATTGATAAATTCTACAGGAGTTACAGGACAGATTTTGCTTAAAGTTGTATTCATTTCAGATGTTTGAACAATAATACTATTTTGAGTTTCGAGTTAAACAAAGTTAGTTTTATTGTCAAAGTAAAATATGTGTGGAAAAGGGGGGGATTGGCAACCTGTAGCAATCTTGTTAATTTGTATGGTTTTCCTATAGTATGAGAGAAATCTTATGCTTTTGGTTTAGCTTTATAGAGGGGGGTCAAGGGGGGGTCCAATAACACCTTAACAGGGAATTGATTTTCCCAATAACAGATAACAGAGAATTGATATTTTTGGACTGACCATTTCAATTTAGCTAACATACTAATTTTAAAAACAGATCACATAGAATTATATTATTCAATAACTGAATTTCTTCAATAACAGTTAACACACAACTGGTCAATAACAGTTAACATTAAATCTGATATCTGCAATAACAGCTAACAGAGAACCAATTTAAGCCAATAACACAGGAACAGCTAACCCCCTTGCCCCCCCCTTTATACATCAACAAAAGTTTACAATTCAACATAATTTTCACAACCTCTTCTCATGAGTTATTCCTCGTTTAATTTTTAAAAAAGGGTGTTTGGTTAGCCTACAGAATTAACTGACGGTGCTTGCTCATACGAAATTTTTTTTAATAAACTACACAGAGGAAGTTGTCCGTTGGCATGCAAAATATATAAATAAGCTACTGCTTATATGCTATACAGAATTTATCAATTCAGTTGAACCGATGGGTCAACACAAAAAAGTAATAGAATCACGCGTGTTTTTTTTTTCATTTGGCCTAATGGGATAATTACATTGCAACAGGGGGGTCAAAAAGGGGACTTCCGCCTAAAATCGACTTTTTTATGTGAGTTCCGATCCGATTTGCAAACTCTTTTTTTCATTGGAATCCTTGTGAAAATCCCTGCCTACTTTTTAAAAATCAGTAGTATACTAAATGCAATATTTTTAACGTTTTGAGAATTTAAGGATTGAAGGCCCAAAAACGCCATGCTTTAGAGTTTGTTGAGGCAAATAGTTTTACACAAGCAATTAAGTTGTAGTGGGCCAGCCAATTGTTATGAAGCTTTAATATGATGATTATATCCACTGAAGGAAGAACGGTGTTGTATTTGGGGATTGTGGCCAAAAGGGGCTAAAATGGGTGTATTGACAAAACGACTGTAGAACTTTTATTACTCATTCAATTTACAAAATTCTTTTTTATTGAATTCTTACTATATTCTGTCAACTTAATATGTCAGTGGTTTTCAAATATTTTTCACCTTTATATTTATACAGGTGACCAAAGACAAGGCCAAGTCCATAAAATCAACTTTTTAAAAAAAATTGGTTCGTTTTTCATTTTTTTTTCATTGGAACCCTTGTAACAATCCCTTTTACACAAAAAGGTAGCTTTTTATTTTTATTTTTTGCAACACATGAACAATTTAAAATTTGTAGATTACCCCGGCTACCAGTAACTTTCAGTACTTTGATTCCTTTAGGATTGAAATGTCAATGTCAAAATCATCAACTTCATGGTCGTCTACCGCCGCTAATTTTTCGTCAATTCTTCTGAGGATTCTCGAAACGGCGCTTCTGTGTCCTGCCCGAACTGATTTCAGCTTTGAAGACATATTTTTCGTCGAACGGCACCAGTTTCGTGTATTGGTAGTACTTCGTTGTGGAAATAAGACAAAGACGTGTATAGGTTTCACTCTCTATTGCAATTCTGAATGTCATAAAGACGTGACGTTACAATAAGTATATAATGCCGCGAAACGTTACAATTATTATGCGCAATTTCCGAAAAGACTTTATCTCGTTCAATAAGCGAACAACAATTGTTTCAACATACGGTACATCTATCACCGTTGTACTTTCAGTCGACCAACTAACGGACGGATGTTTTTGGCTTTTCAGCACATATTGTTCTAGTAAGCTTTGGCATATGAATAATGTGGAACTTTATAATGAACAGGTGTAGAGCGGTTATTGCTTCCTGTTGGGCATTTAATTTCAATGTTTACGACCGGGTCAGCATCTAGTACTGCTTTTACTCACTATTTCCTTGTCTTCTTGCCTTATGGATTAGGCGCCCTCTTCATAGAACATTAAATCTGGGAATAAAATTGGCACAATCTTACTGCAAATTGTGGCAACGGCATTGATTTTATTTCTTTTCCGTGTTGCATTGCACTTGCTTGTTGTTCTGATGGTTCCTCTTGTTCCTTGTTTCCTATTACCGCGTCAAAAACTTCTTTTTGTGCTTTCAGTGTTTCCAGTCCACATGTCCGATGTGCTGTGCTTCCCGTAACCTTTACTTTCTGTCTTCTTTCAAACCATTCTTTTGATCTTTGCTTTGTATATTGCAATGGCAAAGCAGCGGTGTCTGAAAGACCTATTAGTTGTCTTGCCTTTGATGGTTCTTGTAGTTCCAAAAAAAAATTTGAGCAGTGATTCATATCTATTATATTGTCTTTACTAAAACAGGCTTTCCTGGACGAACTTAAGTAGACTATTTGTTGGCATAGACAATTTATCTGACTAAGAGCTTCTTGGAGTTTAAAATTGCATTGGAAAATACTCGTCTGCAAACTATTCATTAGATATGTAGATTTAGCTGGTAGAATTGACTTCATGCTTTTTTCTTTAAGTCGTTCTAACACAGATTTCTTTTTTGAGCACATTTCGCGACACTCTTTCATTCTGACTGCAACTAGATGCAATACAGATTTCAGATTTTTTTGAAGATTTTCTTTTTCCGTTGGAGTCAAACTTGACAAATCATGTGAACACTTTTGTAGTGTGTCAATAACTTTGTTAATCGATTCTATATCTTCCTCTTGTATCAATTTAGAATTCAAATCATCACAGTCCAACAGGTCAATATCAGCAGAATTTGGTACTATCTTCTTCCCATCAAATGTGATTATATGCGATTCTGTCTTCTTAGTCTTTCCATAAACATTTAAAAGTGGCTTTATGATTTCATTTTGGTACATATTCAAACATTCGCTTGGTACAAATTTGGCAAGGGTGTCCAACCCTGGAACAGCAAAGTTAATGGAAGTGTCCGTCGGATCAAAGAGTCCTCTTCTTTGTGATCCCTCAATCAGGGTCCCTTTATGTTTGTAACCTTCCATAAATCTGATAAACTTGGCCCCGAATAACTTTTCATCTGTCCACCAAAATTCTTTTGACTTTCGAGAGTATCTCATTTGGGTTGTCGTGTTCAAGGAATACCAATTGATCACATCAATAAACAAATGAAATGCAATATTATCCAAAGGAAAATCATTTGGTGCTACGAGTTTAAAGAACATTAAAATATTCCCTTTCAAACCAGTCCGATTAACTTTGCTCATTGCAGTGGTGATTATTTGTATTTCTTGTTGCGAGAGAACGTCTGCGTTGTTGATGATGATGTCCATTGTAATATCATCGTTGTTTTCAACCTTTACTGTCGTTCCATTGTTTTGATCCTTTCTGTTTGTTGTTTCACCGTTTTCCTTGGAATCAATCGTTTCTTGCTTTCTATTTATGTTTTGTGTTTCGGGACCGGTTTTTATTTTTGCTTCTTCGTGATTTTCATTGATTATAGATTCTTCCTTTGTGTTGTAGCTTATATTGATTTCGTTGTCCTAAAAAATTCCGATTGATTCAAAGGTGTGATTTGTATAAGTATCCCTGACGCTATCAACCAATGTGTTCGTGCTTTGTTCTTCTCTTATAGACTCCTCGATTGCTGTCTCGAAATCTAGATTCTAGTTTGCAGTTGGAGTAAGGTGTTTTTTTCTCCTCTTATACTTTGACCCAGTGATAATCTGCTCTTTTGTTTTCGGGGCATATCCATAAATTAATAAATACTCTTGGTCAGTATGAAACTCTTACGATTTACTAAGCTCAAGAAGTGCATGCAATTGAATTATAATCTATGATTTATTGAAAAGATATAAAGGTGTGCCATTTGCGTGTTGGTTACTGATATTCTTTACAGGACTACATTGTATTCTCATTACTGCAAAGGCATAGATATCTTTCATAGGATAGAGTTGTGTGTTATGAAATGACGGGTTATAGGCTGATAAGTGTCTGTGAACTGACATCAGATGTGTGAATTTTTGTTTTTGTATTCCTCTTTTCGGATTTGCACCTCCGCTACATATTTGCTCTTTAACGTAACATTTTTATGTTATAGCTTGACGGATGGTGAGGAAAGGGGGCGAATGTTTGTTTTACGATGACGATTCTTTGTTGTTAAGTTACGGATGTATGTAATAAAATGAGGATTTGGTTATAAAATGGTGTGTGTATTTTATATGATGACAGATGTATGTTATATGATGACAGATGTATGTTATGTGATGCCAGCTGTATGTTATATACTGACAGATGTATGTTATATGATGATAGATGTATGTTATATGATGGTAGATGTATGTTATATGATGGTAGATGTATGTTATATGATGACAGATGGATGTTATATGATGACAGATGTATGTTATATGATGACAGATGTATGTTATGTGATGCCAGCTGTATGTTATATACTGACAGATGTATGTTATATGATGGTAGATGTATGTTATATAATGACAGATGGATGTTATATGATGATAGATGTATGTTTTATTATGATAGAGGTATGTTATGTGATGACAGATGGATGTTATATGATGACAGATGTATGATTTATGTTATAGTATGATACTTGCATGTAATATAATGATGGCTATAGTTTAAAGTTCAGGTAGGGTAGGGTAAAACTCAACGATGCCGGATGTTATTTTATGACCAATGTTGATAATTAAGGTAAAGGTAACAATAAAGCTACCGAACTGGGATGATCAATTTCATATATCCAAGAAGAAAACACAAAACAAGGCATAGGTATATAATGGAAATTGAAGATGATCCTGACTTGGTACAATCATTTCAAAATAAATGGTGGGCTGAACCAGGTTTTATTGCACCAAGCTTCCTCTCTTCCTTGGCAATCTTAGGGTCCGTCAGTATAGAGTTGCCTGTACATTTAATTATGCTTGTATTTTATATATTGACGGCTCTATGTTATAGACTAATTAGCGGTATGTTAAACGATGACGGATATCTGCTATTAGAAGACGAAGACAATTAAAAAGTGACATGCACGGTGACGAAATAAAATTCATTTTTTGCCGCCTGTGGTTCCTTTTTAAAAGTTACCTGCTAAATGAAATTGTGCATGACAAATCAAGCACACCTGTATCAGAGCTTCAACAAGAGGTACGTATTTTAAAACATTTTCTCATAATAAGAACGTACTATAACTTATTTATATGTTCAGAGCCAAACAAAGTAGGCATAAACATGCGTTTAGCTTTTAATACACATTACAAATGCAGTTTAAATGTATTTTTTCATGAGTTATAAAATATCATGATGATAGTTGTAACATGTATAGATCTAAAAAGGCCGCGTTCACACTGAGCAAAACTCATAGTAGTTTAAATGTCGTCCGCACTAACATTAAACATCAAAGCGTTCACACTGTAAAATTTCGATGTTTACATGTAGTTTAAATGTTGCGTTCATTACATGCATTCGATAATTAATGTAGTCCTTGTGTGGGTTTAATGTACAATGAATTTTGCATAGTTCTTTTGAGTGAACGGCATCCATATGCATTACTTTCATTGGAAAGCTTTATTATTTTTTAGTTTATATTTTCGTATATTTCAACATTGTCTCGGTTGAGTGAAAAAAACATGGGTACATGCAACTTCTGAATATTTAATATATATGTATACGGAAAGCGGAATAGAATTTCATAAAAGGTGTTTCCAATTCGGATCTAATTTTTGTGGGCAAAGCGGCCTATATCAGGAATATGAACATGAACAGGTGATAAAATGAACATGAAATGATGATGAAGTGGAGGAAATGGGGGGGGGGCAAAGTCCAATCGGGGATACGAGTTTTGACTGTCAATTGCAAAATGAGGAACGGGCAGATTTTTACACAGGAATCCTATGTGTTCTCTTAACAAAGCATGCAGCAGGGTTTTTTAACGCGTGAAGAACATGATTTTTTTCCTAACACGTTGCGCCACTATAGTTTGCGGTCAAGTTTTCCGCATTTTACATGTGTAGCCTGACGACGCGGCATTATGACGGACTGCCCATTCAACCACCGAGTACACATTCCAGTCGTTTTGTGGACAAAGCAGCAGACCCGATATCACGTTGCTGAGCGCTCTTAAGTGGATTCTTACCGACAACATGGCGCTGCCGCGGGCCCGCGCCGGTATTTATGTATAGCAATAGCTTTTTATAGCAATAAATTTTAAAATACAAACGGACGAACGGACTTAAGCGCCAGAAAATGTGTACACCTTTATTGTTATTCTATAAAAATAAAAATAATTAAAAAAGACTGAAGTAAATCAAAATTAAATCCATACGTATTCTACGTTTAAATGTCTATTCACCAAATTAACAATCATGGTTATTTATCCGTTCATGTTTTCTGTACATTTAAATTACATGTACACTTGCATTTAATAATGTGAACATTTCATATGTCAAGTCATTTAATTTAGGTTTATCAATGAGAACAAATTTAGTGTGAAACTAGTTTTAAGAACATTAAACTACTTCTACACATGTTTACTGAAAACAACTTCAGTGTGAACGCGGCCTTATACGATTACATGTATACACATTCAAAGTAAAAATGTATGACAACAGACAACAAAAACAAACAAACATAATTGACATATTTACATATAACAAAACCTGTTTTTAAGTAAAGAAAACATTTATATGAGAGGGTGGTCAACAGTTTGAAAATAAACAAGATTGCTATACACGTAGCCAATGTCCCCCACCGGCACATTAAAGTTGAATATTAACTAAAATTGGGAGAATTTAAAAGGGCATTGCAAAATGATTACCTACATATCATGGAAAACAATCCTACAAAATTTCATCAAAATCCTTTGAGTGGTCTCAGAGGAATTGCGCTCACAAAATGTTCCTCTGCCATAAAATTAACATTTGTGTCCCTGTGACATAAAATAAACAAAGTCGATAAAGTCCCTTAACTACTATAAAATTTGTCAAATCAAAATTGCAGTACGACATCTGTTGACTCAGAGGACTTGCGCTCACAAAGTGTTCCTATGACCTAAAATGAACAAAGTTGATAAAGTCCTATAACTCCTATATTTGTCGAATCATAATGGCGGTACGGTATGAGAAACTATATATCATGACAAACATTCTTACAAAATTTCATCAAAATCCGTTGAACGGTCTCAGAGGAGTTGCGCTTACAAAAGTGTGACGGACGGACGCACAGACGGACGCACGGCCGACGACCATTACCAGGTTCCTCGGTCGCTTTGCGGCGAGGGACAATTATACTGTATTTGTCGATTACCTGTTGTTTACTTAAGCGCCAACCATTACAAAAGGGGTCCCATTTATATAACAAAAAATGTGAAAAACTTTACTTTTTTCGTGCATTTAATGAACAGTTGTATCTATCTAAATCCCGAATTTAGATTTGTGCCAATCAATGTAAGAACATTATTTTTTGTGTGTCTGCGTTTTTATTTTTTATTTTTTTTTTTTGGGGGGGGTGTTAAACTGTTAAACCTCCTTCTCTCCCTGCTCGATAAACAAGGGACTGATTCTTTAGCCATAAAGGTCTCTTCTATAAGGGGTAATCTGACATAGAACAGGTTTCTATATTTGCAAAATTTTTTGTTCCAAAGGGTAAAAACATGACAAAACTGCTATTTTAAACCCTTTAAAGACCAAACCCCATATAAGGATTTCATCTGACAACTTCTACGCAATAGAGACGATATAGGCCTTAATGGGATGAAGGTTTATGCAACTCAACGGCATTTCTTTATTTTCAAAAGTTTTTATCGTATAGCGTAAAAACATGATGAATCGCTACTTTTGACCTTTAAAAGGGTCATAACTCCTATAAAGGTTCATCTGAAAACTTCCATCCAATCGAGACTTTTAAAGATTCCTTGGTTAAGTAGTTTAAGTTTTAAGCAAGCAATAAATGTAATCAATCTGCAAAAGTGTACAAATTGAATGTAACACATGTATGAATAAATTCAGTTTACCACCTGAGTTTTAGCAAGATAATTCGACATCAAGTTTTCCAATCATTGTTTGTATGTGAAATTAAAAACAACAACACCTGAGTCTCCCCCACCCCAAAAAAATGCATATGGCAGCCCAAGGGAACAAAAGTAGCATTTGTTATATGTTTTTAATCACATTAACTATCAAATATGTTTTTATATTATATGCCATACCTTTTTTTTATTAATTCACTTATTATCATGGTTATGTTTCAGGACGCGATGCAGTGTGATTTCCCTCAGTGTGGAAAATCTTTCAAACACAAATGCAGCCTCCAAAGGCAAAAAATATCTCATGATCCCAAGGAACTGCAACACTCTTGCCAGGCATATAGTAAATATTTTGCTACAAAGTACCAGTAATAGCAAAGCATAAAGCTGATGCCCATGAACACCCCGGTCATGAATGTGATATATGTCATAAGGTACTGCGGTCAAAGGGGGCACTAAAACTTCATGTTAAACGCCACACAGAAAAGCCAACTCATATTTGCGATGTATGCGGTAGAGGTTTTTATGAGAAGCAGAATTTAACCGCCCATTTAGTAAGCAATGGCGCTGAAGCTCCATTTCAATGTGAAATTTGCTTGAAAGGGTATAGATACAAGCATAGCCTAAAAAGTCACTAACAGAATTGTGGCAAGGAAAAGAAACCATCCCTGTTCAAGTGTGGTACATGTCACAAATCCTTCTCCAAAAAGCGTTATTTGTTGCCACACGAAAAGAAGCACGGAGAGCCCAGATATATCTGCCAAGTGTGTGGGAAGGGTTTTTTTTCAGGCTGACTTCGTTTCAGAGACACCAGAAGAAATGCAAAAATGTTTGTGTTGTCTTCCATGTCCGCCAATCCTTTTGAGCGTCCTTACAGTAATACTGGATATCTACATGTATCGTTAAAAGGGAGGTTCGAAGCGGTTACGTAATACCTGGTTTAAATTATTTCTTTTGAAATTACTATACCAATTCAGGACCATAGCGATCTTCAACTTTTTGGGGGTATGTCTTCCTTGTTTTGTCTTTTCTCTTTGACATTTAAGATTGATCCTCAAACTTCGGTATTTTGATTATTCCCTTTATCATATACAATACCTTTTGACGTTTCTATCGATTTTCATGAATTATTTCACAATTTTGGTGGCAGAGGTTAGATGTGTAATTCTTTTTTTTAATTTGATCTGATGAATAATTTTGGAATGGCGTTATATATTTGTGAACTAAAGCAGTTGTGTTTCTTCTAGTTAACGAGTAGTTTAACCCCAAATCATAACAATATTTAAGAGGAAATCAATTATACACCCATAATTTTCTGTTTTATGTTACAAAAATGAAGCATAACATACTCACAATAGTCTTAGCAAAACATAACTTATGCAAAGTTGGCTTATAATAGAAAATGTCGTTAAACAATCTAATTTGAACTACCTCGCTTTCCAGATCCGATGCTTGATGTGTGTTTTTCTAAATAACGCTTAAAAGCGCTGCTTAAATGCAAGAATAAGCATTATTGGCCGAACTTTGTCTAGAATTTGCTGTTTGAAAATAGGAGTACTTGTACTTTGACACGAATCACTCATTACTCATCAGTTCTAGGCTTATTTGGGAAAATTGTCCACTTTCCGGAATGATTTTTTCTTTGAATAGGCATCTCAGAACTTACATTAAAGCCTTTGTTTCTTAAATATCAGCAGTTACAGCTCTCAACATCTAGACTATTATCAAAATTACGTTCTAATGCCTGACCTTTTAGTAAATGAAGCAATTTTTAGGCTTATAATTTAGCATAATACAACTTTGATACGCGAAAAAAAGCATAATACAACAACCTCTTTACTTTCCGATCTGACCCCGTGTTGTTATACATTCATTTAACCATTGGGGGTCTTAACATTGACCATACTACTAGTCTTTGAGAATTCATACCTTTTGAATAAATCACTGTATCCAAAATTTGAGACACGGTGTTGTAGCAGATACCACACTGATCAACAGATATCAAAGTCAAGGCAGTAGAGGAAACCATAAGGGTGCTATATTCTTTCAAAGTTGGTATTTTGACTGTATAAAATATGTTCAGAATCATCAAAATGTCCCACTTTGGGTCCCTTAATGTTTAATTAATTGATAAAATTCCACTGGGAAACATGAGGTGATGTTTTCACATGTTTGATTTATTATTAGAACTCATTAGCTTGTGTTTCCTTCAAACTAACTTCATTATTTATGCAAAATTGTGTGCATGGTCAATCCTAAACAAATGGCGGGAATTTTACGTCACTGATTTGACCTTTATCTAAGATCAAGGAATCTGATAAGGAATAACTCCTCCCACTGGAACTTTGTTGTCATTTGTATTTCAAAATTGCAGAACAGCTTATGATAATTGATAATTAAATATAATGTTTGCTTACGGAATTAATTGATATTTGAGATACTTCTGTGTAATTGTTTTTAAATAAAAGAAATGAATAAGCCATATGTTGTATATTGAAAAGTTAATCAATCTTTCTATTTCTAGCTTTCAATGGAACAAGAAGAAGAATAATGTTTCAAAAATTATACACCAAAACTATTTCTTGCCTTTAAAATCTAAACTAAACAATTCATTAAAAATGCCTAGAGTTCCCAATTGAAGATATGTTCAATATATTATCCCAAAATAAAAAAAGAGTGAAGTTCATTCAAACTGTCAGAGCTAGAGGTAACATAACAGGAATTAAGTATTGCGCAACCGGAAGTCAGACTGTGACAGAGCTTGAAGCTAGATACTAAAACTTTGCTGGACTGTGATTGGATTATGATATCAAGACTAGATTATCATTGTATGTTTTCAAGTTTTTAAATGGATGTAGTTTAATAAAATAAGAATAAAATTTTCCGCATGATGGATAATTTTTTTTGGTGATTTTTCAAACACTGTTGAATTGAAATTTTCATTAACACCGGAGAAACTTGTATGTAAACATCCGCCAGCTGAACTCGGCATTCAACAGCTCTCTCAAAAGGCGGTCAAGATATGATTTGACACCACTTATTCAATGGAAAAAAGGTTACACCATATAGATTTAATTTTATTTACATCAAACACTCTTCAGGGAAAGGTTGAAAGACTGAAAATAGTTGTTTGATTATAAAGGGGAAGCAATTACCATCATGTTCCCTTTAGCCAAAATTATGTTTCTGGGTTTTCTTAACTCAAGCTTTTTATATCCACTTGTTTTGGTCTTGTTTATTCATATCAAGTCTGATTGAAGGCCAGAGTCACACTATCACTTATTATTTCTGTCTTTGTGCTCAAATAAAACACATTTTGAAAAATACATTGATTTCAATGGAATTTTATGCCGCAATCACTTTATTTGTCTTCTGTGTGTCTCTTCTTATCTAAATTACTTGCCGTACTTACTGAATAAGTCATTTAGTAAAGCCCTACTCACAAAAGCTGAACAAACATTTTTCTAGGTACACAATTTTCATTCCTTTTCTTTGTTTAGAATAAATCCCCATTCAACTGCTCAATGTGGAAAATGAGTAGCAATACTATGTATCTTTCCTACTAAAAAGATAAGAATAGAAAACATTGCTTAACATTTTGTTTATTTAGACATTGTATGTTGTTATATTTTGTAGGATTTTCATCGTTGGCCGCAGCCAAACAGTAGACATTCTTAAATCACCACAGGAAGTTAAAAAAGAGGTACAAAGATTTGAAAACTTTTCGTTATTCTTAAAAACAGATTAAAATACAAGAAAAAAAGTGTTTTGCGAACAAATGTCATGCAGGCCTAACAGTATAGGTAACATAACAGGAATTAAGTATTGCGCAACCGGAAGTCAGACTGTGACAGAGCTTGAAGCTAGATATTAAAACTTTGCTTGACTGTGATTGGATTATGATATCAATACTAGATTATCATTGTATGTTTTCAAGTTTTTAAATGGATGTAGTTTAATAAAATAAGAATAAAATTTTCCACATGATGGATAATTTTTTTTGGTGATTTTTCAAACAAGGATGAAATTTTCATTAACACCAGAGAAAATTGTATGTAAACATCCGCCAGCTGAACTCGGCATTCAACAGCTCTCTCAAAAGGCGGTCAACAAATGATTTGACACGACTTATTCAATGGAAAACAGGTTACACCATATAGATTTAATTTTATTTACATCAAACACTCTTCAGGGATAGGTTGAAAGACTGAAAATAGTTGTTTGATTATAAAGGGGAAGCAATTACCATCATGTTCCCTATATGCTGCATGGGTATTTAAAATGAAGGGATATGGATTGAAATGAGACAATAAAGCAAAATAACAGCACCTTTATTGCTATTATTCAATTATTATGCAAGTTTATATGAAATTTACATGTATCAACCCTGTTCTGTAATTTGTTATTACCTTTATTAATTCTTCCATTATTTTATTTATTCTATAACGTGTAGTTTTTTTTACATGGGTACCAACCTATCATGCAATTCCTTTAATATGTTTTGATGATTTTAAAGGAGATCTAGGGTGGGTCTCTAAGTACAAAAAAAAAATAGCAACGACTTAACATGTAGCCTATGGGAATGAACTCGGTCATCAAGTGCAAAGTGTCCTAGAGTGACCCCCATTACTACTCTCTGCAGCGACTGTTAACATAAAGACTTACTGTCTGCCATGAGTCGTCCAGCTTATCTCCACCAGAGTTGGCTGCTCCAGTTAAACGGAACCATCTCCCTCTGTTTGGCCGAGATTTGGGAGATGGAATAAGTATATGCAACTCAATCTATGATAAGCGGCCACTAAAAAAATCCGCAATGGAAAACAACCATACGGTCACAATTATCCTAGATCATAACCTTTGGCTATGAGAGGTAATTCGTTTGGAGAACGTCTGGTTAATGATAAGTATGCTTGAATTTTTAACATATATATCCGAGTAGCCTTTGTTCTGTTCAGACTACAACAGTGCCCCGAAGAAATTTTTCAAACGCTTGTAATCATTTTCTTCCCACTTATATTTCAAATAACTGAAATACAACCTAAAATTACACTATAGTTTACAATGTAATCTATATAATAGATATATATCCTTTGTGCTTCCATAGTCTCTCAATTTGTACAAAGCTCTATGACAAACGTGATGACTTCAACTTTCCAATAGTTAACTTTCCCTTTCTGTGTAGCAACATTCCGTCCGCTCCAGCATATGGAGTTTACGTATCACAATTGATTCGCTATTCCAGAGCATGTGGGGAGTACAACGACTTCCTTGATAGAGCCACACGGCTGACAAGCAAATTGTTAACACAGGGGTACGTTGCTCCCAGATTGTTGTCATCACTCAAGAAATTTTACGGACGACATCATGTGCTTGTATACAAATACGGGATTTCTATCCCTCAGATGAGCACAGATGTTGGTTTGACATAGAGTTTTGTAATGTCATCCTTTCCGGATTTGACCAACACTTAATCGATCTTTGGCAACGTGACGGGTGTGCTATAGCAAGCAGGAACTGCTTACTCTTCCGGAGCACCTGAGTTCACTCTCGTTTCGACTTGAGTTCGCGTTGCTGAATGCGGTTTTGTTGTTATGTGTGTTTGTGTTTTATGTTGTTATGTGGTTTGTTTTGTTGTGATGATTTTTGTCTGCCGGTTTTGTCTTTGTCTTTACGGTTTTATGATACTGATTACCCCTTTGGTACACCTTTGCTTCTCTCACGTCATACATTTAAATATAGAAACTCGTTATTTGAACAACATCAACGAAAATAAAATGAATGGAAAGAACAACAAAACTACATTTCTATTCCTAAAAAAAGCGGCACATTTTATACATAGACATTGCTATACCTTACTTTGGCACTCCGACTAAAGTTACATATGAATGTACAAATTAAACTTTTTTCATAACAATGGACTCATATTTTCGAAAAGCCTAAATGAAACATAAACAACACATTCGGTGATTTCAGAGTATCGTCGGTAACCCAATTTTCGTACATACCCTAAGTCGTACGAAATTCTGCATGCAAATAACGTGCACAAACAAGAGGCTCCAAAGAGCCTGAATCGCTCACCTGAACTACACAGATACATATATTTGTAGATATTGTGCTTAACCATATGCAATTTAAATTTCTGAAATATCTTCGTTAGTTTTCAAGATATTGGGCTTAATAAGTGCATATTTGGCAAAAAATAGGAAAAAGGACTAACTCCAACATCAGCAGTCAGATCTTTTCCGAAATTTCAGGACAGGTTAATCTTAATATGCTGATCACTTTTGATTCCTGCACAATTTTGATATCTGAAACCATTTTTGAGTTATTAGCAAAAAATGCAATTTACCCCTATGTTCTATTTTTAGCCATGGCGGCCATGCTTTTTTATAAGCTATTAAACAAGTGTTCCATGTTAAAATGCAGTTGGTCTTACCGTGTCAGACAAGATCACCTTTGTCTCCCTCAGAATTTTGATATCTGTAACTGTTTATGAGTAAATAGCAAAAAACTGCAATTTACCCCTATGTTCTATTTCTAGCCATGGCGGCCATTTGTTTTACGAATTAAAAATCCGAACAATAGAATTGTAGCATTTATGCTATTAAACAACAGTGCCAAGTTTGGTTGAAGTTGGATGTATGGTGTCAGACAAGTTAATCTTTGAAATTCAGGGGAAAAGTAATGAAAAATGGTAAACTTTGACGCTTTAAGGGCCATAACTACTAAAAGAAATGGTTCTACAGCTTTGACCTAATTACATGAAATGTAGATCTTGATGTGCTTAATCATATGCAATTTGATTTTTTTAAATATCTTGTATAGTTTTCAAGATATATGGCTAAATAAGTGCAAAATTTTGGAAAAAAACCAGAAAAAGAGCAATGACTCCTACATCGGTTGTTGGATCTTCTTGAAAATTTCTGGGCAGGTAGATCTTGAGGTGCTGATTACTTTTAATCTTTGCCAAAATTTTGATATCTGGTACTGTTTTTGAGTTATTAGCAAAAACTGCAATTTACCCTATGTTCTATTTTTAGCCATGGCGGCCATGTTTTTTTTTACGAATCAAAAATCCGAACAAAAGTTTTGTACACATAATGCTTCTAATCAACTGTACCAAGTTTGGTTGCAATTGGACTTTTGGTGTCGGACAAGTTAACTTTTGAAAAATTGTTAACAGACGACGACGACGACGACGGACGCCAAGTGATGGTATAAGCTCACATGGAACTTTGGTCCAGGTGAGCTAAAAAGTAATTGTTACGTCATTTTTTTCCGTTTCCTCTTTGTCAATCGAAAACTTTCATCAAAAGAACCAAAGAAAAAAGCGCATCAAGCAAGTAAGTAAAATTAATTAAAAAGTAGGTACCCTAAATGTTAGATTTCACTAATACCATTTTTATTGCTGCTTAAAACTCTATTTTTTTCACATTGCTCAGTGTCCATTTTAAACATCGTCCGGTTACGCCATTGATGTTATTCTACCTTCTGAATCGAGTCCGTTTTTAACCCGGAATAATGCCAAATTTTAAAACATTTTAGATTAAAAATCGATAATTTCTTTTGTCGTCGATTACAATTTCGCTAATGGCGTCAATATGCTGTAGAACGTAATAACGTACATATGGCAATGTATGATAAAAATGTTGTTCTGGGTTGCTTACATTGGATATTATTTAATCAGAAAAACAGAAAAAATACAATATTACAACTGAGAAAATGAAAACCGATTACATTTACAAACAGTACAAACTGTTATTATATGTTTTCAAAGCAATGAACGACAAAGCGCCAACTTAATTACAGGAACTCGTAACCATATACAAACCACGAAGAACTTTGCCATCTGAAAGTAGCATGTTGTTAGAAAACCCCGTTGTTAGAACTAAATCATACGGAGAGAGGCGTTTTGACAAGTCAGCCTCTGTTTTGTGGAACAACTTACCATTAAATATTCGGAGTATCCAAAGTATTGATTGCTTTAAAAAACATTTGAAAACTCACTTATTTTGAGAGGCGTACTCATTGTGATTAGTAACTGTTTCTGTGATAGATGTCTGTGACAATGTGATAACATTCTGTGATGAGGCTTTTAATATACTTTTACACTTCTTAATATTTTTATTGTATTATATGTAATATATAATATTTTTACTATTCACATGCATAAATTTATATCCATTTAGAGCTTCTTTTTTACATATTAATCTTCAGCTTTTAATGTATTATAATTAATTCTTTTTTATTTCTTATCATTTTTGTGAAATTTTCACAGATAATTTTATTTCCATATTTATTTATTTTTTTCATTATTATTATTATTTTTTTCTTCATATTTTGGTATAATGACTCCTTTTTTAGATTCAAATGTTGCTTTCATTGACTTTCATAATTTTTAGTTTTGAGAATATATATTATTTATTTATTTTTGAAATTTTTATGGCTATTATATTTGTCTGTACATGACTTCTACTTTTTTATCTGCAGGTTCATTTCGTTTAACTATAATATTTCTTTTATCTTACTATTTTTTATATTTATATCTTGAATTGTTGTACTTTTACTGCTGTGTCTCATTTTTTATGCTTTGTAAAGTATAGTAGATAAGCGCTATATAAATAATGAAATAATAATAATAATTTATGATTTAATAAAAACAATTAACTGAATAGAAAACCGATTACATTTATGATTTAATAAAAACAATTAACTGAATAGAAAACCGATTACATTTATGATTTAATAAAAACAATTAACTGAATAGAAAATTTAATAAAACATTTTTTTTAGGCTAGACCACAAAAAGTGAAATCTAAATACAAAAAATACAGTCCTTTACAAAGATGGGGGTCTTTCTCTTAGAGGTGCAGCCGGACAGTATGGAGTCCCTGTTATGACTTTGCGCGGTAGAATATCGGGGAAAATATCTATTGATGTTGTTAAATCTGGAAGACCACCCGTGTTTTCGCTTGAGGAGGTAGCTAAGCTGGTCCAACATTTTAAAGAGATGGCAGCAATGGGTTACGGTTATACACGAAGGAAATCTGTAGATATTGCCAATAATTATGCAAAAGTTGTGCATAAGAGAGAGATCAACAATCCTATGACACTTAGATGGTACCAATGCTTCATGTCAAGATGGGAAAATGACTTAAAACTTATCAAACCAAGGGCACTAAAAGTACAAAGAGCAAAGGCTGGCAACATTCAGAATGTTAACAGATACTTTGATGAATTAGAGAAGATGATAAAAAGTATGGTTTAGAAGATAAAACCCACCTCATATCAATGTAGATGAGTAAGGTATCCAGAAGAACCTTTCTCCTCTAGCAGTAGTTGGCGACATGGAAACAACAGTGCAAGAAGTAGTTGCAGGCAAATCAACTACAACAACAGTCTTAGTGCCTCTGGTCAAGTCATTCCGCCATTCTTTGTATTTGAGGGAGCAAGGATGCGCCAAGAGCTATTGGAAGGAAATCTGCAGGAGCCGATGGCACAGTTTCATGAGCCAAGCCATATCGTGAGCCAAGACGAATCAACTGGAGCTATAATTTCAAAACAATTATGGATTCAGTTGAGGACTATGCCAGAAAATGGGCCAAAAAAGAACAGGAGAAAGAATGTGACGTTTTGTCAGAATGGGTAAAAGCTGTGAGGTCATTGGTTTTGAAAAGAATCAATTCTTTGAAAGGCTCAATGAGCACTAAGGCAACATCCATTTTCAGCAACGCTGATGTTGCCAAAACATTGTCCACCTTACATGACAAATATGTTGTTGTACCTGCAGACAAAGCACCAAATAACATCATTTTTGTGTGCAAAAAACACTATATAGACTGTTTGACAGCTGAATTGGGGGTTGGTTGTACCAGCAACAGCACCACATACACGGCTACAACACTGTCTAAGGAGGAAATCATTGACAATCACAAATCTGTCATTTCCTCCTTCGGCCTTTCTGTTGGTGGCAGTAATGATGACATTCCATCCCTGTATTGGATTCCCAAATTACATAAAAATCCATACAAACAGCGCTTCATTGCAGTGTCATCCAAATGTACAACTAAACCTCTTTCAGTTTTGTTGACTTCAATACTTACGGCAGTAAAATCCGGCCTCCAGAAATATTACGATTGTTGTTATTCTAGAAATGGTGTCAATCAAATGTGGATCCTGAAGAATTCGAAAGAACTGATGGAGATTCTTAACTCTAATTCAGTTTCATCTTGTAACAGCATCAAAACATTCGATTTCTCCACACTTTACACTTCTATTCCACATGAACAACTGAAATCGCGATTGGCACAGCTGATTAAACGCAGCTTTTTCAAAAAGAATGGAAAACGCAGGTACAAATTTCTTGTAGTCGATTATACCAAGACTTACTTTGTCATCAATGAGTCCAAGAAAAAGAACAGATTTACAGAAGACCAAATAATCGACATGCTCAACTTTCTTATTGACAACATATTTGTTCAGTTTGGTGGACGTGTTTTTCAGCAAACAATAGGGATTCCAATGGGCACTAATTGTGCACCTTTGCTTGCTGATTTGTTTCTTCATTCATATGAAGCAGACTTCTTGCAATCTTTTCTAGACAAAAAAGACCGTAGACTAGCTCTCTCTTTCAACCTCACGTTCCGTTATATTGATGATGTCCTTTCACTAAACAATTCTCGATTTGGTGACTTTCTCCATCTCATATATCCACAGGAGCTTGAGATAAAGGACACAACGGATTCTAGGAAGTCTGCTTCATATTTAGATCTACATCTCGAAATTGACTCTCAAGGAAGACTTTCAACAAGGCTCTATGACAAACGTGATGACTTCAACTTTCCAATCGTCAACTTCCCCTTCTTGTGTAGCAATATTCCGTCAGCTCCAGCTTATGGAGTTTACGTATCTCAATTGATTCGTTACTCCAGAGCGTGCGGGACTTACATCGATTTCCTTAGCAGAGCGACACGTCTGACGCAAAAATTGCTCACACAGGGTTATGTTGCTCCTCGGTTGCTGTCTTCACTCAAGAAATTTTACGGAAGACATCATGCACTTATAGACAAATATGGGATTTCGATCTCTCAGATGAGTGCAGATGTTGGTTTGTCATAGTGTGTTGTTTTGTCTTCCTTTACTGGATTTGACACGCTGAATGGACTATTGGCAACGCGACGGGTGTGCTATAGCAAGCAGGAACTGCTTACTCTTCCGGAGCACCTGAGTTCACTCTTGTTTCGACTGGAGTTCGCGTTGTTGATTGATATTCAGTTGTTTTGTGTTTCCATGTTTTACGTGTTGTCTGTTTTTGTCCCGTTCTTGTTTGTGTTTACTGGTTTAGTCTCTGCCCTTTCGGACTTTTGACATTCGGATACCCCATTGGTACCTCTGCTTCTTTCAATGACTGGCTGGTCAAATACAGAGGTCTTTAAAAAGTATATTGAAAGTCACTTTTTGAACATCTGCGATTCTACTGTTATTAGATGGACACAAATCACACACATCTTTGGGAATAGTAGACAGGGCTAAGGAACACAATATTATACTTATCGTATTGTCTGCTCACACCAGCAAATTCCTCCAACCTTTAGATGTCGGCTGCTATGGGCAATTTCACAGAATCTTTAATAATCAATGTAACAAAGTCACTAGGACATTGGCTACAGTAATTACGAAGTACAATATATGTGAAATTGCCTGCAGCACTTAGTCCCGAGAACTTACAGGCTGTATTTAGGACAACTTGCATCTACCCCCTTGACCGTAATGCCATCAATTTAGATTACCTCATACGACCACATCTGCAATCCAGAAATTGAACAGGAAGGTGATGAGGATGATGAAGACGAAGATGGGCAGCTACCAACAGACAGATTAGATGATCGTGACATTATTCATGTACCAGCTCCTCTGGCAGATGCTGTAGTAAATGGGCCTGGTGGAGACGGTGACACGGTGAATTTTCAAATAGAAATTATACCCGCCCAGACACCAAACATGACTGGAGATTTCTTTAATACAAAAAATAATGAACAAAAACGTGTAAAATCAGAAGAAAACCAAACCAAAACAAGAAAAACTTTGTCCATATTTCCAAGATTACATCAGGACGTTGTATTACCCAGAGTGAAATTAGAATGAAAATGATGGGACACGAGGCAAAAAACAACAAAAAACAGCAAAAAGTCATGCAGTGAGATAAAGACAAAAAAAGCAAAGATTGAATGACAAAAACTTGAACTCTCAAATTCCAGGAACAAGCGGTTTATCTAAAAAGAAACCAAACAAACCAACTAGAAAAGTGGTCGCATCCGACACTGAATCAGAAACAGAATTGGAAATAACAGATACCGAGAAATGTTGCGTTTGTAACTTCTTCACACCAAAGGAAATAAGAGACAGTAACTGTCTGATTTTTACAAAATGGGTGCAATGTGACAATTGTGGACATTGGGTTCATCTTATATACTGCACTTAAGAAAGAGTGATCCGATCGAAAAGGAGTGTCTTTTCTTTGTCCTCATTGCTTGAAGGATTGGGACAATTAAAATAATTATGCTTTCGATGAACAACAACAAATAAATTTTGTTAATTGGGGTTACGTCATCAAAATTTGCATAAATGGCATGTTCTGTTCTGTTCTGTTATAGGAAATCCCTCCTTTAAAGGAGCACATCCACCGATGATGGATTTTATTTTTTAAAAATTGTCAAGTTTAAAATCTAAAAAAATCAACTCTGAAATATAGTGTGACTTGTGGGTCGGGTCCAGGCCAAGCTAAAAAAACAGATAGCAGTTCAGTGGTTTAATGTCAGCTTATTGGCCTTTACGTTTACCACTTGGTAAGTAGTTTATATAAGAGTCTCTATATGTGAAAAGAGCAAAGCAGAGTTTTCTAGTGATATATTCTGCTTTGTAACAAACATTAGCACAATCACATTTACTGTAAAGAGCATGCCGTAAAGAGACTAAAATATTGTTTACAAAAATGTCGAGAGAAGACAAATCTACTACATGCTATAACAAAAGGATGTTGGGATAATAATAATAACTACACAAATTTGGTTTAGTATTAAAAGGTTTCATGGAACAATATAAAATTCCTTATGTGTACGAAAATAAGGTTATCGAGGATATTTTACGTTGTTTTCTACACGCGTAAAACGGCACAGTGACCACTGGTTACATTGAAGATCGACTGCTTGCATTCGGATTTCTGTTCATTTTTTATTCAAAATATATTGATCGACAAAGCATCTCCCTTAAATGCGTTCTCATCTATTTTTTAAAATTCTCATCAAGGACGTTTGAACAACAATCAAGCAAAAATGTATCAATACTGCATATTTTTAGCCTTTGTATGCTAAAATTGACGCAATGGCTATAATTTTTGCACTCTCAATTTTTCGCTACTCTGTTTGGATGATTTCAGCATACCAAAAGTAGTTAAATGCTTAAACTATGTATTTTCTTCTATTATTTTACTCACCAGACCCAAATGCTATCATTCCGACCTGCTGTATGTTGGATTCTGTATTATTTGTAAACTTTTTGTTTTTCATGTCCGTTTGCTAGCATTCCGACCTGGTGTATGCTGGATTCTGTATTATTTGCATGATTTGGGTTTTTCAGTTCCGTATGCTAGCATTCCAAACTGGTGTATGCTGGATTCTGTATTTTTTGCATGATTTTGGTTTTTCAGGTCCGTATGCTATCATTCCGACCTGGTGTTTGCTGGATTCTGTATTAATTGTATGATTTAGGTTTTTCAGGTCTGACCTGGAGTATGCCTGATTCTGTGTTGCATTTGCATGATTTGTTTTTTTTTAGGTCGGTGGGCTACATGTAGCATTCCGATCTTGCGTAAGCTGGATTCTGTATTATTTATTTAATTTTGGTTTTCGGGTCCGTATACGGATTGCCAGCCTTCAGATCTGGTTTTCTAGATGCTATATAATACTACATACATGTATTTGGGGCTTACATTCCGGTTAGGTGT
Source organism: Arcuatula senhousia (assembly GCA_963971305.1). Classification (NCBI taxonomy): domain Eukaryota; kingdom Metazoa; phylum Mollusca; class Bivalvia; order Mytilida; family Mytilidae; genus Arcuatula; species Arcuatula senhousia. The sequence goes on from OZ020303.1 coordinate 9,518,977, forward strand.
TTAAATATTTGCTGGATTCTATGTTATTTGTATAATTTAGGGGTCTAGTCCGAATGCTATCATCCCAACACGGTGAATGCTGGTGTCAATGCACATATTCTTGTTAGACATATAGATCTGAGTGCTGGCATTCCGAATTTGGTATGAGCAGATTTTGTTATAGTACTGTAGAGTCACATTAAATCTGATAAATATAGATTATGTATAAAGACTTAACACTGTCATATTGTTTTATTATTTTTTTTATCTGCAATTTGACAATTGCACGAAATTCAGTTCTTGACTAGATCACTGCTTACAAACCCAACAAGATTCAGTGTTGACCAATGATAAACAACAAAAAAATGACAACAAACAGAGAGAAATCATGTTGACATAGACATGTCAATGTTTCTTTAATACTTCAATGTTAAACTGCATTGATATTGTCTGTTCTGACGATATTTAATACTAGTACTTCCTCGTAGTGATGTAGTGTTGAAGAAAGTCTGGGAAACAAGAGAAAAGAGAAGTAAATCCTAGTATGATATTAAATGACAAATGCATATTCATGTTGTTGAGTGATATTCAGTTATTTTGTGTTTCCATGTTTTACATGTTGTCTGATTTTGTCCCGTTCCTGTTGGTGTTTACTGGTTTTGTCTCTGCCCTTTCGGACTTTTGATATTCGGATACCCCATTGGTACCTCTGCTTCCTACAAACAAATGAAAACAGAATACAAAAACAAAAAAAACACCATATGCTGATGATTATATTGCTCCAACTGCAGTGAAAGAACCTTAGTCATCACATACCCCCACGTGCCTACATTTTGGACAGAGGTCTATTTTGAGCATTGTTGTCTTTCCAAGTCAGCTTGTTAAACAGGAAGTAGATGATTCACAGACCTGAAAACTTATCCCACCACATGGGACCCCTACCTATTCAAGTTACATACCAAATATCAAAAGCATACTACTAATAGTTGCTGAAAAATCTGTTACGAAAATAATTCAGCGAAAAAAAGTCAGCTTGTTAACCATGAAGTGGATAATCGACAGACCTGCAAATGTATCCTGATTCCTGAATTATTAATTTCCGAGAAAACTGTTATGGAAATATTGATCACGGACAGACGGACAAGGAAAACCATTATACGATTCGCAAATTCGTTGTGTGGGGTAAAAAAAATATGTCAATGAAATAAAGCCAATAAATTTATTTTTGAATTCAGTCTCTTGTTGAACTTGTACAATGTATATGTAGTACAGATTGATTCACACACAAATTGTACACAAAAATACAGTAACTGTTTCTTTTATCCAAATCTAAATCAACTATGTGGCATTTTTGCACAGGTCGGTAAATTTCTTCGACTTTCTTATAATATTTCCTTTTTAAAGATATTCCAGACCATCGATAGAATCATGTTGGTTATTGCTGTTTGTTTCTTTAAACATCCACATTTTTCTCTGTGTCTAAAATCCAGATGGAAGGGCCTGGACCCATTTGACTTTCGTCTTCTTTAGTGGTCTGAAAAAATAAAATATAGATAATTTTAAATAGTCGGAGAATTATGATCAACTTATTGTATATATATGATGAACTGAAAATGATTTATGTGATAGAGTTAATAGTGATTCTTGTATATCAATGCATATAATGAAGTAACTGTACAGCTAAGGACAAGCACATGTACCTGTTGTGGTGCTCATTTTAAAAGACAGCCTCCAACAGTGACATCTTGAGTTCGAAAGATGAAAATCGAATTCAAACTGTTCAAAAAGTTGAGAATTATAAATCGTAAAGTATTTCAGGCTTTAATTTTTCTCTCTATGTATTTACTTAATTATTTAATTTCATATTTTACATTTAAAAAGAAAATAATTATCAAACCATTTTTTCTAACCTAAATTTTGTTAACAGTTCGTTATTTATTGCTTTACCGTCTAAAAGCAGAACGATTTCGGCTATATCAGGAAAATGAACATGAAATAGGGTGATAAAAACAAACATAACGAGTGTAAGATGAAATGGAGAAACTAGGGACACGAGCCACATGAAAAAGGAAGTTTGGGTTGGATCGGGCAATTAAGTTTCCTCCAGAGGATCCTACGTGTCCTACTCTAATTGATATCTGCAGCAGGGTTCTTTAACGTGTGTTGACATTTTCAAAACACGGTGACCACTTTCATTAGCAGTCAGGTTTTCCGCATTTTATGCTGAAGACACCGGCTTTCATTTTGACAGCCATTCAAGACCATTCAACCACCTGGAGCACATACCCCTTTTGTGACTTTTGAGCGCTCTTTAGTTTACTTTTACCGACAGGCTTAACGCTGTAGTGGGTCTTTCTACAGATATGTGCAAAAGTATTCGGTCACCTATTTTTTTTCTTTTGACTTCTATGTCATGTATGTTAAATTAAAAAAAAATATTATGAAGTCATTTCTTAACGGATTTTAAAAGTTTTTGCACCAAAATTTCAAGAAATATTTTTGTTTCATGTCCTTATTTGTTGTTTATTGTATGGTTGCACTATGAAATGGTCTCTGTTCAAAGATGAATAAAGTTTTATCAAAATTATTTCATAGAAACATAAGTAAATATTAATGAAAAAGTAAAATTATTATGACGTCGCGCACAAAGTTGGCTTCACAAACGTAGTTCGTCTTGAATGCGTTCAATAAATATTGACGTTCTGCACGGTGCCCGAATCTCCTTACAATGTATCTACATGTATGTGTCTTCAAAAAAGTCATCTGTACTCTAGATATAATTAACAAGTGAATTATCGCCGGGAGCATCTTATCTATATTTCGTATATGCAAATCGTTAGAAAGTTTCTGTAAATTATTTTAAATCACTTTTTCTAGTCAAAAACATTAAGAGCAACAACTGTGACTGCGTCTTTCGGTAAGAGAAAATAATATAATATTAGTAATTTTACTGTTTTAATACTTGAAATTAAAAAATTACGTAAAATTATTGTTTCTCAAGTGCCTTTTACGGCAGGGAACAGCCATTTAACTTGAAAGGGGGGCTTGGTTTTTTCCTAAATAATATATTCTGAAAATGATTTTTAATGAAACAAATATTTTGGCAGCTCGGGGTAAGAAAAAAAATTCTGAAGAAGTATTTTTGCCATATAAAATAGTGCTATTTAAAGTGACTGAGCCTAATAATGAAAAAAATATTCTGAAACAATGCCTTCGAAAAATAAATATCGTGCGGAAACAAAATTTTCTGGCCAAAACAAAAAACCAAGCCCCCCTCCCAAGAAGTTAAATGGTCTGTCCCTAATATAACCTGTGCGTTGGCAATTTTTCATCTTTTTCACTTTGAATTTCGCATCTAGTCACAGTGAAAAATATTTTTAAAAAATTTAAAAGGAAATCAGAAGAACTTTCGAGAAATTATGAATTAAAAACTATATTTTCTTTTTTTTCTTGTTTCTTGTTACATTACGTTACACATGCATATTTTGCGATTAACAGCATAATAACCATGGAGTGCAAATCTAATTTGTGAAAAGAGAACACAATTTTATTTGAATCACGGGGGGGGGATAACTCCAAGTAATTAAGGATACAGATGGTGGCCCAGAAATTTTATATCCACCATATTCATATACCGGTTTTGGCCTGCTTAAAAGAAAAGACAGCCATTCATATATTTTTAATGCATTTGAAATTGCGTCTTATCACATGCGTGTTCAATTAGGGTTACAAGGAGGCGTAACGTGTGGCTCTCGCAGGGTTAAAAACGACCTGCGACCTGAGGGCTTTTAAAGGGCGACTTTCGACCTACACACAGGGACTTGCTCCCCTCTATCAATATTTTGTTAGATTCAATGTGCGGTACCGGAGGTCGCAGGTCGTTTTTTGGCATAGGTCGATTTTATGAAGTGTAGGTCACAGGGACCTGCTCCCCTCTATTCACAATGACGTGTATTGGCATCAGTAGGACAGCATCAAAAGTTTATTCATAATATAACTTACCTTTTGACTTCATATGTTGTTTGTGTGCTGAATAATCGGTTAGAAAATCCATCCGTTTTCAATTTGTAAACATTGATGACATACTAATGGCGTAATGTAAATAGTTGTTCGTTGAATTTCTACGCACTATTTTATCAATTCATTTTTTTCTTATCATTTAAGAACAACAAACACAATTTTCTTGATCTCTTAAACGTAAATTTTCTAATATACAAAGAGTTTGATAGTTTAAAATTCTGTAACTACGAGAAGAATTTGCACTATATTTTGTTATATGTAATCGGCCGGGTGGCAGCACGTGGAGCACGAGCTGCTGCTTGACCGTCTTCCACTCTGACCACACAAGAAAAGCGTGCATGGGTACCTGTATTCAATGCTGTCCTGTCTGACAACACTCGTTGACAACAATCTTGCGGGTAAGCGTATATTTTTTTCTAGTTTCATTACCATGTAACTTTAGTTGGATTGGGGGGGGGGGGCATCGGTGCCAGCAGTTTTTGGTCATTTCATGTGTGACACATAAACTTGTACGATAAATAATCATTCTGTCCGGATTCTTCTTTAATTATTTACACTTGAAAGTATTTTTTTTTACATTTGGGACAAATTAATCTGGATTCCGACCAGCTGACCAAATTGCACCAACCCGCAAAGAGAAGGAATCAACAAAATTGTCACCCCACTACTTTCCTTTTCAGCCTATGACAATTATAAAAGAGTAGAATTGTACGCCGGGAAATAGTTAAGCTATGGCCCTGATAGTTTTAATTTCAAAGTACTCAACTTGACACAGATTATTAAAAAAAATATAGTATACGATGTCAATGTCGTCTGGGAATATTTCTGTCATAGAAAGCATGAAAATTATCTATACTTAGTATGAGGAAGAAATTTGTACATTTATTTTAAACCAAAATATGTGATTGTATTATTTGTTTGTTATGTAATTACAGCTTTTACACTATAAAATAGGAGCGTTTGCAACTATTCATACTGCCTACTGTAAAAATTATAATAATATTTTTACCCTTTTCATTTCAGTCCGTATGTGACTACGACGCCAAGCTGTCATTCACCTGCCATATAATTCATTGGTTAAAAAAAAGAAGCACAATGATATCGTATAGGAATCCATGGAGTTGGATAGAAGCCGGTCTTCCAAGATTTTAAAAAGACTGCACTTAATTATAATCCAAGTATTAAAAGTGGGAAGACTTTTGTAGCACAGACATCTTATCAATATTAAGAAAATAGAAGGATCACGTGTCTGAATATGTGGCAAGCATTTGTATTTGCATTGGTGTTTCAATATTGTGACACAATGAATTTAGCTAACATCCATTTGTGGACACCGTGTTTGTTATTTTGTTTTTAAATCTCAACTTGTAATATTTTTAACATTAATGACTTTTGTACCGTTAGAATTAATTGTAGCAAACTCTAAATAGTTTTTTTAAATGGTAGTGTGCATGTGTCAAACGTGTTATATACTAACTTTATGTATCCCTCAATCTCACTAATGCTATACTTACAGACTGAGACAGACACTAATAAACGATCTCAATAGAAAAGGGAGGTTTTAAAGCCATAAAAGTTTGTGAATATACCATTTCTTTTAAAATGTCAGGACCATTGCGAGCTTCAATTTCTCTGTCGTGTCTTTGCCATGCACTGTCTTTTCGTCTTCGACATTTGAGATTGTATATCCCATGCCAATTGAAAATTGAAAAAAAAATATTGCTAGGTTCGGATACCAAAAACGCTATCTCGTTGCTTGAAATTGAATATTGTTTTATGTTCTAACAAACTCATATACATCCATTCATCTTTAATAAGAACCACTTGCATTGTTTACTCTAGGTGGTTCAGACCTCCTTATGCATGTTGAAACTTTGCTGTCCCACGTCAAAACACTAGTAGAAAATTGAGTCCGTCTGTACGCTATTCACTTATCATCTTGTTACTGTATAAAATATATAAATGCTGAAAAAGATCTACATTCAAGGTCTCTCGTGATTTTGTACACGCCTAAAATATATCACGTACATGTACTTCTGCGTGTACAAGGTTGGAATGCTTCATATGTAGAGACCATACACCAACTGTTTTTGCGTGATTCAGCATACACAAGGTCGGAATGCTAGCATTTGGACCTGAGAAACAAAAGTTCAATATCTTTAAAAGGATTCTACATACACCAGGTCGAAATGCTGGCATTTGGACTTGAGATACAAAAGTTCGAAATCTTTAAAAGGATTTTGCATACACCAGGTCGGAATGCTAGCATACGGACTCGGGAAACCAAATTTCAACATAATTCAAAGGATTCTGCATACACCAGGCCGGAATGCTAGCATATGGACCTGAGAAACAAAATTTCAACAAATTTAGAAGGATTCTGCATACATCAGGTCGGAATGCTATCATACGGACCTGAGAATCAAAATTTCAACATATTTAAAAGGATTCTGTATACACCAGGTCGGAATGCTTGCATGCGGACCCGAGAAACAAAATTTCAACATATTTAAAATGATTCTGCATACACCTTGTCTTACGGACTAGCATACGGACCTGAAAATAAAAATATCTAACTTTTACTTTCAAATCTGCATAAAAAATTACGAAAAATGCTGACTGGGGTTTTATTTAAACAAATCGTGTTCTCAATATTTTTAAGCCCCTAAAACACATCACTTTTGCATACAATGTCCAAACAAATGCTAAGTCATCGTACTTCTTGGTAGGCAAAAAAGGTACATCTGGTAACAAAATTACAATTTTATTCAAAAGCGTGTGCTTTTGTCTTGATTATTTGCTCAGCTAAGCAATTTGGGCAAGAATTGATCGAAAAAAGCTGAAAAATGTGCATGAGAATTTTAAAAATTAGATGAGAACGCATTCTTATGATCCCACGTAAGATAGCTAAAGAGGATAAATATCGTACATTCATCCCTTATTCAGTTGATCTTTTCGGTTACTGATAACAACCTTAAAGTTTTTATCTTTTTTAATCCAACTCATTAGACCACGATAATAGATTGTTATTCCTATGCACTATGAAACGGGAACGCATGCGAGATAAGAGATAATCATTCTTTCATCGAATTGGGAATTTCCAATATATATTTATAGTACATATTCAAATTTCCAACCATTCGGAACATTTTTACAGCTTTTTACAGAATCCTACAGTAAATATGCATACGTCATTAAGATCCGCCTCTTTGAAGGAGAGCTTTCTGGTACGTCATTGACATCTTTGAGCTCCAGGATTGGTTGATAAATTTTCAAATAACTTAAAAATAAATCTCTAGTATATAAACAAACTCCAAAACATAAAAAAGTTTCATTAAAAGTATATTTTGATTTTTTGACAGTGCATTTATTGAGGTATGGGTATTAAAGGAATTTACTGCGAAATTACAATGTTTACAAACAATGACTTGTGAAAAGCCAATAAATGCCGCATAGGTATATGGTTTTATTTGTGCAAAAGAACCTACTGCATCTTATCTTCATCGAATGAAATATGAAAGATTTTGCATTTTAAAGATGAAATTTCTATGAATTTATTTCTAAAGTTGGTAATGCATTAAATCCAATGGGGCTTTCAATACTGGATTCAACCCTACAGTTAATAGTAGAAAAAATGACATTCAACTCTGAAGCTCGATCTGTGGAATGTTTTAAAATCGTACAATCACTTCTAGACAAAAAGGACCGCAAACTTGCTTTATCCTTCAATCTCACATTTCGTTATATTGATGATGTCCTTTCACTAAACAATCCTCGATTTGGTGACTATTTACATCTCATATATCCGAAGGAACTTGAGGTAAAGGACACTACAGATTCTAGGAGGTCTGCTTCATATTTGGATCTATTTCTCGAAATTGACACACAAGGAAGGCTTTGTACAAAACTCTATGACAAACGTGATGACTTTAACTTTCCAATAGTTAACTTTCCCTTTCTGTGTAGCAACATTACGTCCACTCCAGCATATGGAGTTTACGTATCACAATTGATTCGTTATTCCAGAGCATGTGGGGAGTACAACGACTTCCTTGATAGAGCTACACGGCTGACAAGCAAATTGTTAACACAGGGGTACGTTGCTCCCAGGTTGTTGTCATCACTCAAGAAATTTTACGGACGACATCATGTGCTTGTATGCAAATACGGGATTTCTATCTCTCAGATGAGCACAGATGTTGGTTTGACATAGAGTTTTGTAATGTCATCCTTTCCGGATTTGACCAACACTTAATCGATTTTTGGCAACGCGACGGGTGTGCTATAGCAAGCAGGAACTGCTTACTCTTCCGGAGCACCTGAGTTCACTCTCGTTTCGACTTGAGTTCGCGTTGCTGAATGCGGTTTTGTTGTTATGTGTGTGTGTGTGTTTTATGTTGTTATGTGGTTTGTTTTGTTGTGATGATTTTTTGTCTGCCGGTTTTGTCTTTGTCTTCACGGTTTTATGATACTGATTACCCCTTTGGTACACCTTTGCTTCTTTCATGATCCTGTTGATTAATTCAATGCTAGCATTGTTTGTATGCCAAAACACATGGAACAACAACAAACCTAGTAAATGATTTGTAAGTGGCTAGAACAAAGAAATATGTATCTAAAATTACAGGAAGATGTATAGAAGACACGGACGTTATTTGTTCGCAATGCAGAGCTACTTTTAAGAAATCCAATAAAAAGAGAACTTAGAAACAAATATTCGATCGGATACAGAGGATAGCAGTGACAAAAACTATGAAGCATCACATACATCTAACATTAAGAGTCCAAAAATGTTAATTTAGGCATCGAATCTACATCTTCATCACATAAATATTGCATTGTTTGCAAAAGAAAAGCAAATAAGCGGGTTAAGCTCTGCACTGTACCACTATTGGCAAGAACACAAGTATTTCTCGCAAAGGCAATTTTTATTGAGCAGCATGCTAGAGGTTGTTCGTTTCACTTAGAAAGGCAACAATTTAAAGATGAAGCGCTTCAAAACATCAAATCAAAGTATGACAAATCTTTTTTAAACAGAACAGATATCGTCACACTATTAGAGAATATTCGCTCAGCAGTATTGAGACAGTCATTTAGGCTTAATTTTGACGATGTCAATGCTCTCTCTGATGAAGATTATATCAACTTAACAGGAATAAATAAGCAACAATTTGTTACCATAGCAACATCGATAACTTCATTAAGAAATTATGTTGTTCGTTCTCTTGAAACATGCTTAGGAGTATTATTTGTCAAACTTAGAACTGGTCTTCCAAACACAATCCTTTCCACTCTGTTCACATTGAAGAAGAGTCAAATACAACGATGTATACATTCAGCAAAGAAAGCTATGATGAATGATTACGTCCCACATCATCTGGGATTTAACCACATTGACCATGACACTTTTGTTCGCAACCACAACACTCCGTTAGCTAGCCTTTTTGCAACAAATGAAAATTCTGCAAAACTGGTTCTTGATGGGACTTATATTTATGTACAGAAAAGTTGCAGTTTCAAGTTTCAGAGAGTGTGCTACAGCATGCACAAGCACAGGCCTTTAGTCAAAATTATGGTTATAGTTGGGTCTGATGGCTATATACTTAACGTCCTTGGGCCTTACAGGGCTGACGGTAATACAACGATGCTTCAATTACTAAGCATATGATTAGCACCAACCAAGATGACATCGAGGATTGGATTAAAGAAAATGATGTTGCAGTTGTTGACCGTGGGTTTCGAGATGCCTCCGAGTTTCTTAAGAAGCATGGTATGCATGTAGAAATGCCAACATATTTGAAAAAGGGCCAGTCTCAGCATGTCACAGAAGAGGCAAACTTGTCACGATTGGTTTCGAAGGTACGCTGGGTTGTTGAAAGTGTAAATGCCAGGATAAAACACTGGAGACTACTGGACAAAGTTTTGCACAACCACTATACATGTGCCTTCAGTAGGCGATTTTGTTAGAATTGTTTGTGCAATATGTAATGACTTTCGACCCCCTCTATCTTGTCAAGATCCTAGTGGCTCAGAGATAACAGAACAAATGATTGAAAAGTCTAAAGAAACAAACAAAATCAAAACTCTAGTGGAGGAAGAAAATCTCCTTAGGAAAAAAGCAATCTATAGAAATGTAGAAGGTTTAGATGTCACAGATTTTCCTGTTCTTTCCCTGGATGATCTAAGAGATATTACATTGGGAATTTACCAAATAAAGCTTGCACCAAACTACACAAAAGAACATATTGAAGGGGATTCTTATAGGCTACAGATAGTTAAAGATAAACCGAATCTCATTCGATGTCAAATACAGTCCAGACAAAGTAATGCTTCCTCTCACACACTTTGGGTTGAATTTAATAGACAGAATGTTACTGGATGGTACTGCACTTGCAAAGTGGGGTCAAAACTGTAGGGTGTTGTGCACATGTTGCAAGTGTAATATGGTTTCTGGGATATAACAGATATTCCGAACTTACATCCGGTCCTTCGAGTACTTTCCTGTCTTCTGTCCTGGATGCAAGTGACATTCCCGTTACAGACAGTGAAAGCGAGGGCGAAAGTGGATTTATTGAAGAATGACAATATTAGCCATGAAAATATTAGCACTTTAAGGTAGAGCAGGGCAAAGATGTTACTTTTCCGGCGACTGCGGCTTTAACAACTATGTTCAAGTTTTATTTACACTTCCATATGATATCTCACGAACTATAAGTCCTAGGTTTATAAACTTGGCATGCATATGCTTCAGTAGTAGCTTAGCACATTTGTATTCCCATCTTTTGACCTTGACCTTGATTTTATGGCTAATTGACTTTGGTCTTTCTAAATACATATCATAGCAATTGTGAACTTCAATATCTTCGAAACTATAAGTAATAGGATAATGAAACTTGATTTGTCGTTGTGTCAGATAAGCAACTTTTATTTCTTTTCGTATTTTCCGATATGTTAGAGTTCAAGTTTGACATTATCATAATAATTGATAGATTGATGAACATGATTTAGGGAAATTAACAATGAATTTATATTTCTGATGGTGCCAGAAGGTGACACAAACTAGAGTTGTAGTTCTTAATTGCAGAGTAAAATGTGTAATGACATATGGCAATATGTGTGTGTGTGGGAGGTGGGAGAGAGAGTTTGAAAACTGTATAAAACATCTCCGGTAGTTCGTTTGTTTTTGTGACTGTTGTTTTTAAATGTCTTTTAACGTTTCAGTGTTTTGTTTTGCTCATATAATTATATATTGGAACAAATTAGTGGCCTTCATGCACTCTATCATCCATTCGTCTTTATCCTTCAGCAATTTAAAACATGTTTCTGAATATCATTAGAGGAATTTATTAATTTCCAGTTTATAACTCCATTTGTTAAATGATATATTGTTTTCATTATGTTGTTGCATTATCAAAATCCAGTTTAATATCTATAAGTAAAATTTGGGTTTTTTTTACATGAAAAAAAAACATTTCTCTTTGGTGTCTTTTTTGTACGCTTTATCTATATCACCATCAAATCAAATAATGGACTTTCATCCAAAAACAGAATTTATCATATAATATACAAGATAAAATAAGATAAACTCAGATCTTTGTTCGGGAAGAGTTAACAGCTCAAATCTAACAAAACTATATTATATATATATGCAACATTTTGGATCGTTAGCCTTATAAATGTTATGAGTCGAGCACTATGTTACAAAAATAATCGATCACACACACACATGCACGCACACAATCACACACGCATACGCATTATTTTATTTGTATGTGTCTGTATGAATGATTTCAGTTCAAATGAAGCTGTATACCAAACATCAAGGGGCTGTGATAAGTAGTTGCTAAGGAAAGTGTAATCATTCTTTTTTTGCACACCCGACATTCACTATTTCGTACTTATTAAGCCGGGTTTTTCACTCAAATCCGGCCGAAATGCAGACTGTTCTTGAAACAATCTTGCATCTTTATCCAATAAAACAGAACAAAATAATTTTGATAATAAAAACCTTAACTTAATAACAGTTTAACCTATTTAAATGCATATATAGCTTAGATAGGCCGTAAAACAGACATATTCTTTTTGGTTGCTAGGCAACCACAAAAATGGCCGTAACAAGTTATCTCATGCTTTTTTTATTAAAAGCATTATAAATTGTTACTAAAAACTAAATATCAAGATATTTTGAGAGGGGGGCCAAAATGGGCCATTATCATACCTTGTCCTTTCAGTATACAGTACAATGAGCACATTTTATAAGGCTATAACAGAATTTTATCACGATCCTTCCCACAAATATCTGTCGTCTCCCAACATTTTTGCCAGTTCTAGGTTAAACGGTTGGTACAAGTGTTTTAAAATTTCTCTTGAGGTATTAGACATCGGCGCGGCAGATTTTTTCTCTTTCGTAACATACTTATGGTCTTTAATTAATATTTTATAATGATTCATTTGTTTTTCTGTCAGATTTCCTGAAAATAAATAAAACTGGAATGAATATGTTTCAGAACTATACCAATTAGTAAGCACCGAATAATGAAAATAAACAAAAAAGCTGATTAAATTTAAGGATTTCATTTTTTTAATTAATTTTCAGATTTGATATGTCTTTATGTAAATCTTAAAGACATAGAACCTATCAATTTCGCAATTTTTTTACATTGAATGAAAAGTACATATATTAAAAAAATACTATCTAAAACTTACTTTCCCAACATTAAAAATCAATGTTTTGCAGTTTACTATAAAATATTCTTATTTTAATTATTCGCGTTGATTAAGTATTGTCCAGCATAAATATTTACTTTTGGTAAACAGGGTACTGTTAAACTGAGAAACGAAATGTAACCAAACGAGGCGAAGAGAAAACTAAATAGGTGAATTAAGAAAAACGACTGGTTTCGGCTAAAATCGATTCAGTTTTCTTTTTTACCAGTTTGGCTCAATTTCGTTTCCTTTATTTACAGATTTCGGTTGCTTATTTTACTGTTTACGTTTCAATCTTTACCGATATCGTTTTTATTCCGCTCCGTTTCGTTTTGGTTACTTTTCGTTTCTTAGTTTAAAGGCACCCGCAAATGTTTACATTCTATAATTAGTTTGTCCTCTTTTTTGACACTGCGTTTTTTTTCTTCTTCAGTTTTCTGTCGAAAAGTATACTTTCTGGTAGGTTTTTTGAAAATTCAACAGTTTCTTCAAAGGTTTTACAATGTATTCTTCAAATAGTGTTAATTTCATTATTTTTTAAAAATTGCCAAAATGATAGGTTCTATGTCTTTAATAAGGAATTAATGTTTGTGCTAAGTAAATGATTACCCTTTCAGGGGGGTAGGCTAACCGATTAACAATAAATGTTCTCACGTTATGCACATGTACTTTTGTTAGCCATGACTCTATATCAAAACTTAATGTTGTTTAATGTGCACAGTGGGGTCTTACGTTGTTCCTAAAACACTTGCATGATCATTGAAAGGATGCCGAATGCAAGAAATCGAACAGGGACCACTGGAACCACAAAACTGCTGGATTTTTATTGCAGATGTTTAAATTGCCTATGGTTTATGGAGATTGTGTCACGAACACTTATTCCGCATTTCACCACATTAACGCCTTTAAATATTTTTTTTTTTGCAACTGGAAAGACTGTTATATTTGGCGACAATGTATTATTAAAGGGAGCTCTACTTAAAACAAGAGTAAATATTCAAAACAAATTTATTTAACCACAACAAAGTGACTAGTTTATTTCTCCTTACCTACACCAAGGAAGTTAAAAATCTCTGTCAAATAATGTGTCATGTTTTTGCTGTAGTCCTTTGTCCGTAGTATATAGAACTGATCACGAGTGAAAACATTGAACCATTCCTTTAGGTACACAGAATAAAACCCTAGGTGAATCCTCGCCTGAAAAGTAAAGTTATAATTAGTACGAATCATTTAAATTTCAAAAGGAAATTATTTCCTCTACAGAAAAATATTAAACTAAATTTGATTTTTTTTTTAATTTAGAATTTAAAAGCTTAAATGAGACTATAAACTATAAACATGACATTAGAACTAAGATTATGAACCGACCTCAATCTGATAGACCATTCTACACGAGAAAGGACGAGTATTGAGCAAGTATAATTTCGACGACTTATTTTTTGGGGAATCGTCAAAGCCTCTAACAAAGGTACAACAACTTCAAGACAATGCGCTTGATCGAAAGTTCCTTAATACAAGACTCATCAGAGATCCCAAAACCGCAATATGATGCATTTGACCGTATGAAAAAAGTTTTAAACTATTTTTTTTCAGGAACCTTTATGAAATTGGTAAAATTCAAGGAGGTATTTAAGCGAGCTATTGTGGAGATATAAAAGTATTTTACGGGTTTAAATTATATAACTTACGTTTATATCCCACTGGTAATGATTTCTTCCGTTATATAAGCACGATCTTAAACTATTCTTCTCTGTACACTCCCTTAGAACAACCAATGATCTTTCAACCGCGTTATCAAAAGCCTTGCTAGTTGGCGTTGCAAGTTTAAGGAAAAAATAATCTGAATACAATCTGAAAAAAAGTTATATCTACTATATTTCGCTTTACAAATATTTACTTTCGTGCTGAAACATTCTTATATTTATTGACAAATAAGCTTAATGGAGTGGCTTCTTTTTTTATAATTTTTTTTTCTATGATTATTCTTGGTACTCGACGGTATTTAAATAGTATGCTATGAATTACGATTTAACAGAATTGATATATTAAACATATTTTTCTATAAGCACGGTAAAATTGCACGTTAATTTCAAACGTTAATTAACAAAGATATGTTGTATTGTTATTTGTTATTTACTCTGATCATAGCTACAAAATCTGACATTCGATCCTGTATTTTATTATGAAATTGTGGATTATTTCAGACATGAAGTTCCTCATCTTCGCTAGCCAAGAGTTTCGATCAGCTATCGCACCTTTTGTGATGATGACTGTTAATGGAACGTAACCCTTGGCTCACAAAGATGGAAGTTTCTAAGATTAAACTTTTTCTACCTTTCTATTGGATTTCTCAAGATAATAATAAACTTTGTATTAGGATTAAGTTGTCGTATCAAATGCGGAGTCAGAATTTCTGGTTCAGTTTTATCAACATTTTGTGGAATTTTCGGCCATCCTCTGAAATCCCACATATCCATTGGAGTACCATCACCTTAAATAGAAGATTTTCACAGGAAAATACAAATGATTTTTGCCTGCATAGATTCTAAAATGACAATTGCAATACATTTTTCATTCCTGTCTTTTTTTTGGTTATGAATTTTAGGATTTTTTAGGTTGAAGATCCTTATTTCGCTGGCAAAGGGCTATGATTCTCTACCCCTAGCAAAATTCGTACCTACTCTATTTCAAATACATCCATTGATTCTACCTAGCTATCGTTATATCGTTATACTAGAACTTTTAGTGTGTTCATTTTTAATTTTCGGTTTTATCTATTCTTCTTGTTATTAAATTTTGGTTTTATCTACGGTCTTTTGACTTTGTTTTATTTTGAACTTTTATTTATATATTACAACTCGTTTGCGTCCCGATTATGGCTGAAATACCACCAACGGGACATTAAGCGAGCAACAATAAATCAATCAATTGATGATGCAACCTTTAAATATTTTGAATCTATTTCGCCTCGTATTATATGAAATATGATCGTACGTACTAAAAGTCACAGGGTGGGAACGGAAATTGTATAGTTTCTGAAGGCGCCGCGCCGTTCATGTGACAAGAAAAAGGTAGCTTACAGTCCAAATCTCACTGATTCGTTAGCAAAAGTACTTTTAGTTTAGTTGAATACAAATAAACGATCCATGATTGCTTTTAATAAGGTGTAGACTTAAGCTTTATTTAAGGAATGACTGTCATAATTTTTTTTCATTGGGGTATGAAAAAAAAATTGCACATTGAATAATCCGCAACGCGGATTATACTTAATGTGCAAAACTTTTTTCATATCCCCAATGAAAAAAAATATTACCGTCATTTCTTATAAATAAATTTCTAAATTGTTTAAAAAAACATGAAAATCTTACTCATAAAAGAACTAAAATGGTGGCACTTCCTGTAAAAAGTGGGCGTTTTCCCATTATTTTTCATTCTCTTACATTGTCGTTCCTTTCATCCACACACACCTCTGTCAACGCCCAAAAGTAGATCAAAAGTAGTTCCTGGTAACATGATTTTAATACCTATTTTTAGTAACAGGTCAGGGTTGATAATTCGGAATGAGTCAAGATGGCGACCCCCATCAAAAATTAGAAAATAGATTGTTTTATATGTTTCTCGAAGAATGTTACAACATATAAGCTAGATGGACGGAAACTGAAGACAGAAAACTTCATCAGCAAATTAAAAAAGGCAATTCTTTGGTTTTACAGTTTGTGGTTATGGTCGGAAATAGTAAAAAAAATGGACCGGTTAAGTTGTCAAAAATTCAAGTTTTCCTCTTCACTTAAAATTCGAGTTTTCTTCTTCACTAACTTAGGTGTAAATGCAAATGTTTGTGTTTTATGAAGCAAGACAAAAAGTTTATTGCAAGTCAAAACACAAATTTTGAACCAGAATTTGCTACAAGAAGTAATAGTTAAGACAAAACGCTTGGTCTTTACTTGAATTTCACAATAGACAATAAACAATCAACTACATGTACATGTATACGTATAGAATCTCGATAAAATCCTGTGCTTCTTGTTAACATAACCATACTTCGTAATCATGTATATATTGAATGCATGGGACCCTGTACACATGCTTAAGTTTATAGTTTTTCAATTATTAATAATTAAGCAGAAATCAACTTTGAAGTTGAGAACATGTCAATGAAAATAATGGCAAATGTAGGTTTTATTTTGTTTGAATGTTACCATTTTTATCAGAAATAAAGCTTCAATGCACTTGATTTAATTCAGTTGAAGATCAAACTCACTGATAAACAATTACATTTTGTAATTTATGTATTTTTAAACAATAGTAGGGATGTCTATGGTCTACAGAACATTCTTCCATTTCTTAGCAGAATGATTGAGTGTATATATAACATTCTGGTTACTCATTTTTCTTGTAGAACTATAGATTTATTAGTGTTACTTATTTTGTTTTATACATTTTAGGTTATTGATGCTGATAGTGCTCAACTTTTGCTCAGCAATAAAAGCCTTGATCCAGGTGTGTGTAGAAACTGCTACTCCAAAATATGCAATTTTTCTGAGTTTTCAACCAAAGCTACCACTTCCATACAGTCATTTGTTTCGCTTGGTGCGGCAAGCAGCAAAAGGGGAATTATTTCTCCATTGACTCCCAAGTCTGGTCATAATCCTATTAATTTGAACATTGACAATACATCTACAACAACAGTATTAAGTCAAGAAAACAGCTGAAACTATTTGAAGATATACCACCTAAAGATACTCAAAAGCATTTACATGTACCTGTATCAGAAACTATATTGAATTCTCATCCTGAAGATCACTGTTACAATGTTCCTGTTAAAGAAAGTAGTTATCAGAAACAGAAAGGCAATGAGGATCAGTCTATTACAACTCTCAAGAAACACTTTGAAATACAGAAACTATCGAACATTCCACACACTGTGTTTTTACAACAACTGCGTTCACAGTGTTTTTCCTTAACCTCGAAAACAGCACCATTTGCATCTGTTTTGTCATACAGAGGACCAGATCAATTAATTGCTAATGACCATCTTATTCATGATATTATATCTGAGATGGAAAACAGGTTTGTGACATATATGTACATTCACTGGTACTTGACATGGACTTTTACATGTATGTGTGTGTACAATGTATGCTTTATCATTACAAAATACAAAAAGACAGATTCACATTTTTAACTTAGCATCAACAAGATGTAACACAGGATTTATACAATTTACAAAAGATATACTTGTATATATCAGTCTGAGTTCATAGTAAAGCAAATGTCTTACAGCCTGGGGCTAACTAGTAAATTTCTTTAAGATAACAATAACATCTAACATGTCTAAGAGTAACAAGCAAATTAAGAGTGAAGGCAAAATAAAGATACTAGGTGATTCAAGCTATGGCATGAACAAGTGAAATGTTAAAATTAATCATATCCTTGTACAATGTTGTAGGTGGTTAAGTTTTCTCTAAAAAAGCAACAAAGTGTGTTGATTGTTAACCTATTTCCTTATGTATTTACATTGCACTTATTTTCCTATTTTTTCAGAGTGCCTTTCTTGCTACAAGTTTTATTGGCAGTTGCAGTACCAAACTCGGAAAACATTAATGATACACTTGTACCTGCAATTGCTTCATGCTATTCCATTTTGATGAAACAGAAGAGCCAGCACCTAACAGTGTACCATAAAATGACATCATGCATTGCCACAGAAGGAGGTTTGGATGTCATGGTAAGCCAACAAAAAAAATCATAAAAGTTACTTTTATTACAATGTTTGTATTTTTTATGACCTGACCTGATGCAACTATTATGACACTGGGTGTGTCATTAGTTTTATGGTGATAGCTTACATATATAATGTTCATATTGGTATAAATTTTAAGAACATCAAGCATTTCTAGTCATTTTAAAACATGTTTATTTTACCCATAGATTTTTTTCAAACTAAAAAAAATTGAAAAGAAATTACAAAAATGCCATTTTGCTTCATTTTATAATATTTAACATATACATGTATGTATGATAAAGGTTGTTGGTCAGACAGGCTCACTATTCTTTTTTTATTGCTACATACTTGAATTAGAAATAATCAACATGAATCATAGATACAAAAGTTAAATAAGAAAAGAATAGTTATAGTTGTTCAATGCATGAATGTTTTATTGATTTTGTTCTTTTGTTTGAATTTTAAATATCAAGTCATAACAGTGTTGTCAACTACTATAGAATATGTATATGTTATACGGATTGAAGTCCTTATCCCAATCAACATGATGTGTGTGTGGATGAAAGGAACGACAACTCTGTGTAAGAGAATGATTATTTTTTTCATTGGGATATGAAAAAAAATCGTGCAGTATTTTTATTTATATAGTGATCAGTATCTGCATTTTTGCATTTTATCGATATTTTAGCGTTTAGGCATGGATTGTTAAAAAAATAGAAGCTTAAACATTTCAAAAAGACATTACCCCGTTTTTAAAGTAAAGGCATTGAACGAATGTCGATTAGTATTTTTTGTTGTCATTAAAAATCAAATTAATTTATAAAGCTGATATAAATTTAGTGATAGAAGCAAACGGGCACCAATTGCACATTTGAGTATTCAAAGTCCGAAAGAGCATCGACAAAATAAGTAAACTCAACGAGAACAGCACAAAGAAAAACAAAACATAAAAAAATAATCCGAACAGTTATCAACAACGCCAACTCAAGTCGTAATTGAGTGAACCCAGGTGCTCAACAAGAGTAAGCAGTTCCTGCTTGCTATAGCAAACTCTTAGCGCTCCCCATTTCCAATTCAGTGTGTCAAATTAGGTAAAGGAAGACAAAACAAAACCATATGACAAACCAACATCTGCACTCGTCTGAGAGATATAAATCCCATATTTGTCTATGAGCGCATGATGTCTTCCGTTTAATTTGTTGGGTGAAGACAGCAAACGAGGAGCAACATAATCTTGTGTTAGCAATTTTAGTGTCTTCCAAGAAAATCGATGTAATTCCTGCAAGTTTTAGAGGAACGAATCAATTGTGATACGTAAACTATTTAAGCCGGAGCGGTTGGAATGTTGCTATACAAGAAGGGAAAGTTGACGATTGGAAAGTATATAATATGATATTTTTGGTAATTTTCTAATAATTTGATTGGCTTTTACAGTCATGTGATAAAAAAAAATTAGGTCGAAAACCCTACGACAAACCAACATCTGCACTCATCTGAGATATCGAAATCACATATTTGTCTATAAGTGCATGATGTCTTCCGTAAAATTTCTTGAGTGAAGACAGCAACCGAGGAGCAACATAACCCTGTGAGACTAATGTTTTTGTTAGACGTGACGCTCTGCTAAGGAAATCTATGAAATTCCCGCACGCTCTGGAGTAACGAATCAATTGAGATACGTAAGCTCCATAAGCTAGAGCGGACGAAATAATGCTACACAAGAAAGGAAAGTTGACGATTGGAAAGTTGTAGTCATCACGTTTGTCATAGAGCTTTGTTGAAAGTTTTCCTTGAGAGTCAAGATGTAGATCTAAATATGAAGCAGACTTCCTAGAATCCGTAATGTCCTTAATCTCAAGTTCCTGAGGATATATAAGATAGAGAAAGTCACCAAGTCGAGAATTGTTCAGTGAAAGGACATCATCAATATAACGGAAAGTAAGATTAAAAGAGAGAGCTAGCCTACGGTCTTTTTTGTCTAGAAGTGATTGTAAAAAGTCTGCTTCATATGAATGAATAAACAAATCAAGGTGCGATGCCTGAACATCTTAGTTCCCCAACCGAGCAGTGTATGTTCTGTGACACAGAGCCTAATGAAAATAAGTTATCATACCAACAATTGAACGTTGATAGTTGCCAACAGCGGTTAAGTCACTCAAGATAATATATATCAATTAAAGAGCAGGAAGTAGTGTTCAAGGAGCTACAGTTCTTTATACATACAAGAGGGAATAAAAGGAGACAAAATGAGTAGACACTGAAGCAAAAACAACGAGGGAATGCACAGATTCAGTTGACAATCAGTAAATCAAACTCGTGTCAAAAAGAAATAAACCTAAGTGATCCGAGTACAGTTTCTGCCTTTTGAAACATATTACATGATAAGTTGAAAAAAAAATGGAAAAGAAAGCGGAGAGCTTAACAATAATAGTAAAGTCATACCAACATCGGTAATCAGGAGACATCTAAATATATAGTACTGAATTGTCTCCCATATAAATAGACATGTATGAGTGTAATAGAATGAAATATATTCATTATATCATTCATATATTCCACGTTACTATCATCCGAGTTTTTTGTTACTGTCATCATATAATTATCGTTAATACCATCTTTGGCATTTTTCAATTTTTTTTTTCATACAAACTCTTAACAACAAAGAATCCTAAATACTCATATTCTTAAAAAGATATATGTTCACTTTCACCAATAAAACAATAACCAGAACGCTGAAGAAACGATAATAATGACAAAAATCAAAATGATATATTTTCCCACCCGCCATATAAGGATGATTGTAACAAACGTTACTATCATCAGTTTGATAGTGTTTGTTTATATTTCAAAGGAAACAAGACTATTGTACCACTCTTGAAAAGTCAATAATGTGACGTAAACGATGAACATGTATAATAAAACAATTGTGTCCCTTTCTAGGCGGAAACATCCCGAATTGTAGTTCCTCGGGCTTGTTGTTTTCCCTCGGGCAAGCCGCCCTCGTGAAAAACAACATATCACATCGGAATTACAATTCGGGACGTTTCCCTCTATTGCGGGCCACAATTGTATATGATAGATTGGCTTGTTTAATTAAAAGGGGTAGGGGCTCTAAGACCCTATTTTGGCCCCATAATTTAAGTGTATTTTATTTGAGTGAACTATGTTTAATTTGCATTCTTAAAATGATGCAAACCAAGTGTTTTGCAATTATGGCATTATAAGTTGAGAGCTTTTCTCTACACGGGTCTTTTAAATATGACTTTTTTATAGAATTTGTCCAAAATGGTGAAAAACGTCACATTTAACATTGGTTTTTGTTAAATTGGAATGCCTCCACAGGCCTCCACCAAAATGAAACTTAGCAAAAATATGCAAGATGACACAATATTGCAGTGTGTGAAATTTTTTTTTTGGTGGAGGCATGCGGAGGTATTTAGTTTTTTGAAAAACTGGTCTTAAATACGTGAATTTTGGCTGTTTTTCAGCTTTTCGTGAAATATGACGTCATTAAGCTATCAATTTGGACATCATGTCAATGATGACATGTGTATTTCAGCTTGTTACATTACAACCATTCATAACATTAATTAATTACACTATAAACTTGATCTGTTCTCCAAATTTATTTTCATAACAAATTTGGGGCCAAATAAGCACCTTATAGCCCCTGCCCCTTTGTTAGGAAAAATCTTATAAAAATCTGTCAAAGTCCAAAATGGCCGGATTTCGTTAAACAGGAAGTAAGTGAGGGACAGGCCTGAAATCGAATCCCACGTTATGGGACCACACCCTGATGCTATATACCAAATATCAAGTGGCTGGGATTAGTAGTTGCTGAGAAAACGGTCACGAAAATTTCTTCCCCGCCCGCTCGCCGCCCACTGCCCGCAAGCCCGCACGTTCCTATATTATGCTTTTGTTCTTGTCGTTACCTTTAAACTGCTTCCTGTGTTTTTTTAATTATAGCCGATTTGTGGAGATTGTATAGGGTGTACAAACATTGTACACCTCCATATTATATAGACGATGAAGTATTTGCACAACTCATGCACACAAATATCTACCTACTGTTACGTAATTCATGTGAAAATTTAAGCAAAACATTTTCGTGTTTTGTGTTGTTCACTCATCTGACTCGAACAGGTCGGGTCGGTGAGCTATTGTCATTATTAGGATTCCGTCGTCCGTTAAAGGTATATTGATTACCAAAATCACATTTCTTGTCACCATTTTTAGCTCACCTGGCCGAAGGCCATGTGAGCTTATGCCATCACTATGCGTCCGTCGTCGTCTGTAAACAATTTCAAAAATCTTCTCCTCTAAAACTGCTAAATTAATTTAACTACAATTTGGTAGGAATGATATTTAATATGTTGGCTACAAACAATCGTTATTTTAAATTGATCCAATAAAAACATGGCCGCCGTTGCTAAAATATGAACAGGGGGTAAACAGCAGTTTTTTTGCAAATAACACAGTAACGGTGGGAGATATCAAAATTCTGGCAGGGTAAGAGTAAACCCTGGTAGAGCGTCTCTGATGAGTCTTGAATAGACGAAACTCGCGTCAGGCGTAGCAAAATTTATTGTCTGGAACTTTGTTGTAATTTATATTTCTAACATCCGTGACGGTTAGCGCTGCTGGTGGAGTTTTAATTCCCCGAGGTTAGCCCGCTCCGGCATCAACATCAAAGCTATAAATTATCCGTTTAAATTTCTAAATTATCAAAATCCTAAGGTTCTTCCTACCCCAGACATAGGATGGTCTTAGGCATTATTTGGTTTCTAGTTCGATATTTTATTTGGTATTATTCTATGCTCTTCATAGTCATGTAGTGTTTGGCATTTTTAACTTTTGGTACAGCGCCTCTGATGAGTCTTGAATAGACGAAACGCGCGTCACGCATAGCAAAATTTATTGTCTGGAACTTTGTTGTAATTTACATCTCATGTCATTTAGACCGATATGTAATAGGAGAAAAAACTTGGAATATACATTTATTATCATATATAACTTAAACTTGATTTATTTCGCGCAAAATTATTCGACCATGTTGATTGATTATTAGTTTACCTTTGTAACGACAGATATATATATATTCAGTGTACAGCCATCAATAGGGATCTCGGATGTTCTGTTCCCGAAGTCTATAATATGGTGACAAATTAAACAAATTCAATATGAACTACCATTATGTAAATACGAGCCATTATTCTTTGTTTGGCGGCTTTGTAGTTTTCGTTGCCATGTAGATTTCTACACGGGCTAAAACTTCGAGATACAGATTATTGACCGCGTGTATAAACCAGCAAAGTTTATAAACAAAATTAAATACATTGCGCATGCTAAAGGCGAGATTAGATCTCACGAATAGGCATTTTTGTTAAGCTTTACAAATATTATTTAGTTATGGTTGTTTTTCGATTTTTCGATTAATATAGCACCACAACTATATTTTTGTTGTTCGAATGTTTAAAATTAGACAAATCTAGCTGTCTGTTATCCCTTTTTTATTAGTACAAAAAACATTTTCGTGGGCGATATCCCATTAACTTTTCATAAAAACAAAACCTTCTTTGAAACTACTGAAGGGATTGCTCTCAAACTTTGTACACTTGGTCTTTAGGATGTCCTTTTATAGTTTATGAAATTGATGAACATGGACTAACCACCATGGCCGCCGTTGCAAAATATAGAACAGGGGTGGAGTCAAACCATAGTTTTTGGTCTGAAGCTTGAAAAGTAATAGATAGACAAAATCCGAAGCAACCTTCTTTCTTCAGCATCAACAACCTTTACACAACTCTTCATTGATTCGAAGTTGTTGAACGAACGACTCCTTATATGAGTTATCTTTATCATCGAAATTGACAATTTTCACAGATTTTGAACTTGAAATCCGTAAGTGCTAGAAGAAAAGTTATAATTGCAAATTTGTTCAGCTCATTGAGATCTACAAAAATGATTGAAGGGTCAAAATTGTCAGATCAACTGTTTATGATTTATTCCCTTTTAACTGTTTTTCCTATCAATATTAACTGATTTAAAAAAATCTTATTCTCTAGAACCAATGATTGCATTGCTTTCAAACTTTCATACACTTGATCTTAATGATATCCTCTACTACGTATGTGAAATTTATGCATGCTGACAAACCAACATGACTTCCGTTGTTAAAAATAGAATGGACGGTCAGACCAGTGTTTATGGCTTAAAGCATGAATAGTAAAAGAGATAGAAAAAAAATTGGAAGCAACCTACCTTCTTCAGCATCAAACGCTCCAATAAATTCCTTATTAAGTCAAAGTTGTGGGACGACTCCTTTTAGGAGTTATTTCCCCTTAATCGTCTCAATTGACAATTTTCGCAGTTTTTGAACTTTATATATATGAAAAACCTTAAGTGATAGAAGAAAAGTTAGCATTGCAGAATTGTTTAGCTCATTGAAATCTACAGAAATGATTTCAGGGTCAAAATTGGCAGATCAACCTGTTAGAGTTATCCGTCCTTACCTGCAATTTTAACTTGTTTGACAATTTTTTAAAGCGTTGCAACTTTGTATTCTTGATCTGAAAAGTGTTTTCTGTCCTAACTAGTGTCTTTAATGTTACTTACCAAGTACATATAGACCATGTTGCACACTTGGTAAGAGGCTTTAGCATAAGAAATCATGTGAGCGATTCAGGCTCCTGGGAGCCTCTTGTTACACATACAGATCGGAAAGGAAGAGGGAGTCTTGGTGACATAAAATCTGGTTTAACCCATCATTTCTTTCAAAATGCCCGTACCAAGTCATGACCATTGCGGACGTCATTCCTCTGGTTTGCCTGTCGTTTTCAGTGTAGTAGATGCAAATCTCACTTGTTAGAGTTGGTGGCTAAGTGGGCTTACTTCGGGAACCAGTAAAATTCTGTCCAATCGTCACAGGGTAACGGAAAACAAAAACAAAGTTAAAGGCGATAATTTTAGAACTGACGCGCACTTTGTACTCAAAGTAAGTGAGTGAATGTTATTGTTTTGCGTTCTTTTCGGTGAAAATGAGTCCCACTGGGCGATCATTATTAATTACGGAGTATCCGGCAAGACTTTCTTATTTAATTGTAGAAATTTTGAAGTGATACAAAAGCATACAATTATTACAATGAAGCACATCCATTAGAAATATTAGTTATGATGAAATAAGTGATAAAGTTCTGTATTGTTCTATATCTGATATCAATCTAATATAGTTTTTGTCATTGAAAATTCCGATTGTAAAGTTCAAATTTTTTCAAAAACTCAGGTTTTTTTTCTCTAGTACTGCACATGGTCGATATCCTAGGTGTTGGATGATTAGGCTTCCTTTCAAACTTTTTGGTCTTGCGTACTTTTGGTTTTTGACCTCCCAATGTTTAACCGATGTTAGTGGACCAGAAGTCACCGACGGTAATCATAAGCCTGGTCGTCAGACTTGTCTGACACAAATGTACTAGTAAATCCCTGCTGATGGACAAAGCTGTATGTAAATTTATTTATATATTCATTTTTTTTCTTAGCTACAACGTTATTTTCATGATTTAGTCCGAAATCGTTTGTTTGCTTATCTTTCAAGTTAAATGAGTGAGTGAGTGAGTGAGTTAGTGTTTTACGCCCGTGCAACGCTATGTAGGTTATTTACAGGCGATGAACATGGAAAGGATAATAAAATGAACATGAAATTGATGATAAATGAAATATGGGGCTGGGTTGGAAACAAAGGAACGGTAAATTTTGAAGAGCCACAGGAAAAGGGGAGATGCGGGAAGTGTAGGAAAATTTTGCCTTTGCGGTGCACTACTTGGCGGTCCACAAAGGGGTCTTTTACGTGCATGAAGCGTGCCACTCTCCACACACGTTGGACCACTATGGTCAGCGGTCAGGGTTTCCTTATTATGGACCTGACAACCTCCGCAGACGAGGGCCACCCTATTCAGCCACCTAGGGTACACACTTGGTCGCTCTGTGGGCTGAGAACTGACCCGACGTCAGAATCCCAAGACCCTTAGTCGCCTCTTACGACAAGCTAGGCTCTGCTGTGGGCCTATTCGCCACCCGGGCCCCGCAAGGGACTTCAAGTTAAATACGAGTATATAATTTAATATTGTACGAAGTAAACGTACTAGAAAAAGCCTGTTTTTATGATTTATTTATTTCAAAAATCTTAGACTGTACTCCTTATTCTTTTTCTTATTGAAAAGAGTTGTATATGTGCAGGATTTTAAAATAGGAAATGGAGTTCGGGGTCACACCTAGATTTAATAATGGAGCAACTTTATTCTTCCGAACTTTAAGTTCATACAAATATAGTAAGATTCTTCTGTTTTATCCTCGGTGCTGGATTTGGCTTCCTGAACTTTTTGGTTTTGAGTTCTTTTCGCTCCAAACTTTTGGTTTTTGACCTTCAAATGTTTTGATTCAAATGCTGCTTATGAGAGTTTACTGTTAGAAATATGCATATACAGCATAATCAAATCGACTGTTTTATACCCGTTTTAATATGATTTTTGTATTTTCAAAGCATATGTTGCTCGTAAGGTATATTCATCTATTCCCTAAGGTCGGTCGATTCTGATTTTTAAAGTTTCTTCAAAAACAAGGTTGTTTGCAGTAAAACGAACAACGCAGTTTACATAACTTAGCTGCAACTATTTTACTTATAGTTTTAACTTTTCTATATTGTGTGCCTGTAATGTTCGCTGATTTTCGTGTTTTATCATTTTTGAATTTCGAGCTACCTGTATCGGAACATATCCTCGCTTCGAGAACAGCGCTTCCGGAAACTTTACAATTTACGTTCCAAATTTGGCTGTGTTTAATTGACCTACTCTAGTTTTACATCCCAGTTCTATTGTTTAAAGTCGAACTTTCATTTTCTGAAACTTTCTTTGTGTGAATAACTCTTTTGTTCTAAGAACAATAAGCTTAATTCACAATGGCAAAAACAGGGGTTTCCAGATACCCCTGCTTTTGCGCTTGTGAACACACCTCATGTTCATAGAACAAAAGAGCTTCTCACACAAAGAAACTTCTGTAATAGCCAGCCTAGGGCATCTGAGAAGGAAATGAAAACAGTTCACTTTATAAGGTTTAAAATCAATTCGAATTTAAAAAGTAGCAAAATAAAAAAAAACAGACAAATAAAGCAAATCATTAAAAAAATTGAAATAAACAAACAAAACAAAGCAAGAATATGTCCAATAGACATAATGCCGATATTTCGCAACATAAAAGTCGGACGAACACACGGACGGACAGACGGACGGACAAACAAACGTATCCGACGACTGTACATCCCAATAACTTTCGTAGATGGGGTATCAAAATGGGTCAAAGATAGGAATGACCGGATTTCGTTAAACAGGAAGTAGGTAGACAATAGACCTGAAATTAATTTAACGGTATGGGACCCATGCTGATTACCAAATATCAAAAGGATGTAATAAGAGGTCGCTGAGAAAACTGTTCAGAAAATTGTCCATAATTGACCACTTATGCAAAAAAAATAAGTAAGTCGGCAAACAGGAAGTAGATGAGAGAAGGACTCTTAATCGAACCCCACGCTAAGGGACATCGTACTGCATATATATCAAAATACAAAATATAAAATTAAAATGAAATATTTTTTTTTTCAAATACGCAATTTCCTCAACTAAAATTACCTGCTCTCAAAAATTAATGATATTCAAAGGAACAGCAGCCAAAGCACATCCGTCTTCTCTGATGGTCATATCAAAACTGAATGAATCTTAAAGAGTGTTTATTGTTTTAATTAGCATGATACAAAATCATCAGTTATTTGCAAAGTAATTAATCTGTTTAACAAGTTGATTAATCTGTTTTAATCCTAAAATCATCTCAGTTGCTTAAGACCTTGAATTAAAGAGGACCCTGTGTGGGGGAGAAAAAATTCAGAAATATGTTTACTAACTCAGTTTTATAATTAAAGACGCATTTTATTGCTTTCTATCAAAAATTTGTAATCTAGTTTTGTTCTAAGTTTACTGGGGTGTAAGTTAGTTATACTATTCGGTTATCAAGAAACACCTTTACCTCATGGTATAACTATTACAGAACTTTGTCGTCATTCTAATTCCTATAGTTTACACGAGTTACAAATAAAGGACTAGTAATCCTCAATGACCTTTACCCCCTACTCACTCTGGCCAAAACAGGGTTGGTAGAGTACATGACGTCACGAGTAGAATTTATCTGTGGTAAATGTGACTAGATTTAAAAATAAAACATAAATACATTAAAAAAAGTTACGCATAGGTAGAAAATTCCCCATAAGTTTAATACAAATCCACACAATTTCAAAACAGTATTGCCGAGCTGTTCTAAATGCGTTCTCATCTATTTTTTAAAATTCTCATCAAGGACGTTTGAACAACAATCAAGCAAAAATGTATCAATACTGCATATTTTTAGCCTTTGTATGCTAAAATTGACGCAATGGCTATAATTTTTGCACTCTCAATTTTTCGCTACTCTGTTTGGATGATTTCAGCATACCAAAAGTAGTTAAATGCTTAAACTATGTATTTTCTTCTATTATTTTACTCACCAGACCCAAATGCTATCATTCCGACCTGCTGTATGTTGGATTCTGTATTATTTGTAAACTTTTTGTTTTTCATGTCCGTTTGCTAGCATTCCGACCTGGTGTATGCTGGATTCTGTATTATTTGCATGATTTGGGTTTTTCAGTTCCGTATGCTAGCATTCCAAACTGGTGTATGCTGGATTCTGTATTTTTTGCATGATTTTGGTTTTTCAGGTCCGTATGCTATCATTCCGACCTGGTGTTTGCTGGATTCTGTATTAATTGTATGATTTAGGTTTTTCAGGTCTGACCTGGAGTATGCCTGATTCTGTGTTGCATTTGCATGATTTGTTTTTTTTTAGGTCGGTGGGCTACATGTAGCATTCCGATCTTGCGTAAGCTGGATTCTGTATTATTTATTTAATTTTGGTTTTCGGGTCCGTATACGGATTGCCAGCCTTCAGATCTGGTTTTCTAGATGCTATATAATACTACATACATGTATTTGGGGCTTACATTCCGGTTAGGTGTTTAAATATTTGCTGGATTCTATGTTATTTGTATAATTTAGGGGTCTAGTCCGAATGCTATCATCCCAACACGGTGAATGCTGGTGTCAATGCACATATTCTTGTTAGACATATAGATCTGAGTGCTGGCATTCCGAATTTGGTATGAGCAGATTTTGTTATAGTACTGTAGAGTCACATTAAATCTGATAAATATAGATTATGTATAAAGACTTAACACTGTCATATTGTTTTATTATTTTTTTTATCTGCAATTTGACAATTGCACGAAATTCAGTTCTTGACTAGATCACTGCTTACAAACCCAACAAGATTCAGTGTTGACCAATGATAAACAACAAAAAAATGACAACAAACAGAGAGAAATCATGTTGACATAGACATGTCAATGTTTCTTTAATACTTCAATGTTAAACTGCATTGATATTGTCTGTTCTGACGATATTTAATACTAGTACTTCCTCGTAGTGGTGTAGTGTTGAAGAAAGTCTGGGAAACAAGAGAAAAGAGAAGTAAATCCTAGTATGATATTAAATGACAAATGCATATTCATGTTGTTGAGTGATATTCAGTTATTTTGTGTTTCCATGTTTTACATGTTGTCTGATTTTGTCCCGTTCCTGTTGGTGTTTACTGGTTTTGTCTCTGCCCTTTCGGACTTTTGATATTCGGATACCCCATTGGTACCTCTGCTTCCTACAAACAAATGAAAACAGAATACAAAAACAAAAAAAACACCATATGCTGATGATTATATTGCTCCAACTGCAGTGAAAGAACCTTAGTCATCACATACCCCCACGTGCCTACATTTTGGACAGAGGTCTATTTTGAGCATTGTTGTCTTTCCAAGTCAGCTTGTTAAACAGGAAGTAGATGATTCACAGACCTGAAAACTTATCCCACCACATGGGACCCCTACCTATTCAAGTTACATACCAAATATCAAAAGCATACTACTAATAGTTGCTGAAAAATCTGTTACGAAAATAATTCAGCGAAAAAAAGTCAGCTTGTTAACCATGAAGTGGATAATCGACAGACCTGCAAATGTATCCTGATTCCTGAATTATTAATTTCCGAGAAAACTGTTATGGAAATATTGATCACGGACAGACGGACAAGGAAAACCATTATACGATTCGCAAATTCGTTGTGTGGGGTAAAAAAAATATGTCAATGAAATAAAGCCAATAAATTTATTTTTGAATTCAGTCTCTTGTTGAACTTGTACAATGTATATGTAGTACAGATTGATTCACACACAAATTGTACACAAAAATACAGTAACTGTTTCTTTTATCCAAATCTAAATCAACTATGTGGCATTTTTGCACAGGTCGGTAAATTTCTTCGACTTTCTTATAATATTTCCTTTTTAAAGATATTCCAGACCATCGATAGAATCATGTTGGTTATTGCTGTTTGTTTCTTTAAACATCCACATTTTTCTCTGTGTCTAAAATCCAGATGGAAGGGCCTGGACCCATTTGACTTTCGTCTTCTTTAGTGGTCTGAAAAAATAAAATATAGATAATTTTAAATAGTCGGAGAATTATGATCAACTTATTGTATATATATGATGAACTGAAAATGATTTATGTGATAGAGTTAATAGTGATTCTTGTATATCAATGCATATAATGAAGTAACTGTACAGCTAAGGACAAGCACATGTACCTGTTGTGGTGCTCATTTTAAAAGACAGCCTCCAACAGTGACATCTTGAGTTCGAAAGATGAAAATCGAATTCAAACTGTTCAAAAAGTTGAGAATTATAAATCGTAAAGTATTTCAGGCTTTAATTTTTCTCTCTATGTATTTACTTAATTATTTAATTTCATATTTTACATTTAAAAAGAAAATAATTATCAAACCATTTTTTCTAACCTAAATTTTGTTAACAGTTCGTTATTTATTGCTTTACCGTCTAAAAGCAGAACGATTTCGGCTATATCAGGAAAATGAACATGAAATAGGGTGATAAAAACAAACATAACGAGTGTAAGATGAAATGGAGAAACTAGGGACACGAGCCACATGAAAAAGGAAGTTTGGGTTGGATCGGGCAATTAAGTTTCCTCCAGAGGATCCTACGTGTCCTACTCTAATTGATATCTGCAGCAGGGTTCTTTAACGTGTGTTGACATTTTCAAAACACGGTGACCACTTTCATTAGCAGTCAGGTTTTCCGCATTTTATGCTGAAGACACCGGCTTTCATTTTGACAGCCATTCAAGACCATTCAACCACCTGGAGCACATACCCCTTTTGTGACTTTTGAGCGCTCTTTAGTTTACTTTTACCGACAGGCTTAACGCTGTAGTGGGTCTTTCTACAGATATGTGCAAAAGTATTCGGTCACCTATTTTTTTTCTTTTGACTTCTATGTCATGTATGTTAAATTAAAAAAAAATATTATGAAGTCATTTCTTAACGGATTTTAAAAGTTTTTGCACCAAAATTTCAAGAAATATTTTTGTTTCATGTCCTTATTTGTTGTTTATTGTATGGTTGCACTATGAAATGGTCTCTGTTCAAAGATGAATAAAGTTTTATCAAAATTATTTCATAGAAACATAAGTAAATATTAATGAAAAAGTAAAATTATTATGACGTCGCGCACAAAGTTGGCTTCACAAACGTAGTTCGTCTTGAATGCGTTCAATAAATATTGACGTTCTGCACGGTGCCCGAATCTCCTTACAATGTATCTACATGTATGTGTCTTCAAAAAAGTCATCTGTACTCTAGATATAATTAACAAGTGAATTATCGCCGGGAGCATCTTATCTATATTTCGTATATGCAAATCGTTAGAAAGTTTCTGTAAATTATTTTAAATCACTTTTTCTAGTCAAAAACATTAAGAGCAACAACTGTGACTGCGTCTTTCGGTAAGAGAAAATAATATAATATTAGTAATTTTACTGTTTTAATACTTGAAATTAAAAAATTACGTAAAATTATTGTTTCTCAAGTGCCTTTTACGGCAGGGAACAGCCATTTAACTTGAAAGGGGGGCTTGGTTTTTTCCTTAATAATATATTCTGAAAATGATTTTTAATGAAACAAATATTTTGGCAGCTCGGGGTAAGAAAAAAAATTCTGAAGAAGTATTTTTGCCATATAAAATAGTGCTATTTAAAGTGACTGAGCCTAATAATGAAAAAAATATTCTGAAACAATGCCTTCGAAAAATAAATATCGTGCGGAAACAAAATTTTCTGGCCAAAACAAAAAACCAAGCCCCCCTCCCAAGAAGTTAAATGGTCTGTCCCTAATATAACCTGTGCGTTGGCAATTTTTCATCTTTTTCACTTTGAATTTCGCATCTAGTCACAGTGAAAAATATTTTTAAAAAATTTAAAAGGAAATCAGAAGAACTTTCGAGAAATTATGAATTAAAAACTATATTTTCTTTTTTTTCTTGTTTCTTGTTACATTACGTTACACATGCATATTTTGCGATTAACAGCATAATAACCATGGAGTGCAAATCTAATTTGTGAAAAGAGAACACAATTTTATTTGAATCACGGGGGGGGGGGATAACTCCAAGTAATTAAGGATACAGATGGTGGCTCAGAAATTTTATATCCACCATATTCATATACCGGTTTTGGCCTGCTTAAAAGAAAAGACAGCCATTCATATATTTTTAATGCATTTGAAATTGCGTCTTATCACATGCGTGTTCAATTAGGGTTACAAGGAGGCGTAACGTGTGGCTCTCGCAGGGTTAAAAACGACCTGCGACCTGAGGGCTTTTAAAGGGCGACTTTCGACCTACACACAGGGACTTGCTCCCCTCTATCAATATTTTGTTAGATTCAATGTGCGGTACCGGAGGTCGCAGGTCGTTTTTTGGCATAGGTCGATTTTATGAAGTGTAGGTCACAGGGACCTGCTCCCCTCTATTCACAATGACGTGTATTGGCATCAGTAGGACAGCATCAAAAGTTTATTCATAATATAACTTACCTTTTGACTTCATATGTTGTTTGTGTGCTGAATAATCGGTTAGAAAATCCATCCGTTTTCAATTTGTAAACATTGATGACATACTAATGGCGTAATGTAAATAGTTGTTCGTTGAATTTCTACGCACTATTTTATCAATTCATTTTTTTCTTATCATTTAAGAACAACAAACACAATTTTCTTGATCTCTTAAACGTAAATTTTCTAATATACAAAGAGTTTGATAGTTTAAAATTCTGTAACTACGAGAAGAATTTGCACTATATTTTGTTATATGTAATCGGCCGGGTGGCAGCACGTGGAGCACGAGCTGCTGCTTGACCGTCTTCCACTCTGACCACACAAGAAAAGCGTGCATGGGTACCTGTATTCAATGCTGTCCTGTCTGACAACACTCGTTGACAACAATCTTGCGGGTAAGCGTATATTTTTTTCTAGTTTCATTACCATGTAACTTTAGTTGGATTGGGGGGGGGGGGGGCATCGGTGCCAGCAGTTTTTGGTCATTTCATGTGTGACACATAAACTTGTACGATAAATAATCATTCTGTCCGGATTCTTCTTTAATTATTTACACTTGAAAGTATTTTTTTTTACATTTGGGACAAATTAATCTGGATTCCGACCAGCTGACCAAATTGCACCAACCCGCAAAGAGAAGGAATCAACAAAATTGTCACCCCACTACTTTCCTTTTCAGCCTATGACAATTATAAAAGAGTAGAATTGTACGCCGGGAAATAGTTAAGCTATGGCCCTGATAGTTTTAATTTCAAAGTACTCAACTTGACACAGATTATTAAAAAAAATATAGTATACGATGTCAATGTCGTCTGGGAATATTTCTGTCATAGAAAGCATGAAAATTATCTATACTTAGTATGAGGAAGAAATTTGTACATTTATTTTAAACCAAAATATGTGATTGTATTATTTGTTTGTTATGTAATTACAGCTTTTACACTATAAAATAGGAGCGTTTGCAACTATTCATACTGCCTACTGTAAAAATTATAATAATATTTTTACCCTTTTCATTTCAGTCCGTATGTGACTACGACGCCAAGCTGTCATTCACCTGCCATATAATTCATTGGTTAAAAAAAAGAAGCACAATGATATCGTATAGGAATCCATGGAGTTGGATAGAAGCCGGTCTTCCAAGATTTTAAAAAGACTGCACTTAATTATAATCCAAGTATTAAAAGTGGGAAGACTTTTGTAGCACAGACATCTTATCAATATTAAGAAAATAGAAGGATCACGTGTCTGAATATGTGGCAAGCATTTGTATTTGCATTGGTGTTTCAATATTGTGACACAATGAATTTAGCTAACATCCATTTGTGGACACCGTGTTTGTTATTTTGTTTTAAATCTCAACTTGTAATATTTTTAACATTAATGACTTTTGTACCGTTAGAATTAATTGTAGCAAACTCTAAATAGTTTTTTTAAATGGTAGTGTGCATGTGTCAAACGTGTTATATACTAACTTTATGTATCCCTCAATCTCACTAATGCTATACTTACAGACTGAGACAGACACTAATAAACGATCTCAATAGAAAAGGGAGGTTTTAAAGCCATAAAAGTTTGTGAATATACCATTTCTTTTAAAATGTCAGGACCATTGCGAGCTTCAATTTCTCTGTCGTGTCTTTGCCATGCACTGTCTTTTCGTCTTCGACATTTGAGATTGTATATCCCATGCCAATTGAAAATTGAAAAAAAAATATTGCTAGGTTCGGATACCAAAAACGCTATCTCGTTGCTTGAAATTGAATATTGTTTTATGTTCTAACAAACTCATATACATCCATTCATCTTTAATAAGAACCACTTGCATTGTTTACTCTAGGTGGTTCAGACCTCCTTATGCATGTTGAAACTTTGCTGTCCCACGTCAAAACACTAGTAGAAAATTGAGTCCGTCTGTACGCTATTCACTTATCATCTTGTTACTGTATAAAATATATAAATGCTGAAAAAGATCTACATTCAAGGTCTCTCGTGATTTTGTACACGCCTAAAATATATCACGTACATGTACTTCTGCGTGTACAAGGTTGGAATGCTTCATATGTAGAGACCATACACCAACTGTTTTTGCGTGATTCAGCATACACAAGGTCGGAATGCTAGCATTTGGACCTGAGAAACAAAAGTTCAATATCTTTAAAAGGATTCTACATACACCAGGTCGAAATGCTGGCATTTGGACTTGAGATACAAAAGTTCGAAATCTTTAAAAGGATTTTGCATACACCAGGTCGGAATGCTAGCATACGGACTCGGGAAACCAAATTTCAACATAATTCAAAGGATTCTGCATACACCAGGCCGGAATGCTAGCATATGGACCTGAGAAACAAAATTTCAACAAATTTAGAAGGATTCTGCATACATCAGGTCGGAATGCTATCATACGGACCTGAGAATCAAAATTTCAACATATTTAAAAGGATTCTGTATACACCAGGTCGGAATGCTTGCATGCGGACCCGAGAAACAAAATTTCAACATATTTAAAATGATTCTGCATACACCTTGTCTTACGGACTAGCATACGGACCTGAAAATAAAAATATCTAACTTTTACTTTCAAATCTGCATAAAAAATTACGAAAAATGCTGACTGGGGTTTTATTTAAACAAATCGTGTTCTCAATATTTTTAAGCCCCTAAAACACATCACTTTTGCATACAATGTCCAAACAAATGCTAAGTCATCGTACTTCTTGGTAGGCAAAAAAGGTACATCTGGTAACAAAATTACAATTTTATTCAAAAGCGTGTGCTTTTGTCTTGATTATTTGCTCAGCTAAGCAATTTGGGCAAGAATTGATCGAAAAAAGCTGAAAAATGTGCATGAGAATTTTAAAAATTAGATGAGAACGCATTCCTACAACCGATTTTCATGAAATAAAAAATAAAGATTATTTGATTGATTTAAGAGATTGAGAGTAGAACTCGACCAATGTTTTTCACTGAAAATTTTGCATTGCTTTAAACGGGAAATTAATTTGTAAAATGAACAAGCGAGTTCTACCTGCAAAATCTTTGGAGGGAGCGATTTCTTTTAAAATGTCAGGACCATTGCGAGCTTCAATTTCTCTGTCGTGTCTTTGCCATGCACTGTCTTTTCGTCTTCGACATTTGAGATTGTATATCCCATGCCAATTGAAAATTGAAAAAAAAATATTGCTAGGTTCGGATACCAAAAACGCTATCTCGTTGCTTGAAATTGAATATTGTTTTATGTTCTAACAAACTCATATACATCCATTCATCTTTAATAAGAACCACTTGCATTGTTTACTCTAGGTGGTTCAGACCTCCTTATGCATGTTGAAACTTTGCTGTCCCACGTCAAAACACTAGTAGAAAATTGAGTCCGTCTGTACGCTATTCACTTATCATCTTGTTACTGTATAAAATATATAAATGCTGAAAAAGATCTACATTCAAGGTCTCTCGTGATTTTGTACACGCCTAAAATATATCACGTACATGTACTTCTGCGTGTACAAGGTTGGAATGCTTCATATGTAGAGACCATACACCAACTGTTTTTGCGTGATTCAGCATACACAAGGTCGGAATGCTAGCATTTGGACCTGAGAAACAAAAGTTCAATATCTTTAAAAGGATTCTACATACACCAGGTCGAAATGCTGGCATTTGGACTTGAGATACAAAAGTTCGAAATCTTTAAAAGGATTTTGCATACACCAGGTCGGAATGCTAGCATACGGACTCGGGAAACCAAATTTCAACATAATTCAAAGGATTCTGCATACACCAGGCCGGAATGCTAGCATATGGACCTGAGAAACAAAATTTCAACAAATTTAGAAGGATTCTGCATACATCAGGTCGGAATGCTATCATACGGACCTGAGAATCAAAATTTCAACATATTTAAAAGGATTCTGTATACACCAGGTCGGAATGCTTGCATGAGGACCTGAGAAACAAAATTTCAACATATTTAAAATGATTCTGCATACACCTTGTCGGAATGCTAGCATACGGACCTGAAAATAAAAATATCTAACTTTTACTTTCAAATCTGCATAAAAAATTACGAAAAATGCTGACTGGGGTTTTATTTAAACAAATCGTGTTCTCAATATTTTTAAGCCCCTAAAACACATCACTTTTGCATACAATGTCCAAACAAATGCTAAGTCATCGTACTTCTTGGTAGGCAAAAAGGTACATCTGGTAACAAAATTACAATTTTATTCAAAAGCGTGTGCTTTTGTCTTGATTATTTGCTCAGCTAAGCAATTTGGGCAAGAATTGATCGATAAAAGCTGAAAAATGTGCATGAGAATTTTAAAAATTAGATGAGAACGCATTCCTACAACCGATTTTCATGAAATAAAAAATAAAGATTATTTGATTGATTTAACAGATTGAGAGAAGAACTCGACCAATGTTTTTCACTGAAAATTTTGCATTGCTTTAAACGGGAAATTAATTTGTAAAATGAACAAGCGAGTTCTACCTGCAAAATCTTTGGAGGGAGCGAGGTAACGAGGTCCACATTTCAATATCGTCTATTAACTCAAAATTAAACAAATAAGATTCAATTACTTTTCTTTTTATTGGTTTTTATTTCTTGCAAATCGGACAAAGGACGGCTTGGTTATATTGTTTTGAAATGATGTGGGTTTGTATTAACCATATAGGGAATTTTCTACCTATGCGTAACCTTTTTAAAGAGAATATTATGTTTAATTTTCATAAAGTAACTTTAGAAAATAATGTTTTGAATTTTATTGTTTAAACGTCTTGAAGTTTTATGGTTATAATATTGTCGTAATGCTCAATCTATACTACTCTGTTCACTTGACAGGAACCCAATACTAGAGTAACAAATAGAAAATAAAGGGATGTGGAATAATTGTACGCGACACAGCCCACAATTAAGCGGTAATTCAGAAACACCAAAATGGACAACCGCCAGCAGCATTCAAGGATACCATTTGGCGCTGCTCGCGGTTCTGCAATTGGCCCATGGTCTAAATAAAATGCAAACAATTCCAATCCAGTCCTGAAATAGTCACAGATAGACCCCCCTCTTAAACAAGGAACAGAAAACACCAAAAAGACAAGTACAAACGTGCTTTGTCAAAGATTCCTGGCTTAGGACAGGCACATATAATATGTGGCGGGATTAAATATTTCTAGACAAAGCACAAAAACTAAACACACTATAAAAATCAAATCGATCAAAGTCCAATTCCACTAGAGAGAACCTAAGACAAAAAACAACAAGAACAAACAAAATGACGGTAAAGGTAACATTGTTCAGTTGATAAATAAAGTACACACGACCCTACCTAGCTATTAATAGAAATTTATTCTACTAGGGTTAAATTGAGTAGGTCAAATGAAACAGCCCCTGTGAAAGTTATAAAAAACAAAATTTAAAATGCAGTGTGAACAAGTAGGGACGACCGTATACAGCAACATTGTCCCATATATTTTTTTATACTTAACAAAAGTAATTTACCGTTTGTAGAGCCAAAATAGAAGATATGCTAAACTCTAAACTTGCTGTTTTTAAAATACCAACGGTATTGATATTGTAAAACTAAAGAACAAAACATAACATTAGATTATGAAGACTAGATATACTGTTTTACCTGTTATCATAAAATGGCCTCCTTGACTGTTTTTATATTTCTCAATAGTCTTTGCTGCGTTGCTGAAGAAAGATACATATTGCTGATAAGTCTGTATTGCTATTTTGCAAGTCAGCCGAAGTCCTTCAATTAGATGTTTCACAACAAAAATTATTATACTCTTCAAAGGAAGTTACGCATAGGTAGAGAATTTCCTATACGTTTAATACAAACCCGCACCATTTCAAAATAATATTGCCGAGCTAGCTGTTGTAATTATTATTTTTTCAACGGGGTGAACAGCAATCACTAACCGTCATCATGTGGCGTTACTAAAATATTTCGGGATTCGTCAAAGCATTTCCCGAAGTTTTCAAGGAAACAAAACAGAACATCATTTTGATATTTAGTATGAAAACAGCAAAGGTACCAATAAAGGCAACAGCAAAATTACCGAACTGGGATGATTAATCATATATTCAAGAACAATCGACAAAACAAGGAAATGACATACCAGAGAAATTGAAGATCGCAATGGTCCTGACCTGGCACAGGCATTTCAAAAGAAATGGTGGGGCATCCGAATCGAATGTCGAAGACAAAATCAGTAAACACCAACCAACGAGAACGAGGCAAAAACAGACAACATGTAAAACACAGAAACACAAAAACTACTGAATTGGTATATATTTATAAATTAGCAACGCGAACTCCAATTGGAACGAGAGTAAAAAAAGGTGCTCCGGAAGAGCAAAAATATACAGAAGACCAAATAATCGACATGCTCAATTTTCTTATCGACAACACATTTGTTCAGTTTGGTGGACGTGTTCTTCAGCAAATAATTGGGATTGGCTGAAAACTGACAGACCACAAGAATATCAAGACCCTAAGTCAAATCTAACGAAATTCTGGGTTCTGCTGCAGGCATATTTTCGTATTTGTTTCGTAAGGTTTTCGAAAGCGTAATGGCCAAGTCGTTCATTCAATGAGGTCTAGCTATTCAAATATTACGAAAAAATCTCTAGGTTCGATTGAATGCCCTTTCTTATATCTTTTACTCAAATGCAGCTTTGATTGGTTATTGTCTAATCAAAAGTAGCCTAGATTTGGCTATTCTCTGCAAATTATACGATAAACATAAATTTATATGAGCTAGAGAATAAACACAACGGGTAATCTAATTGTCCCACATGATCGATATCCTGTGTACATCTACTATCCCTTTTGAGGTTTTTGAGTACAAATACTTCTCTTTCGCCACTTTGGCCTTTCTATGTTTCAATTATTTTCACTGATTCATATAAGTCTGATTTTGGCTTCTTATAATATGGATTGACACCAGAGCAATATTAAATGTGCTAGTATGGACACATAATTTAAAATGTTAACACTTTTCTCACATCAATCAATCAGTTTAGTGAGTAAGTGAGTTGGTGTTTA
Organism: Arcuatula senhousia; assembly: GCA_963971305.1. NCBI lineage: Eukaryota > Metazoa > Mollusca > Bivalvia > Mytilida > Mytilidae > Arcuatula > Arcuatula senhousia. The sequence continues at coordinate 9,559,567 of OZ020303.1, forward strand.
ACGCCCTTGCAAACGCTGTATAGATTATTTCAAGGCGAAATATTGGATGGGGTGGGAAACAAAGGAACAACCACAGGAAAAGGGGAGAGGTAGGTAGGGCCGAAAATTTAGTCTATGTGGTGCACTACTTGGCGGTCCACAAAGGAGTCGGCGGTCAGGGTTTCCGTATTATAGACCTGACAACCCCCGCGGACGAGGGCCACCCTATTCAGCCACCTAGGGTTTACATTGAATAAATATTAAAAGTACGTGTCTTCATTAGATATTTTTTAATGCTAAAGAAATGTCAGAAATGGTGTAAAGGGTGTTCGCTGGTCAGTTTGAAAACAACAAGGTATCCAAAGTTATATATTTAATGAATAGACCAAAGGTAAAGGTACAAATTGAGCTTAAAGCATTCATATGCTTCCGAACTCGTTTTTTAGATAAGGGCTCAAAATTTGGCGGGAAAACGCTTTCTCTGGCTTTTTCATAGGTTTAGCAAAAGCTTATTTTAGTGTAAAAACCCATGAATTAAAAAAAATATTTTGTAAATTAGCTCTTAATGACCCAATTAATCTAATTATGAAAAGAAATTAGGGAGTTGCTGGGCAAAAAATTATCCGAGGACCCCATTTTAATGGTTTAATCCGGAAGATTCCGAAAATCTGACAGAAATCTCAAAAATTGTCCAGCGATCATCCTTAAAGAGGCGTGGTCGCCTAACACTAACTCGTTTTATTAAAGGATAAGACAGTTGTTTAATATTTTAAATGCAAATGGAAAATTTTACCATAACGTCGCCAGCTCCACCACTTTGTTTCCTTGTCTTGACTGTTAGCTAAAATCTCTGGATGCTTTGATATCCTATCGAACAGGTCAGTAGTGCCTGATTTATCCATACCAATTAGCATGAAGTAAGGTAGACACATAATTTTGTCGTCATCTTTCCAACATGGATTTTTGTAGTTTTCTAAAAAGTATGGTGGCTTCTGAAAGAAACATTAACACGACATGACTACCCAGTGCTAGCAAAAGCTCGAGGATTGTTTTGCAGTTCGATGTACGTACGCAATGCCTTTAATGTCTAGGATAATCTCTGTAACATCTTGCCTCACCCAAAGAGCGTCTGAAAGTAATGTAGGTTAATAAATGGGGTTGCCCAATTGGTACATTTTTGCTTCCTGTGGCCTAATACAGACATCATTGGGACATACCAAAATGGTACACCGTATAGGAAAAGTGCTGCAGGTTTAGGTATGATGGGACCCGTATGATTCTCTGCAAAAGACATAAATTGCCAGAACTTACCAATAACTCCTTTTTCAGTGTCAGTGTAAATCTTTTTACCTTATACCCCCTTCACATATACGATATTCTCTTACGAGTTGTTACGATTATCAAAATTTATAGTTTTACGAGTTCTTGCGAGATTATCTACCAACCTTTTACGATCTATTTCCGAGTTGTCACGATTTCGTCAGTTGCGCGGAAATTTTTCGCACTCCCGTCCAGAGACGATGCGAATTTTATTTTCGAAGTGTTTACGAGCATGTTACGGTGCCTTTACGACGTCTTTACGAGTGAAATGCGATATTGGAAATGATATCGTAACTAACTCGCAAACCACTCGTAAAAGAATTCATTTGCGAGGTCTTCCCGAGTAAGTAACGAGTAAAGGCGAGTCATTTACGATCTCTACGAGTTCTTTACGAGTTATTTGCGATGTGTTTACGAGTTAAATCATGAAATTGTTGTTTTTTCAACTCGTAAAAATCTTACGAGGATTTTTGTCAAAAATCCTCGTAAAACTTTCACGAGTTCTTACGATTCTACACGAGCTAGAAAGACCTGTTTTCGAGTAACAAAGAGTGATTTAGGAGTCTTTGCGATCGATTAAGAGTTGAAAACTCGTAAGAACTCGCAAGGAAATCTCGTTTATGTGAAGGGGGTATTAAGTATAATTGCCTTTACTAGTTATTATCATTTTATGTTCATTTTATCAAATCATGTTCATCTCGCTGATAATAGCCGAATAAGTGTTGCTTAAGTTTGTGAGAGAAACAGAGGTACCAATCGGGTATCCGAATGTCAAAAGTCCGAAAGGGCAGAGACAAAACCAGTAAACACAAACAAGAACGGGACAAAAACAGACAGCATGCAAAACACGGAAACACAAAATAACTGAATATATATCAACAAAGCGTACTCCAGTCGAAACAAGAGTGAACTCAGGTGCTCCGGAAGAGTAAGCAGTTCCTGGTTGCTATAGCATACCCGTCGCGTTGCCAACAGTCAATTTAGCGTGACAAATCCGGTAAAGGAAGACAAAACAAAACTCTATGACAAACCAACATCTGCACTGATCTGAGAGATCGAAATCCAATATTTGTCTATAAGTGCATGATGTCTTCCGTAAAATTTCTTGAGTGAAGACAGCAACCGAGGAGCAACATAACACTGTGTGAGTAATTTTTGACGCTCTGCTTAGGAAAACGATGTAAGTCCCGCACGCTCTAGAGTAACGAATCAATTGAGATACGTAAAATCCATAAGCTGGAGCGGACGGAATGTTGCTACACAAGAAGGGAGAGTTGACAATTGGAAAGTTGAAGTCATCATGTTTGCCCTAGAGCTTTGTTGAAAGTTAACCTTGAGAGTCTTTTTCACAATGAAGATCTAAATATGAAGCAGACTTTCTAGAATCTGTTGTGTCTTTTATCTCAAGTTCTTGAGGATATATGATATGTAGAAAGTCACCAAATCGAGAATTAATCAGTGAAAGGACATCATCAAAATAATGGAAAGTGAGGTTAAAAGAGAGAGCCAGTCTACGATCCCTTTTGTATAGAACAGATTGTAAGAAGTCCGCTTCATATAAATCAGCAAACAGGTGCACAATAAGTGCCCATTGGAATACTCATGGTTTGTTGAAAAAACACGTCCACCAAACTGAACATAAGACAATTGAGCATGTCGATTATTTGGTCTTCTGTATATTTTTTTCTTTTCAGCTCACCTGACCCAAACCTGACCTATTGTCATCACTTGGCGTCCGTCGTCCGCTGTCGTCCGTCGTCCGTAAACTTTTTAAAACGTTAACTCCTCTGACCCCATAAGTTCAATTGCAACCAAACTTGGTATGGTTGTTCATTAGCATTCGGTGCTTAGAACTGATGTAGGTATTTTTGATTCGTTGTAAAACATGGCCGCCATGGCTAAAAATAGAACAAAGGGGGAAAATGCAGTTTTTTGCAAATAACTCAAAAACGGCTACATATTTCAAAATTCTGGCATGGGGTTAAAAGTGATCAGCACCTCAAGATCTACCTAACCTGTAATTTTGAAGAAGAAAATCCAACGACCCATGTAGGAGTTACTGCCCTTTTTGTGCATTTTTGCAAATTTTGCACCTGTTTAGCTCAATATCTTGAAAACTATACAAGATATTTGAGAAATTTTAAGTGTATTTTGTTTAGCACATCAAGATCTACATTTCATGTAATAGGGTCAATGTTGTAGGACCTTTCCGTATAGGAGTTATTGCCCTAAGAATGTCAATATTGAGCATTTTAACAGCATTTCTTCATTACATTGAAAATGTTAACTCCTCTGACACTCTAAATCCAATAAGAATTAAACTTGGTATAGTTGTTTATTATCATTAGGTGTATAGAACTGATGTGGGGATTTTTGGTTCGTCGTAAAACATGGCCGTTGTGTCTAAAAATAGAACATAGGGGTAAATGGCAGTTTTTTGCAAATAACTCAAAAACGGTGACAGATTTTAAAATTTTGATTGGAAACAAAAGTGAGTAGCACCTCAAGATCTACCAGCTCTGAAATTTTGAGGAAAATCTAACAACCCATTTAGGAGTTATTGCCCTTTTTGTTGTTTTTTTGCAAATTTTGCACCTGTTTAGATCAATATCTTGAAAACTATACAAGATGTTTGAGAAATTTAAATTGCATATTGTTTAGCACATCAAGATCTACAAAATATTTAATGGGGTCAACGTTGTAGGACCTTTCCTTTTAGAATTATTGCCCTTAGAACGTCAAAATTGAGCATTTTAACAGCATTTCCTCATTACATTGAAAACGTTAACTCCTCTGACACTTAGAGTCCAATTGGAACCAAACTTGGTATGTTTGTTTATTAGCGTTAGGTGTATAGAACTGATGTGGGGATTTTTGATTGGTTGTAAGACATGGTCGCTGTGTCTAAAAATAGAACATAGGGGTAAATGGCAGTTTTTTGCAAATAACTCAAAAACGGTGACTGATTTTAAAATTGTGATTGAAACAAAAGTGATCAGCATCTCAAGATCTACCAGCTCTGAAATTTTGAAGAAAATCCAACAACCCATTAAAGAGTTATTGCCCTTTTATTATATATTTTTTTATGAATTTTGCACTTACGAAATGTTTTAAGCTCAATCTTAAAATCTATATGAGATATTTGAGAAATGTGAATTGCGTATTGTTAAGGGACCGACCATTTAACTTGAAGGGGGGGGGGCCTTGGTTTTTTCCTAAAAAAAATATTTTGAAAATGATTTTTGATGAAAAAAATATTTTGAAAATGATTTTTGATGAAAAAAATATTTTGGCAGCAGAGGGTAAGAAAAAAAATATTCTGAAGAAGAATTTCTGCCATATAAAATAATGCTAATAATAAAAAAAAATATTCTGTCGCGATGCTTTCAAAAAATAAAAATTCTGTCATGACGCATTCACAAAATAAATAAAGCGCGGAAAAAAATTTCTGACCAAAACAAAAAACCAAGGCCCCCCCTTCAAGTTAAATGGTCCGTCCCTAAGCACATTATGATGTACAAAATATGAAATAAGGTCAAAATTGTAATACTGTTCATTTAAGAGGTTATTCCTCTTAGAATGTTGAAGAAAAGATAATTAAAAGAATATTACTCTGTACAATCATTACTAGATTAAGTTAAACCATATTGGCAGATGACCCCCTTATTAAACTTATGACCCTTTCAATGTCAAATAGATTTTGCCTTATAACCTTTACTTCAGGCACATATGTCAGGTGAGCGATTCAGGCTCCTGGGAGCCTCTTGTTCTTTGACTCATTGATGACGTGTAGTCGACTACCAGATATTTGTACCTGCGTTTTCCATTCTTTAAAAAACTGCGTTTAATCAGTCGTACCAATCGTGATTTGAGTTGTTCATGTGGAATAGAAGTGTAAAGTGTGAAGAAAGCGAAAGTTTTGATGATGGTGCAAGAGGAAACTGATTTAGAGTGAAGAATCTCCATCAGTTCTTTCCACATTTGTCTGACACCATTTCAAGAATAACAACAATCGTAATATATTTCAGGAGGCCGGATTAAATTGCCGTAAGTATTGAAGTCAAAAGAACAGAAAGAGGTTTAATGGTATATTTGGATGACCCTGCAATGAAGCGCTGATTGTATGGATATTTATGTAATTTAGGAATCCAATAAAAGGGTGGAATGTCATCATTGCTGGCACCAACAGAAATGCGGAAGGAGGAAATGACAGATTTGTGATTGTCAATAGTTTCCTGCTTAGACAGTGATGTAGCTGTCTATGTGGTGCTATTGCTAGTACAACCAACCCCTAATTCAGCTTTCAAACAGTCAATAAAGTGTTTCTTGCACACAAAAATGATGATATTTGGTGCTTTGTCTGCTTGTACAACAACATATTTGTCATGTAAGGTGGGCAATATTTTGGCAACATCAGAGTTGCTGAAAATGAATGTTGCCTTAGTGCTCATTGAGCCTCTCAAAGCATTGATTCATTTCAAAACCAACTACTTCACAGCTTTAACCCATTCTGACAAAACAATGTTACCATAGTTGTTTTAAAATTTACTCCAGTTGATTCGTCTAGGCTAACGATAATTAGGTCCTTTAGCCAAAACATCGCGAAGTATGTCAGTATGTATGATTGGAATTAATGGAAATGAATAAAATATTGCACTAAAATCCCTTTTTACGTTAAGGATGTATTCTTCTGAGGGGTCAACATTTTCCTTAATCAAGTTTTTTCCCAAACCTACATTTTTGAAATGCTAAGACCCTGAGAAAATCAAATTTACTAAGAAAACAATATGTCCGTGTGCATTTTAGTTCGCTACAGCCATTTAAAAAGGGCCTATTTTGACAATTTTCCCAAAATTTCACCATTTTTTGGCATATTTTGAGGTAATTTTCTTTAAAATATCAAGTTTCAATATCAAGTTTTCTCTCAAAGTCTCCATATTGATAGATGTCATGATTCTGAACAAATTTAACTCAAAAAAGTATATGTCCGTGATGATATAAGAAAGTTTAGTCCCAAAAATGTGCCTTTTTAGGTCATTTTCAAGACACCATAAAACCGGTAAAAATCAAGATTTTTTAAATTTTCTATCATACCAAAACCTCAAACTCTCCATTTTCATTTGAAATAATTGGACAAATATATCTTTTTGAATTTAGAAAAGAAATTATATGAATTGCATGAATATTTTGTTGGAAAAATGAATTTTACTACCCCTACCCTGAAATTGGCGAAATTCAGATTGAGATCAATGGTCAAATTTGGTCAAAAATTTAAATGTTGCATATCTCAAAAACTACTAATCATATCATCATAATTTTTTGACAAAATTTAGATGGATAATCATTTGATATATATCCACCAAAAGTTTTCAATTATAAGGCAAGGTTTCACAATTATTCACAAACGAGTTTTCAATGAGACTGAAACCTCAGAAGAATACCCCCTTAAATCCAACAGTAATCATAAACAACCAAATGACCACATAACCCCGTGATTTGTCCTAATATATCAACACAACCCTAAAAATTAGGCCAATAGACGTCTTGCAATTAAATATATTCAATCATTCGTAAATTTTTAAATCGATTCATTTGTACTTTTATCCTAGTTCCTGCACTATATTATTTTGCACAATTTCTCCTCACTGAAAACACAGTTGTGACGTCATGCCATTGTTGATGCAGTACTTTATTTTACCGATAAGTACTGTTTAGTCTTAATATAGGACTGTTTTCTACTTAATATTGGATTGCTTTTATCTAATATTGGACGGTCAGTAATAGTATTTTTGTGACTTTAACATTTTCTTAGTCAATGATTGAAGAGAAAATGCAACAAGTATAAAATTCGACACATTTTAGACAATTTTTGCCATGTCTGGATTTGAACCCGCAATCTTTCTCTCCTCAGGCAATGTCATTAAGCCTGTGACTACCGATTGCTTCATTCAAGAGTTTTTAATTAGTGTATTTAAATCATTCTGATTGTATAAACGTGTATTATAAATCTAAATCGGTAACAAAATTTGTTTTGTCCATAACTAGATTCGAACCCGTAGTCTCTCCCATCACAGTCCACAACGCTAACCATTCGGCTATGGAAGACTTCAAAAAATAATGTTCAGTTAGAGTATTCAAATTTATTTTATAGTATTAACGTATATAATATTACGGATAAAAATATATTTTTGATCGTGTTATGCTTGAATATACAAGTTTGTATGCCTAAACTGTGTTTTAAGTAAGATATAAGCCTTAAACAGTCCATTCGGTAAAATTTAGGACAGGTCTATATCCTTTACTTATTCTATTTTTTTTTCGAAGTAATTTATATACTTTATCATATCATACAATTGTAGTTTGTAATAATGATCGATATGTGTATTGTCGATATGTGTATTGTATCAAATTGATATCATTCAAAACTTTGTTAACTCCACTAGAAGTTGAGAAAGATTATAGTTCGCACGGCCAAATAACCCCAGGTAATACTTTGTGAACCGCTTTGAGACAGCTTAAAGGTTGTGAAAAGCGGCATATAGGAACCTCTAATTAAATTAAAGATATATAGCAATGTCCAGACAAATAATCTCGATGTTTCTTGAATGAACATTTTTTGTACCAAATTTGAGTTCACACTTTTTTTCATATTGGCAAAAAATTGGAAAGGTCTGAAAAGAAGTATGAATAAATCAAAAGAATTTTGTTCAAAATATATTTTTACTATTAAAAATGATTAATATCTTCCATTGAATGGATATACTAATTTTCATACTTTCCGTAAAACGGTTTGAAGATATGGACATGTTTGTCAGAGTTGCCGCTTGCATAATGACAATTTGTGACTCAGCAAGTTCACAAAATAGTGCCGACGACGCAGAAAGTCACAGGTCAGAGACCGATCACATTATGACCGGAATTAACTTCCGGTTACCCAACTGTTTATTGGTAAAAGAAAGTACTGCATTAACCATATTCCGGTTACCCAACTGTTTATCGGTAAAATAAAGTACTGCATTAACCATAGCATGACGTAACAATGTGTTTTAATTCAAGGATAAAAGTCACTTGTTCATCTTTATACTTGTGAACTTTTATCGCCGTATGAATGGACAATTTTTGTAGATATTTATCATGTGAGAAAAAAATTTGGATGTGATTTTCAAACACAACTCTCTTTCAATACCAAAAATGTGCATTCATTTATTTTCGTGGGTATCAATTTTCGTGGTTTGATGAAAAAGGATCAGTTCATGGAATATTAAATTCGTGGTTTTGAAGACTACAGAATACAGATCAATGTAAAATTTCCATTTCGTGTGGTATCAATTTTCGTGGTTAAAGGCAAACCAAGAAAAACACGAAAATCGATACCCCACGAATAATTATGAAACAACAGTATTACACGCATTTCAAAACAAATATCATGGTAGACACAAATATAATGTCAATGCAGGTAAATTAGAGAAGAGCAGAGCATAGAACCAAAAGTACTAAAATAAGGTGGTAAAATACAGTTAGTGTTAAATAAACCAACCTAGTGTTATATAAACCGACCTAACATTTAAAGTTGAGGTTAATATTAATATTTCAACGATACAATTCCTGAATCTAATAATAAAACAAACAATAAAAACTACTTACCATGCAAAGAATATCTTCCATTGTCTCTTTTGTTGGTTTCTTCGAGGTATCCTTTTCACAATATTTAAGATAAATTTGAGTCTGCTTTTCGTTGTAGAACGACAAGTTTTTGATTGGACGGTATTGCTTGAAGGGACTTGCATTCGTTTGAAGCCACACAAATAAAAATGGATTGATAGTTAACAGCAGAAGGAGTGTCGTCGCACTTCCAAAGAATACTGACGCAAAGATCCGTAGGTGATTACATCGGGTCAATAGTAGGTTCATTTTGCCATCGCCTGAAAAAAATGTCGCTAAAATTATTAAGTTTTTTGCTGTACTTATTGTCAACTAGTTCTAAAAAATGGTTTTGTTAAGTTCCACACACTAACGACCATTCATCATTCTTTGTTACTTGTGGTCTTTGGCAACAAGAACGGTTACTTGTTTTTGTGACCGTATTTTGTGATGTTCTCTTAATATATATGTTTATAATACAATCAGTAAGATTGAAATACCCTAGCTGAACACTTTTCGATCGAATCATCCGTAGCCGAATGGTCAATGGTGAGGATTAGAATGAAAGACTGAGGGTACGATTCTAGGCGTCGAACACATTATACATAGATGTGCTAAATTTTATACTTGCTGCATTTTGCTCTTTTTAGACATTAAAAATAAATTAAAAACAAATACTATTACTGACTGTCCAATATTATATAGAAGCAATCCAATATTTATTACAATGCAGTCCAATGTTAAGACTAAACAGTAAAATAAAGTACTGCATTAACAATAGCACGACGTGACAAATGTGTTTTAATTCTAATACCCTAAAAACGCGGGAAATTTCAATTAAGGTGGAACTTGCAGGTGATCACATGACCAGCCAAAAATAAATTTAAACTTGCCATTTAATTTAATACTAAAAGGTTTTCAAGATTTTGAAATTCCGTTTAAAAATTATTTTTATGATATCTTCTTAACTTTGTTTTGATATTAAAAGCATTAAAACTATTTTTTTCTTTATTTTGTTTGTTTCATTTTATAAAATGATTTTCAATGCTAACAGATTCTCATATTTCTGCATTTTGACAAAGGGAGATAATTTATGACTAAATTTGCTAATTTTGACCACTTTTTGTGTTTATCTGAAAAAACTAACTCAGAAGCCCACCCTTTTATTCATATCATTTTAAAGCAATATAACAGCCCAATATAATATAAAAAAATACAAAATTCTATTGATCAGGTTTTTCAATAATCAGAATTTTCCGTTAAAATTGTGTACTTTCTTTAACATTTCAATGTAAAAAAGCCAACCTCCAGAACCAGTTATCTCGAAAACTAACTCAGAAGCATTAGATTTTTCTATTTACAAATTTTAAACAAAATCTATTGACAAGAAATTTTTGGTGTTTGGTGCAAGTATATTGTACTCCCTTAACTGTTATTCAGCGTTACCTATAAAGTCGTCTATGACGTCGAAAACCATTGCGCTTGCATCAAAATAGTCCAACCGAAAATTTGCGTAATTCAACCATCAATAAAGTTACAATTGAAGATTTATCTATGTAATAAAAAGTATAACTAAGTCATGATTCCAAATATTGGAAATATTCAACTTGTGACCGAACAACCTAATTGGTTTGTTCGGTCACTTGTTGAGTGAGTGAGTGAGTGAGTTGGTGTTTTACGCCCGTGCAACGCTATATAGGTTATTTACAGGCGATGAACATGAAAAGGATGATAAAATGAACATGAAACGATGATGATAAATGAAACATGGGGATGGGGTGGGAAACAAAGGACCGGTAAATTTTGAAGAACCACAGGAAAAAGGGGAGAGGTGGGTAGGGTCGGAAAATTTAGCCTATGTGGTGCACTACTGGGCGGTCCACAAAGGGGTCTTTTACGTGCATGAAGCGTGGCACTCTCCGTCACTTGTTGAATATTTCCTCATATTCGGAATTATTCGATAGTTATATAAATATCTCTTATAAGTTTTCTGTCTGCACTCAAAGCCATAAAAACTAAATTCTATGTAAAAAATATGATTCTTGATTGTATAAATAGTTATTGATTATCTGTGCATGCATCGACATACTGAGATCATGGAGATGGTCACATCAATTTCATAATTGTGTCTCGCAATCGTTTTTTGTTTTGTTTCATGTTTTTTCTGTCCCCACGAGTCAGGTTTGATACATGGTTAAAACCACCAATTATTTTGAAATGCCTGTTCTAAGTCGGGACTATTATGTTCTTCAATTTGTCCGGTATTTAAATGTCCTTTTTATTATCTGTTCAGTGATTTTGCAATTACCCCCACTTTACCTACACCGACACCAACACTTTTGTTTTTTTAGATAAATGAAAGGTTAAATTTTCAGTTAAACTGTCTATTGATTTAATGATGAAAACACTAAGTTGAAAACATAAATTTGTTTCCGTTCTAATCGGCAATTGTAATATTAATGTAAATTAATCCAGTCACACAGAGCAATTATTTTATCTACACAATATATGACAACTCTTTTCTTTTCTTGTCCAGGTCTAACCCTTAAAGGGCGCTGTACATAGTACAGCTGGTGTTGTTAAAGATGTTTAAGTATGGGTTCGAAACCCCCTGAGGGAGCGACTAAATATTTGCAGTAGCAAACAGTATATTGTTTGAAAGATCTTTAGACGTCTATAAATACTTTATCAACTCAACATCATGATTTGGCTTTCCTGTTCGATTTTTTTTGTTTTGAGAACTTTTCATTCCATATTTCGGGTTTTTGATCTTCCAATATTTTGATTCAAATGCTGCTGATGAGAGGTTACTCCTTGGATTATCGATATACGGCATAACCAAAATTAACCGTTTTATACCCGTTTTTGGTATTGTATTTACTATTATGTAAAAAAAATGATGAGATCGAATGGACAGCTTTAGTAAAAAGAGTTGATACAATGTCATGTATCTCGTAAGCGCATATCTCCTCCTTAACTGAACATATATCTCATGTTAATCAGGTGGCAATTTAACACTGACAAGATACTTAAAATTGCTGCTGATTAATGGATGCTTTGTCCGTACTTTTATTGAGGCTTGTTTGGGAGGTATCAATATCCTACACCCAAGCAAATTTTACAAAAATATCTACTATCCCTTTAATAAAATCCGTGCATTTAAGTAGTACTCCTCCTAAGAATCATGCAAAATTGAAGAAAAGTGATTCATTAATAAAAAGGCTACGGTGGTTTATTTTTAACAAAAGATAGTTCAAAGTATACAAAATAAGAAATTAATAACAATTTGCTCATAACTGTCTGGTCCTGGGAGAAATCTTGCCATTTTGTTACAATGGTTTCTATTGAAATTATTGACAGTTTTAAGAGTTATCTCCCTTTCTTACAATTTTCCAATGTATTCTATATATTTTTTCTCTCTCAGGACCAACGCTTGTTTGGAAAAGAGTACAAAATATCGAATCAGGGTGCTAGTAGGAGTAACATATGAAAAATAAAGTGGTGTAGGCTTTCCACCCATGAATAGCTTTTTGCATGGTTCTTATAAAAAGTGGTACTTAAATACTAATGTGTTGTATGCGCGTAAGTATATCCAAGACCCACCAGAGACACTCAAGAAAAATGTTTATGGCTGGCGACACCCCCTTTTGAGGAACATAAACATAGAATAACTGTATGCAACAAATTTAAATATATTAAATTTCAAAACAAAGAGTAACTAATTCTTAGGAATTTAATAACAAAAATAGGGCGTCTAATGGGTTATTAAATGAGACCCCGCCACGATATTCATCAATAGTTAAATACATGTATATTTGTATACTATACTGTATATAACTATACATCTATATAGAGACAGAAAAGAAATGAGTTATCTTTCTTAGACCAGAAAATTTCATCTTTTTCAAATTTGGAAAATTTACAAAGTGGCAAATAATGTTTTTCGGATCATCCTGAAAAAAGCAGAGGTACCAATGGGGTATCCGATTGTCAAAAGTCCGAAAGGGCAGAGACAAAACCAGTAAACACCAACAAGAACGGGACAAAAACAGACAACATATAAAACATGGAAACACTAAATAGCCGAATATCAATCAACAACGCGAACTCCAGTCGAAACAAGAGTGAACTCAGGTGCTCCGGATGAGTAAGCAGTTCCTGCTTGCTATAGCACACCCGTCGCGTTGCCAATAGTCCATCCAGCGTGTCAAATCCTGTAAAGGAAGACAAACCAAAACCCTATATATGAATTACAACAAAGTTCCAGACTAAATATTTGCTTTGTACGCCTGACGCGCGCTTCGTTTATTCAAGACTCATCAGAAGCACTCTACCTGAAAATTTAACTTGACCTGTATTTTATTGTATTCAACAGCTGTGCAAAATAGCATTCAAATCCCTAGACGCGTTTTTAAGTTATCATCCAGAAACCGGGGGCGGTCGGGCGGACGGAAGTCTCCGCGACAGTCATGTTGAAACAAAAACAAAACCTGAAATCACCTTTTTTAAACAAAAGTATGATCGATGGCTATAAAGCCAAGCGTGTGGCTTTTTGTGCCCCAGAATCACTGTCACCAGACGGCCAAACGGCGAAAGTCTGTAAATTTACCTGTTGCATGGAGATAAATGCGCAAGAAGTCTGTTAATCGAGTTGGCCAAAGACTGTTAATCAAATGTTATCGAGAAAATACACACAGGTAAGTCATGTAAGTTGCATTTTTATTATGTCACTCCACATCGTGGATGTGACATGTTGTTATTCTACTTTTCTTCTTATTAATTTTCCAATGAATTTTGTCCGATCGTTTGTGAATAAACTACTGGATCCAAAGGCTTGAAATTTAAAATGTACGTAAAATTAAATTCGAATTTGTACAAAAAAAAATGACGATCAAAGCTTTTAATTTTTTAAATTATCGCAATTTTTAAAATTTAAAATTTCCCATAGGTTAAACTTTGGCAAGTTTGTATCGATTTTTTCAGATAACATGCGTCGTCTGCTACAGGTAAACAATGAATGTTGAGAAAACAACTTGATTTAATGTTTCAAAAATAAAAATATACTCAGATTATAATTTTAAGTTTTATCAAAATTTTTATTTAGTTGATCAAAGCAACCATCTTGAAATAATTGCCAGTTTACGATTTCCCATAGGTTTAACATTGACTGGCAACATGCCAAGCTTGTATTGATTTTCTGTGAACATGCTTTGTCCGCTAGAATAATTATGTAGTCATATAACTATCTGATATTCGCGTTTTTATATAGTCTAGACAGAAAATCGGTCAGGCAATATCCCTACTGAAGAATCGATAATAGAACATTAGTCTTGCGTTTATGTATTGAATTAGGTATGTCTTCATGCCCCATATAAATGCGATGTAAATGTGCACTACATTTTATGTATCAATACGCCAGTTGATGTATGATTAAGCATTGTTGACCGTTTACCTAGCTAACCAAATATCCAGATGGTTGGAGCCAAATTACAACTTTCGTAACAATGTTTAGTTGGGCGGTGCAAAATAACTGTTACAGCTTTCTTAACAAAGGTTCTAAATGCTACTGAATTAAAACCAGAACCTCCACTTGGTTGGAGATGGGTCCGGTTCGACTATAACTTGTGCAGTCAACTCTTGTGATGGTGTGTCATAGTCGTGCCTAGTGCGTCTTGTGCTTTTCAGCCTAAAATCACGATTATAAAAACTAAACAGTCAGAAAATTGTTACAGATCTATGGTAACCGTTTCACAAACAGAAAAAGAAATCATTTTTTTTTTCATTTCTTATGATGTATTTCTCACATCGATAAAAGTTAATATGCTCATTTTGTAGTGTTATTTTCCGGTTTTTGAAAAACATGTTCTTTATTTTCAGTGCTTAAAGTTAGCTCTGCCTTTTAACGTTCTAACTATTCATTTGCTTATCATAGAGAAAGTTCTATTTATAACTCTATCATTAGGATGACTCATGAAAAATGTTGCTTGAACAAAGGTATATGTCATGACATATTGTAGTTCAAAGAGCTTATAACATGTACTTAATAAACTCATAGGCACTTGTATACAGGATAACCCTTATGGTGCCCCACCCCCCCCCTTTTTTTCAAAACCGATTATTTTTCATTTTTTCTGTTACATTTCTCATTTTCACTCATACACATGTCAAATATATGCAAATCTACCATCAAACAGTATCTACTATCCATATTGGGTTACTGATATATAATAAGCGAGAAGGTAAGTCACTTCGGTTTGTTTACATTTGGGTACCATGTAGGGATCAATCTAAAAATTTTCTGATAACATGTACTCACCCCTCAAAAATCTGTGTGCCCCATGTAGCTGATATATTTTACTTCCTGAAAAAACAAATATCGTTTCTATATACTCCAAGGTAAATGTTATCAGAAAATTTTTAGATTGATCCCTACATGGTACCCAAATGTAAACAAACAGGGTTATCCTGTATACAAGTGCCTATGAATAAACTTTACACAAAAAGTGCAGTGACATATGATTTTTCTTGAAATGGCATTTGAATCCACTTATTATTGTTTTTATAAAATCTTACTTGAAAAAAACAAAATATGTCTGTCTAAAGTGTTGTTCGTTTTGTATTGATATACCAAATTGCGTTTTGATTGAATTGAAAATAAAGGAGAAAGTGAAGAAGTTGACTGACTAAAACTCGAATTTATATATGTGTACACAATAATCATTTTCTGTTGTTTTTTTTTCAGTAATTTTACACTAAATGATTGTTTTATCGTGTGTAATGGGTGAAATGATCTCGGAAGATCAAAGCGCTAAAGCGTTTCAGGCGCGGATCCAGGATTTTGTGTTAGGGGGGGCGTAAACAAATCGGCAGGGGGTCTGGGGGCCGCTCAAGGCCCCCAGAAGCTCTGGGGTAAATGATGCAAAATCCTGAATTCTGGCGTTTTCCCGACACTTATTTTGTGAAAACAAAACTCAATATTATGAGCAACAAATGTAAGCAAATCTAGTTTTTTTTTCAAATTTTATAACGTGAAATCAGTTTACATGAACAAAGTACGCTTTTATACCAAAATGCACCTAAATATTTAAATAGGCTAGCTTATGGCTTCTAAATTAACCAACTATCAACAAGTTTCTTTTCTTTTTAATACTAATCTATTTGATATTAGTTCAAATGTGACATTGTTCGCTTACAACATATTTCAATTCAATGGTCAGCTGAAAAACCTCAACCACTGAGAGGGTTAAATAAGATCATTCGTCGCGGATGCCTTTGAGCGTACATGTCTATGATCTTTTCAAAGTTCAGTTTGATATCCTTGTGGACATAAAGAAGAATGAGGGCATTAAACCTGTCCTCTCCCATGGTGCTTCGAAAGGAAGTTTTAATAAACTTCAAAGCTGAATTCGCCCTTTCAACTCCAGCGGCTGTAACTGAAGTTAGAAGAAGTAAAGTTAGGATCTTGCGTATATTAGGAAACATAATACCACATGTTTTGGAATTGCTTAGAGTTTCGTGAATAGTGGATGGCTTATCCTCAGATCCATGCCACATTTGTCTCCACAGTCGGATTTCCTGATGAAATGACTGATGTTCTGGTAGATCATCCTTGTAAAATGACAGAATAGCCTCTTCCGTTTCTGTATCTGCTCGAAGATTGTGTGACGGAAGTAGACAAATTGCTTGATTTGCTTGACTTGTTAAATGAGAAAAGCGGGTGTTGAATTGCTGCAGGAGCGAATCTAAATACGGGATAAATATTGCCCGTTTGAAATATAGCAAAGGTGTATCCCCTGGAGTGTTGTTCCTCTGTGTTTGTCTACCACACCTTCTTGGTGGACTTAGAGAAGATAATCCTGCAATTTCAGCCATTTGCTCCATGTTCTTAAAGACCTCCTCAAACACTTGATCATCGCTTCGGGTACTCAAAAGAACAGTTTTTAAATTATCCACCATCGCAAATCCTTCAACAATGTCAATTGAAGAGCCTTGTAATTTTTTACTGAGGCCTTTGGTATATCCAAAAAAATATAGAACTGTCTGAAAGGCGCAAATAAATGTAGGATCAGATATCCTTTTCATCAACCCAAACGCATCTCCAACTGTTTTGGCGTCCCAGTTAGTTTCTCTAGTAGATATAATATCCAAGCATGAAAGAAATGCTTCGTACATCAAGTCAAAGTCAGACAAAGTGGTGTGCTTTTCACACCATCTTGTTTCACAAAACATGCTGAATTTTGATTTTGTAATTTTGTTGTCGTTTCTACTTTCATTAATTTCTTCTATGACTTTCTCTAGCCTTCTACTGCGTTTTGGTGAGTACTTAAAGAAGATTCCCAATTGTTTAATACTATCCAACATTATGTGTATCTCCTTCACTTGACAACTTTTACATAAAGCTAAGTTTAAGTCATGACTTGAACAATAATGGTGTACTGCTTTTGGAAACTGTTGGTTAAACCGAGCAGCGCATCCATTTTGGCGTCCTGCCATATTTCCAGCACCATCCATCGTCATTGCTCTGCACATACCAGGGTCCAATCCTAGTTTACGAAGACAGTCAATGATATGTTGGCAGATTGCTTCGCCTGTTATGCATTCACATGGAACAAACTCGAGCAGTTTCTCAACCGGTTTGTTATCTTGTATATAACGAATTACTATACCTAATTGTTCCCAGTTGCTTGCGTCACTGACCTCGTCGCATTGAAATCCAAAGTATGGTCCCTGTATTTGATTTCTAATATCATTTACTATGTTTTCCTGCAAGAAATCTTTAATACACCCCAACAGATCATTTTGGGCGGTTTTTGATGTATAAACCATGTTTCGTTTACATGTTTGCAGATGATTTGCCAAAGTTGTGTCACCTGCATCAACTCGAAGTTTGATCAAACTCTTAAAATTACCTTTGTTAAAGCTACTTTCACTGCTATCTTCTAGAGGATTACCATCATCTCTGTGACCTCGCAATGATATACCTTGTCGTCCACAAAATTCAAGACACTTTAAAATTGACGTAAGGATTTCACGGTTTCGTTTAATTCGTACAACACTATCATCACGAATTGTTAAATCGACTCGTGCATTAGGTGTTTTGTATGTACGCTGAAACGCTTGCAGTCGTGTCATCGAATCGATATGATAATCATTAGTGGCATGATTTTTCATGTCATGTAACGCATCCTTCCAATTTTGATATGGTTCAACTATCAGTTTTTTTGGTCTGCGATGTGCTGTATCTGGAAACAATACACATGCCAAGCAAAAAGACCATCTGTTTTCTTAGAATATGACAGAAATGCAAATTTGAACAACCAATCTCGAGAACATGTTCTACTTATAAATCCGTCTTTACTTCTCTTATCTTTGTACCTCTTTGGTGGATATTTGAAGGATGTTTCTGGTATTCGAGTTTGTAATAGTGTTTCTTTTATTACATCAGTAGTATTTTGTCTACAATAGTCACTTATGTCCAAAACTAAGGAACTGCTTTCTTCCTATAAAATATATAAACCATAGCTAGAATAGATTAGTTATCAGAAAAAAAGCAAACGATACCATTTACATTTAAAAACAGACAAACCAGGAGACACTTGATGTAACCACTAATGGTACTTTTGCACTAAAAGGTGGCAAAACAATATTTATGAACATAAAAAGGGGTAGCTTTGCTAAGGTGACTGGTTATATCGGATAAACTTGTGACAATATAATTACTCCTTGGACGGATAGACAGACAGACGATAACTAGAAGGAGTTGCCGACAATAACAGTTATATGCTCATCACATAAACAGTGCTCACCTCATGTACTGATGCAGAATCAGGTCCAACACACGGTGATGTGGTGTCACGATCAACATATAGGGAATCAGTCACGGGATCATCTCTGGAGGAAAGGATGTCAGGATCAACATATGGGGATTCCGTGTCGGGATCATCTCTGGGGGAAAGGATATCAGGATCAACACAGTCGTTGGTGGAAAGCGTGTCTGGATCAATCCTTGGTGCTGCCTTGTCAAGATCTATCCTGGATTCTGCTATGTAAGGATCAACACTTTGGTAAGTATCAGTTCTATAAGTGATGCTGGGTCAGGATCAACAATCAGTGGTGATATTGCTTCTCTCGAACTTGGTCGGTTTGGATTTGAAAGACAGGATTCATCAAGCCTTGGTTTCTTATACTGTATATCAAGTAAAAAATAAAATAAGTACAAACTAAGTTGTTTGCTTGAACTTAATTTTGCATTAATGTATATCAGAAAAAAAACAGTGACCATCTATAAAAAGTTTCACTGGTCTATAGATAGATTTGTGAACCTAGAAAGTGGCACACACTAATGCGGTAAATAAAAGTTCTGACATAGGGCAATGTTTTAACAGATAGGTCGACCCAGCAGAAGAAAATTAAAACATAATAGCTGAGCATACCTCCATAATAGTTTCAATTATTATATTAAAATAATTTTAATATTGTGAGTGGATATAATATACTTACAAAAAGAGAACTTTGGTTACATGTTTCATCTTCCCCGTATGAGTCTGATCTGGGTCTATATCTGTCTTCACCATCAGAAGTACGGTGCTCTGAGTCTCTGTAAGACCAATATGAATACTTTTCGTTTTCAATAGTTTAGGTATTTGACTTTCCAATGTTTTGATTTAAATGCTACTGAATGATGAGAGGTTACTCCTTGAATATTGATATATAGCATATCCAAATTAACCGTTTATACCCGTTTTGGTATTTGTAATTATTATGAAGGACTATAAGGAAGCCCCATATATTATTCATTAATAGTTGCTAGACCCATGCTTTTTTCTCCTATAGGACTATTTTGAAATTTCTAACGGAAGCGACCATAGTGTCGATAATAAATCATGACAAAGCACCCTGAATTTCCGATACTATTTACTTTATACTGCCTCTAGTTACGTTTAAAACTCACGTTGTCGGTTGTTGTGCAGTTTCAGGTTCACCTTAATCGAGCAAAGCTGCGAGCGGGGTATCCGAGTGTGTCGTTCTGACACATCCTTGTTTTATGCTTTTTTCGGGTGTGTTTGCTGGTTTCACCTATGCTCTTTGACTTTTGATTGTCTCATTGGTACCTCTTGTCTTCTTTTAATGGTCGTTATTTTATTTCAACACAACCACTCACTGAATGACCCCCGAATATTAAATTTGATTTGCGAGTGCGATTTCAGACACACTGTAGTTTTTCTATCTTTTGTTTTTGTTTGTTTGTTTTGTTTTTTTACTTAGGGGGGGTTGAGGGACGCTGAGCATCTTTTGTAGACGCCGTGACGGGTAAGAGTATGTTAGGGGACCGAATACCTTGGTTACGACAAAGAATATAATCCACTAAGCTGGCGCACAGGCGCTTTTTTAGTGGGATGGCCATTGCCTAGCGAGCAATATTTGACTATACACAGGCGCCTGTGGCTGGCGTGGCGTTGGTGGCCTATCTGATAATAAAGGTTGCAGTGTAAAATACTTTACCTGTTTATCTGCTTTGAGAATGACACTGGAGTGATTTCAAATGGTAAATCTGGTACAGAGGAAACGGATTTACACATATCTTTAATGTATGCCACAAGACTCGACATATTGCTGACTTGAATGATAACTGCTTTCCCGTCGGAACAGCATCTTCCTAGTCTGTCTCTACTGTGTGAATCAAGTATGTTTATCGTGTTATTTTCCATTTTTATCCCCACTGTTACTGCTGGGTTGTAACCAATTGTCAAAAAACATGTCTTTGAATCCTTTAAACATTTCTCTAAAGCAGACCTTAATTCAAAAGTTAACTGTTCGTTGTTGTCAACTGTTTGTATCATAAGTCCACTTCTTGGTTCTCTGTAATTAACCCTTATCAAACAATTTTCTAGCTTAATTTCTCCTGGTAATTCTGTTATTAGTAACGCTTGACCCTTATTTATTAATGAAAAAGGATCTGTTCCTTGCTGAAGAAAATTGTCAACGTCCAGTGATACTTCATCAAAGACAATGGATGCTAAATACACCAATACAACACAAGTGCACTGCTGACCTCCATTTTCTAATTCCCCTTGGTGGTGGCTGCCTACAGCTATACATCTTCTTCTAAAATATGAAAGTTTTTTTTTTTCAAAACCCTATTATTTTAACTTTTACAATTCAAAAATACTCAAACCTTGGCCTTAATTTTGTGTTCATTGTTTAATTATATAACATTCGTCACTTACTACTTAGTATATCTATTGTTATATTCTTTTCTTTTTCTTTGTTTTTTGTGTTTGTTTTTCCCCCTTGTTATTTGTATTAGGGAGGGGGTGTTTTGTGCTTTTTTGATTTGTTTTATTTCTTTTGTTTAACTTCTTTTTTTCCTGTAAAATGCACTCCTGGTTTAACTAGTTGAAGACTGAGAAGACTGTTTTTTAGGAGAAAACTCAGTTGACGCGCGCCAAGACAATTCCAACAGTTACTCAGTTTGTTTGCAATAATATTGTACATAATGCAATATCATATGGCTTGACAGTGGACCGGTGGATCCAAAGGGTGGATGGTCCCCTTTTAAAGTTTTGTTGCAAAAATTTGTGATTTTCGTGCAAAACATTGACTTAATTCGTCATAGCTTTGGACCCCTTGAAATCTCCTTAAAAAATTCTGGATTCGCCCCTGTCTGAAGTCAGCCGAACTGACCGTTTCATTTTTTTTATGGTGCCGACTCGTCTTCTATTAATACCAATATTAAGAAAAATCAATTAAACCGATCCTTCTAATAATTTTTAGGGTGGTAAAGAAAGGTGGGGAAAGGGTTAACTTATTTTGAATATCGTTTTTGTTTTACGTGTTTTGTGATTTCAATTTATTATTTCTCGTGCAACTTAAATTATTGTGTATGGCGAATCCGATTTTTATTTATCGCGTTTCCTTTTTCAATCTTGCGGTTTTTCAAAGATGGGATCGCCCCTTTACCACCCCTTATTAAAGCGGGAATCCCCCTTTCGTGAAATCACACCAAAGTTGAACGAGTTTAAAATACTCACTAACCGTATTTCGTTAGAAAAGATTAGATTTTTAAAATGATATATAATATTCCATAATATAATATTTATTTATATATGCTAGAAGTTGGCCTGGATTTCAAGCAGATCCCAACACGTGTTGATAAATGGCCCTATGACATGATAAGATGCTCTGTGTCTGTGATAAAGCCTATAATAAGATTGTATAATTTTATAATTCTATACTTACAAGGGAGCCGAAAATGCTTCAAACAATGACTGTTGCTTAACTTTCTTCATATTCATAAAAAGGCCGAATTGTTTACAAAACAGATTGAATCATGGTCCTGATGCAACTAATACATCTATTTTTAGAACTCGGGATTTTGGAAACCGACAAATATTTTTTCGATTTGAAATAATGCTAGCAAGTGACCGACGCATTAAAAATAATGTGGGAAACCAACATCAAAAATTGCATTACATTCATGCATTTAAGATTTCCTCTGTGTTTCTCTTTCTGACGCTCTCTGTCTCTCAGCGTTTTTTTTTTTTTTTTTTTTTTTTTTAGGGGGGGCGTACGCCGGGTCCGCCCCCCCCGTAAATCCGCGCCTGCGTTTATAGGCAAGCGAAATATATAAGTACTGTAAAAGATTTATAATGTTTGCGAAATAATAATTTTGGTGAGCGAAGAAAGGATCGTCATGCATATGCTCTCAAAGTTAATGAACACAATTACACGCACAAGACAGGTATCGTGTGTAAACGGTATCGATTGAACCGCCCTTTCGATTTAAATGCACTCGTCCCATTGATGTGTATTAGGTACTGAATTTATGAATGAACAAGACCGTATCCTTAAGTTGACCAATCAAATAAAAGAAATATTTATACGAAGCAATCAAGAAATAGATGCATACATAATTTATATTCTATAGCATTAAACCAAGTAGTTCGGCAGTAAAATGCAAAGGAATAAATAAAACTTGTGCCGATCCTATAAAATGCCAATAAAAATGGAGATTTATAAAAAGTGTGTATCATGTTAAAAAATATTGAAAAGTAATAAAAAAATTAAAGCATTTTTCCAAGACTGATCACTCAGTCTAGACGAGAAAAAAACGCGAAAATCATCACTACTCTATAGACTCCATAAAAAGTGTTTGTTTTCGTGCCTTGTAAATGAAGACAATGATTGTTTTTGGAAATTCGGTCGGTTAATGAGTCAAGTCAATTGAATTTGGGTCTGAGAGCCGGTGGTGTAGTGGTTAACGCGTCGGGCCACTAACACCAAGGTTCGTGGTTCGATCCTCGTCTGGGGTGAAAATTTCATAAACCAATTTTCCGACTCTCTCTTGACACCATTCGCGAGGGTGGTCTCAAGGAACGATGCTAGTCCTTCGGAAGGGACGAAAAAAGGTTGTCCCGTGTATGTGGAGAGCAATACCCCATGCACGTTAAAGACCCCTTTGAAGAGTTCGATAAGAGTAGGCTCAATGGGGGCCGCTGCAAAGGCCACACTCGGAAGCTGCTAGCTGGAGAGGGATTTACATAAGCATTAAGCTTGTTTTCCAATCCAGGATAAATAAATATGTTTAAACTAATTTGGGTCAGTTAATTTGTCGGTTAAGAGTAAATCACTGTAGATTATTGCAACTAGCGACCAGTTGAATGGTTTGTTTGGGATTCACAAAAGTCTTAAGTGTTCCTTACTTTATTGTGTTCTACATTACCAGGTATCTACTTCACAACTCTTTTTTATTCAACAAAATGCAATTTTTTATTTTTTTTCCAGAACAGAAAATGAAAAGAAAAAGAAATTTCAAATATGGAAGCAAAATTATGTATATGCGGAAAAGCGAAAATCCGAAAATGAAAGCGTTGTGATCAATGAGGAAAATGTTGCAGGAAATGAAGAAGATGACAGCGAATCAAACGGGACAAAAGAACCATCAGAAGAAGGAAGAACGTTCAGGTTGTTTAGTATGCTACCAACTGTGATTAAACATTTAAAGCAAAATGGGCATCTGAACTATCTTTTACTGTTTTTACGTTGGTCTGTTCAGGGACATTCCAATTTACTAATATTTGCTAATAACACTCTTAACAGACAAATTTTAGTTTGATTTATTCTTTAACCGATTTTATCTGCAGAGTGTACTGAATTTCCTGTTTTGTAATTAAACAGAATGATACAAATATTTAAAAATGTATCCAGTATTATTCTGGGGTGCAAGATTTACAATTACGATATTGATATTTTTCACTTTTCTTAGTGAATTTCAAAACTCAAAGATTCTGTTTTTGAACATGTATTTGTCTTCTACCTCTCCTATTGCGCTTTTTTTTAAAACTCGGGTCCCTTTCTATTTTACTTTTTGCGTCCATTACATCAACGATACCCATTCAGACAGACAGTTTTTATTTTGCCCCAACACAAATCATTTTTTTTTTCAAAAATTAATGATTTTGTACATAAACAACATTAAAGACTAACATTTACTCTTTACAATCATAGAACCGACTCAATTAACAGACTTCTTGTGCATCTATTTCCATGTTACAGGTAAATTAAGATACTTTTGCTCGTTTGACCGTCTGGTGGCCGTGAGAATGTTATTTATATATATAAATCAAAGCGCTAAAGCGTTAAAAGGCAAACGAAATATGAAAGCACTAAAATAGCAGACATTTTAAAAGTTAATGAACACTCTAGTCCCCCTCTTTGGCACAGAAGATTATTCAATCTATAACCAATCATATTTTGAATTAAAATTATATAAACTTTCGGGTGCACATGCATTGTATTGAACACAAATAATATCGATTCAAAACCCCCTTCGATAAAAAATGAACTCGACCAGCATGTATTAATAGTGTATTAATTGTGTATTGAATTTATGAATGAATCAGAAATTAACCTACACTAAACCAATGAAATAACAGCAATATTTGAAGGTAGAGTGCACGACCAATCAAGTTACAGATAAATATTCATGTATGTTCTTTATATATTTTCCGATCATTATATACATGTAGTTCGTTTTGTAAATTGCAAAGGAATTAATAAAACTTGTTGTGTGTCGTTTAAAAATGGAGATTTAAAAAAACTGCATTAAATTGTAGCATATAAGATCATATTTTAAAAAGAAATATAGAGGATAAAGAATTACCGTAGGCAGATTACTCCGTCTAGACAGAAAAAAAAACGCGAAAGCCAGAAGTAACCTTATTACTACATAAGGAAGCTAACGCTTGCCTAAAAACATGTTGAAACATCTGACGTCATGGTGCGCACCTTGCAGTTTGGTTAAAGAGCTGTTCAAAAGATGTCCATTTGTTTCGGTCATTTTTGCCAATGAGGATAAAATTCTTATTTATCGAACTTCCACGTATTTAGTCGGTTGGCGTAATATGTAAATAATCAATATATGAAAGTAATATCGGCGGGAAAGAAGCGAAAAAAAACCCCGCAATCCAGGGAATCGATTTTAAAATCGGTACACTTTTTTGTTCATGAAGAACAAAAACGAAACTATTAGGAAATCAAAATAGCGAAAACACGAACCGGAAAAGTCCTGTGCAGTCATCTAAAAATAAATAATTCACAAAAAAGAAATTCTGTGAACATATCAATGGACGTCGATTTGGTGATTAGAAATAAGACCTTGGACTGAGAAAGATGTCATTAGACGTTAATTTGAGGATCAGACGTCATTTTGTGTCCTTAAAGTTACTCTTTTGTTAACAACATTTCAACTTTCATCGATCCACATGCATGTATTAAAAATCTTAAAGTAAAAATACTAAAAAAAATATTATTAATTTTATCAACATCCCCTTCTCTTTATATTTTCATTGACAAGTTTCATTATTGAACCAGAACGTATAAACTTATTTATTTTTAAAGGCGCCATGACAAAATGTTATTTTTGTCCCTCGTCGCAACGCGGCCGAGGATATAGAAATGCGTCCGTTCATGTGCTTGTGCAATGGTCACACTTTTTTCATAACAGTTTTCTGAGCAATAGGCCATAGGTTTTCGATAATTGGTATGTTAATTCATGTAGGGGTGAATTTTTAGATCAGATTTGTCGCTCATCAACTTTCTGTTTAACAAGCCGACTTAGATTTTTTCCCACTCAATCGACTGTGGACCTAGAATCTGTTCTTGTTATTATTAACAATTTTTATATGCACTAGTAAAGCTCAAAATCGTTTAAACGGACATAATTTACTTGACACGTCTTGTTTACACTGAACTTGTGAAATGTTCAGTAGCGTTAAGAGTTCAAGTTCAATTTCAGTAGTTTATCTTCCAGGCCGATCCAGTAATGCCCAGTGTAATAACTCTTGATTTTACTGGACACGATCTTGATTTATTTCATTTACCTGAAGAAAAATATAAATTGAATTTATACTGTATTTCTTTAAATACTGGATACTTTGAGAGTCCGGTAAATTTAGTAATTGTCAAGTAGGTTTTGGAGAAATGTTCTTCAAGAGCAGAAATCCTTCTTCAGATAATTCGTTTTCTTCGTTGCTAGAACATCTTGTTTATCACAAATCAAGTTTAGAAATCTTATTTGGAAAAGACCAATTAAGCCCCTTTTCAAGTTTTTATTATAAATAGTATGCCAGATACAGAGACGAATTTATATAAGACTCAGTCTTGTTTCCGAATCCTTTCATAAATTTGTTTATTTATTTCAACTGTTTTAGCCTTGTTTGCAAAATGGTAAACACATTACTAATAAAATATGTTTACACTGAATAGGGTGGCCCTCGTCCGCGGGGGTTGTCAGGTCTATAATACGGAAACCCTGACCGCTGACCATAGTGGGCCAACGTGTGTGGGGAGTGCCACGCTCCATGCACGTAAAAGACCCCTTTGTGGACCGGCAAGTAGTGTACCGCATAGGCTAAATTTTCCGTCCCTACCCACCACTCCCCTTTTCCTGTGGTTCTTCTAAAGTTAGCTATCCCATCCCCATATTTCATTTATCATCATCATTTCATGTTCATTTTATCATCCTTTTCATGTTCATCGCATGTAAATAACCTATATGGCGTTGTTGCGCGGGCGTAAAACGCCGACTCACTCACTCACCCACCCTTACAATTAAAGCCGAATGCTCCACTTCTTACATTAAAAATGCATCTAGATATTTAGCGTTCATACCGGTTACTTTTGCAAGATAAGAAAGTTATATAAAATAGACTACACACAAAACATTTCAGCTTAAAAATAAACAGAAAGTAAAAAATGGAAACTAACCTGATGGAAAAAATCGCTGCATATAGTGTCCTATGTCTAAGTGAATGGTATTTATAGTATCTAAATAGAGGTCCAACGAAAATGCAACATTTGTTCGCACAACTCGCCATATTTTGAAAATAATGTGAAATCGGTCATGCAAATCTTTAATAATTCTGATATTTCAATTGTTTGACTAGCGATCGATTTGAGTGGGCAAAATAGATATATCTACATTTTATATATACTCGAAATTTTCTTTCGTCTTTTTCAAAGAAATACAATAAGGTTAATTTTATCAATATTGAAATTTGTGTTTTTGAAAATCAGACCGATTACATGTAAAACAATTGAGCGAACATTGCTGGTTTTGAAGGTTTTATATTATTTCTGGATAACAGGAAAAGAAATATGCTAGAGTGCACCACATAATAAGCGTTCATATTTTTAGTTAAAGGCATATTGTCTACCAAAATCACTTTTTTTTCGTCCTCAATTTTTTAAAACCATTTAGACCAAAATGTAATGAAAGAAAACTTTGAATATCACATATATATTTTAGTGTATTTAATACGGCAATCGATCGGGATCTCGAATGTTTTGTTCCTGGAGAGTTTAAAATGGTGACAAACTAAACAAATTCAACGTGAACTATCTGAATTATCTTCATTTATTATATACAAGCCATTATTGTCATTTTCTTTGTTTGGCGACTTTGGTGTTTTCGTCGCCTTGAAAATTTCTAAACAGGCTAAAACCTCGAGATACAGTGTACTGGCCGCGATTTTGAACAAGGAAAGTTTATAAACAAAATTAAAAACAGTGTGCATGCTTAAGGCGGCATTAAGCTCATGAATATGAATTATTATAAAGCTTTACAAATATTATTTAGTGATTATAATTTTTTCGATTTATATGGTACCATAGCCGTATTTTTGTTGTTCATATTTAGACAAAACAAGTTGTCTGTTGGCCTTTTTTGTTAGTAAAAAATATTTTTCGTAGACAATATCCTTTTAAAGAAAGTTCAAACAGTTGTAAGCCTGTATTCTGAATAATTAGAAAAAATTGTTTAAAATTGTTTATAACACCAGGTTTTGGCTTCCCTGTTCTAACGTTTTGCTTTTTAGTACTTTTCGTTCAATACTTTTGGTTTTTGGTCGTCCGATGTTTTAACTCAAATGCTGCTTATGCGAGGTAACTCCTTGAAATATCG
The DNA here is from genome assembly GCA_963971305.1 of Arcuatula senhousia. Lineage (NCBI taxonomy): Eukaryota > Metazoa > Mollusca > Bivalvia > Mytilida > Mytilidae > Arcuatula > Arcuatula senhousia. The sequence goes on from OZ020303.1 coordinate 9,587,969, forward strand.
ATATACAGCGTAACCAAATCAACCGTTTTACACCCGTTTTAATAAGAGCCAGGTAAACCTTAGACCATGCAATTCATTACTTTTCCCATTCAGACCTCCCTATATATTAAAGCATACAAATTTAAAACACAAACCTTAGCAGTGGATTGACCCATTGATAGGTAGTATCCATTTTCATGTATCTTGCATATTTTAAAATTAAATTTCATTTAAAATTTCTTTTTTTTTCATGTTTAGAAAAGGTCATACAAAACGAAGTTCTTTTACTTGTATGTTTTATCCTATTCAATTGATGAACGAAATATATAATTCTAGTTACTGTAATATAAAAACAGTTTTTACTTATTATTTTTTTTTATTGGATGGAAGTATATAAAGGTACCAATCTCAAAAATCAGAATGGGTACAGAATCAGTTACACGAACGAGAAAGCACCAAGAAACAGACAACATAAAAACACCCAAGAACAACTGTTTTGCAATCAACTACGCCAACTCTAGTCGTAACGAAAGTACGGTTACTACTTGTTGTAACACGCCCAATGAAAGCCTTTAAATTTATAAGTGATTCTGTAGAATTGTATTTTGTATCACTAAAATGAAATAACATGTAACTATGTCAGGTTTAGAACCAGGACGATTTTAAACATCTGTCACTAAGAAATGTTCGAAGATAGCATTTTATTATCTTGTTTTTATTTGATATCTATTTAAGATTACATACTTGTTATTTTATTGAAATAGAAGCAAAGATACTTATACCAAAAATGAGTATAAAACTGTTAATAAGGTTATTCTGTAAATCGATATTTCAAGGAGTAACCTCTCATCAGCAGCATTTGAATCAAAACATTGGAAAATCAAAAACCAAAAGTATTGAACAAAAAGTACTCAAATCCAAAATGTTTGAACAGGGAAGAAACCAAACAAATCCAGCACCGAGGATATCGACCATGTGCAGTACAAGGAAAGAAAACTGTTGGTGTAAACAATGTTGACTATAAAAATTGAAAATTTCAATGACAAAAATATTAGAAATTTATTTTACATGTTTAACTTTAAAAGGTACCAATGGGACATTCGAACGCAAACGTCCAAAAGGGCAAAGTCAAAACCAGTAAAAATGAACCAGAACAGCGCGAATAAACTCAAAACATTAAAATCATAAACAACTGAATAGCCATCAACAACACGAACTTAAGTTGTAACTTAGGTGCCCCGGAAGAGTAAGCAGTTCCTGCTTCCTATACCACACCCGTTGCGCTAGCGAGCCGATGATCAATTAAGCGTGTCAAGGAAGCAAAGGTCAAAGGGGTTATCAAACATCAGTAGACCTAAAAGAAAACCGGTGTTACATACTGGTTTCCCCCCTACTCATCTTTCCCCCTGGAAGAATCAGTATATACTCAGATTCCCCCCCCCAGAAATATCAGTATATACTGATTCTTCCCCCCTAAAAATTGGGTAGGAAAAATGAGTATATACTAGATTTTCCCCTTTTCGCAAACCCATACTGAGGTTTCTCATTTATATATGGGCTCTTTGTAGTCTTACCTGAAATGTGTATTTTTTTTAACACTCTTTTAATAATTCACTTATGACGGTTAAATGTAAAGCTTACAGTTGTACTTCATCTTTTTGTTAAATATGCTATCAAAATAATTTTTGGGTTTTAAGTCCAAATGGTCTTGATTATGTTTTATAATTATCCAAGACACACGCTAGTCTCAAGTTGTTTTTTGCTTCATACTGTGCTCTTCATTTAAGTTCTATTCCATATAAGGATCAGGCAGGGGATGGCACATTGATAATTTCCAATTTTAGATTTTGGGGTGTAGATGCATTCATTTTACCATAAAAACAAACCCAATGCATTTTTTACAATTTAAAATGTAGTTGGTGCCTTGATATTTTTTAGCTCACCTGACCTGAAGGGTAATGTGAGCTATTGTCATTTTTAAGCGTCCGTCGTCCGTCCGTTAACTTTTCTTCAAACATCTTCTCTAAAACCACTGATGGGATTGCTTTGAAACTGTGTACACTTGATCTTTAGGATGTCCTCTACCAAGTTTGTGAAATTTGTGAATGTCGACAAACCTACATGGCCGCCGTTACTAAAATAGAACAGGGGGTCAGCCCATAGTATTTAGCTTATAGCTCATAAAGTATAAGAGATAGAGAAAATCCGAAGCAACCATTCTTCTTCAGCATCAAAAGCTCTACAAAACTTTCCATTGAGTCAAAGTTGTGGGATGACCCCTATAGGAGTTATTTCCCCTTAATCGTCAAAATTGACCATTTTCTCAGTTTTTAGCTCACCTGACCCAAAGTGTCAGGTGAGCTATTGTCATCATTAGGCGTCCGTCGTCCGTCGTCCGTTAACTTTTCTTCAAAGATCATCTTCTCTGAAACCACTGAAGGGATTGCTTTCAAACCTTGTACATTTGATCTTTTGGATGTCCTCTACCAAGTTTGTGAAATTTGTGCATGCCAACCAACCAACATGGCCGCCGTTGCTAAAAATAGAACAGGGGGTCAGACCATAGTTTTTAGCTTATAGCTCAAAAAGTATAAGAGATAGAGAAAATCCGAAGCAACCTACCTTCTTCAGCATCAAAAGCTCTAAAAATTCATCATTGAGTCAAAGTTGTGGGATGACTCCTTATAGGAGTTATTTCCCCTTAATCGTCAAAATTGACCATTTTCACAGTTTTTGGAACTTTATCTTGAAAACTGTAAGTGCTAGAGGAAAAGTTAGCATTACAAAATCGTTCAACTAATTGAGATCTACAAAAATGAATCAGGGTCAAAATTGTCTGATCAAACGTTTACGAGTTATCCCCCTTTAACTGATTTTTCTATCAATTGTAACTGATTTTTAAAAATCTTCTTCTCTGAAACCACTGATCGGATTGCTTTGAAACTTTGTACACTTGATCTTTAGGATGCCCTCTAATAAGTTTGTGAAATTTGTGAACGTCGACCAACCAACATGGCTACCGTTACTAAAAATAGAACAGGGGGGTCAGACCATAGTTTTTAGCTTATAGCTCAAAAAGTATAAGAGATAGAGAAAATCCAAATCAAGCCTCCTTCTTATGCATCAAAAGCTCTAAAAAACTCATTGTGTCAAAGTTGTGGGACGACTCTTTATAGGAGTTATTTCCCCTTAATCGTCAAAAATTACCATTTTCACAGTTGTGTGACTTTGTCTTAAAAGCCTTAAGAGCAAGAGGAATAGTAGGAATTGCAAAATTGTTCAGCTCATTAAGGTCTACAAAAATGATTTCAGGGTCAAAATTGTCCTAACTTTTTAAGAGTTATCCCCCTTTAAGTATTTTCAATCAATTTTAACTTTTTAGGTTTTTTTTTCAAATGGAAAGCTTTGTAATTTTGTATTCTTGATGTTGATGGTGTCCTATGTCTAAGTGAATGGTATTTATAGTATCTAAATAGAGGTCCAACGAAAATGCAACATTTGTTCGCACAACTCGCCATATTTTGAAAATAATGTAAAATCGGTCATGCAAATCTTTAATAATTCTGATATTTCAATTGTTTGACTAGCGATCGATTTTGAGTGGGCAAAATAGATATATCTACATTTTATATATACTCGAAATTTTCTTTCGTCTTTTTCAAAGAAATACAATAAGGTTAATTTTATCAATATTGAAATTTGTGTTTTTGAAAATCAGACCGATTACATGTAAAACAATTGAGGGTCTGCCTCTAAGCGAACATTGCTGGTTTTGAAGGTTTTATATTATTTCTGGATAACAGGAAAAGAAATATGCTAGAGTGCACCACATAATAAGCGTTCATATTTTTAGTTAAAGGCATATTGTCTACCAAAATCACTTTTTTTTCGTCCCCAATTTTTTAAAACCATTTAGACCAAAATGTAATGAAAGAAAACTTTGAATATCACATACATATTTTTAGTGTATTTAATACGGCAATCGATCGGGATCTCGAATGTTTTGTTCCTGGAGAGTTTAAAATGGTGACAAACTAAACAAATTCAACGTGAACTATCCGAATTATCTTCATTTATTATATACAAGCCATTGTTGTCATTTTCTTTGTTTGGCGACTTTGGTGTTTTCGTCGCCTTGAATATTTCTAAACAGGCTAAAACCTCGAGATACAGTGTACTGGCCGCGATTTTGAACAAGGAAAGTTTATAAACAAAATTAAAAACAGTGTGCATGCTTAAGGCGGCATTAAGCTCATGAATATGAATTATTGTAAAGCTTTACAAATATTATTTAGTGATTATTATTTTTCGATTTATATGGTACCATACCCGTATTTTTGTTGTTCATATATTTAAAATTAGACAAAACAATTTGTCTGTTGGCCTTTTTTTTTGTTAGTAAAAAATATTTTTCATAGACAATATCCTTTTAAAGAAGGTTCAAACAGTTGTAAGCCTGTATTCTGAATAATTAGAAAAAATTGTTTAAAATTGTTTATAACACCAGGTTTTGGCTTCCCTGTTCTAACGTTTTGCTTTTTAGTACTTTTCGTTCAATACTTTTGGTTTTTGGTCGTCCGATGTTTTAACTCAAATGCTGCTTATGCGAGGTAACTCCTTGAAATATCGATATACAGCGTAACCAAATTAACCGTTTTACACCCGTTTTAATAAGAGCCAGGTAAACCTTAGACCATGCAATTCATTACTTTTCCCATTCAGACCTCCCTATATATTAAAGCATACAAATTTAAAACACAAACCTTAGCAGTGGATTGACCCATTGATAGGTAGTATCCATTTTCATGTATCTTGCATATTTTAAAATTAAATTTCATTTAAAATTTCTTTTTTTTTCATGTTTAGAAAAGGTCATACAAAACGAAGTTCTTTTACTTGTATGTTTTATCCTATTCAATTGATGAACGAATTATATAATTCTAGTTACTGTAATATAAAAACAGTTTTTACTTATTATTTTTTTTTTTATTGGATGGAAGTATATAAAGGTACCAATCTCAAAAATCAGAATGGGTACAGAATCAGTTACACGAACGAGAAAGCACCAAGAAACAGACAACATAAAAACACCCAAGAACAACTGTTTTGCAATCAACTACGCCAACTCTAGTCGTAACGAAAGTACGGTTACTACTTGTTGTAACACGCCCAATGAAAGCCTTTAAATTTATAAGTGATTCTGTAGAATTGTATTTTGTATCACTAAAATGAAATAACATGTAACTATGTCAGGTTTAGAACCAGGACGATTTTAAACATCTGTCACTAAGAAATGTTCGAAGATAGCATTTTATTATCTTGTTTTTATTTGATATTTATTTAAGATTACATACTTGTTATTTTATTGAAATAGAAGCAAAGATACTTATACCAAAAATGAGTATAAAACTGTTAATAAGGTTATTCTGTAAATCGATATTTCAAGGAGTAACCTCTCATCAGCAGCATTTGAATCAAAACATTGGAAAATCAAAAACCAAAAGTATTGAACAAAAAGTACTCAAATCCAAAATGTTTGAACAGGGAAGAAACCAAACAAATCCAGCACCGAGGATATCGACCATGTGCAGTACAAGGAAAGAAAACTGTTGGTGTAAACAATGTTGACTATAAAAATTGAAAATTTCAATGACAAAAATATTAGAAATTTATTTTACATGTTTAACTTTAAAAGGTACCAATGGGACATTCGAACGCAAACGTCCAAAAGGGCAAAGTCAAAACCAGTAAAAATGAACCAGAACAGCGCGAATAAACTCAAAACATTAAAATCATAAACAACTGAATAGCCATCAACAACACGAACTTAAGTTGTAACTTAGGTGCCCCGGAAGAGTAAGCAGTTCCTGCTTCCTATACCACACCCGTTGCGCTAGCGAGCCGATGATCAATTAAGCGTGTCAAGGAAGCAAAGGTCAAAGGGGTTATCAAACATCAGTAGACCTAAAAGAAAACCGGTGTTACATACTGGTTTCCCCCCTACTCATCTTTCCCCCTGGAAGAATCAGTATATACTCAGATTCCCCCCCCCCAGAAATATCAGTATATACTGATTCTTCCCCCCTAAAAATTGGGTAGGAAAAATGAGTATATACTAGATTTTCCCCTTTTCGCAAACCCATACTGAGGTTTCCCATTTATATATGGGCTCTTTGTAGTCTTACCTGTAATGTGTATTTTTTTAACACTCTTTTAATAATTCACTTATGACGGTTAAATGTAAAGCTTACAGTTGTACTTCATCTTTTTGTTAAATATGCTATCAAAATATTTTTTGGGTTTTAAGTCCAAATTGTCTTGATTATGTTTTATAATTATCCAAGACACACGCTAGTCTCAAGTTGTTTTTTGCTTCATACTGTGCTCTTCATTTAAGTTCTATTCCATATAAGGATCAGGCAGGGGATGGCACATTGATAATTTCCAATTTTAGATTTTGGGGTATAGATGCATTCATTTTACCATAAAAACAAACCCAATGCATTTTTTTACAATTTAGAATGTAGTTGGTGCCTTGATATTTTTTAGCTCACCTGACCTGAAGGGTAATGTGAGCTATTGTCATTTTTAAGCGTCCGTCGTCCGTCCGTTAACTTTTCTTCAAACATCTTCTCTAAAACCACTGATGGGATTGCTTTGAAACTGTGTACACTTGATCTTTAGGATGTCCTCTACCAAGTTTGTGAAATTTGTGAATGTCGACAAACCTACATGGCCGCCGTTACTAAAATAGAACAGGGGGTCAGCCCATAGTATTTAGCTTATAGCTCATAAAGTATAAGCGATAGAGAAAATCCTAAGCAACCATTCTTCTTCAGCATCAAAAGCTCTACAAAACTTTCCATTGAGTCAAAGTTGTGGGATGACCCCTATAGGAGTTATTTCCCCTTAATCGTCAAAATTGACCATTTTCTCAGTTTTTAGCTCACCTGACCCAAAGTGTCAGGTGAGCTATTGTCATCATTAGGCGTCCGTCGTCCGTCGGCCGTTAACTTTTCTTCAAAGATCATCTTCTCTGAAACCACTGAAGGGATTGCTTTCAAACCTTGTACATTTGATCTTTAGGATGTCCTCTACCAAGTTTGTGAAATTTGTGCATGCCAACCAACCAACATGGCCGCTGTTGCTAAAAATAGAACAGGGGGTCAGACCATAGTTTTTAGCTTATAGCTCAAAAAGTATAAGAGATAGAGAAAATCCGAAGCAACCTACCTTCTTCAGCATCAAAAGCTCTACAAAACTCATCATTGAGTCAAAGTTGTGGGATGACTCCTTATAGGAGTTATTTCCCCTTAATCGTCGAAATTGACCATTTTCACAGTTTTTGGAACTTTATCTTGAAAACTGTAAGTGCTAGAGGAAAAGTTAGCATTACAAAATCGTTCAACTAATTGAGATCTACAAAAATGAATCAGGGTCAAAATTGTCTGATCAAACGTTTACGAGTTATCCCCCTTTAACTGATTTTTCTATCAACTGCGGACCTATTCGCCACCCGGAACCCGCACGGGTTCCGAGTGAACTATGGTTTACGTTCTATAAATTAGTTTATTATGCGGTTGCTATTGCATGCTATGAATATGTCATGTGGTTTGGAAAGTATCAATAACAGAAACCAAGTAAGCGTGCTTTCATACCCTACGAGTTCAATTATTATTATCCCTAAGGAGTACCTATTGAGGTACAACAAGCATTGTAAAGATAATTTGCATGTATATGAATGCCATAACAAGATTCCGTTAAACTTAGAAATATGAAATGCAGAATTCAAGATTTTCTTAGTCAAAAGGGTCGCACCTTTTATAAAAAAAATACAGAAAAAAATTTCTAATTATATGCACAACTTTACGAAGTGTACTTCTTGCATACCAATTGTCATTTATTTCTGCTAAGTAGTTTCAGAGGATTTGCGTCCATAAAATATGATTACAGACGGGTGGGATGGACTGACGCTCGAGTCAGTCAAAAACAACTTTGCATTGTAGGTTATAAAACCCTGATAAACCAAGTTTGTTTAATTAAAATTAGCTGTCGACTTTGGAAATTTTCAATGCTAATTAGGGTTCCTGGGTGCTGAACTGCATGGCATGCGACAGTCACAAAACCCCATAAACTGAGTTTATCGACCGTAAACTGTAGTAAGCGGTCGATAAACTGGGTTTATCACTCGCTAATTATAGTTTGCTGATGCTAATGATAATTTCAGTTGTTTGAAATTTATCATTAGCGGTCGATAATGGGGTTTTCAAATGCTAATTAGGGTTTTTCGGTGATAAACCGAATTTATCGGTGATAAACTGAGTTTATCGGCGATAAACTGAGTTTATCAACCGCAAACTATAGTTTACGGTCGATAAATGTTGTTTTGCTTTGATAAAATAGCATTTGCACCGCGCAAACTAACGTTATCGCTGATAAACTTGGTTTCACGAACGTAAACTATAGATAGCGTGCGATAAACACAGTTTTTTAACAGCAAACTATAGTTTACGGTCGATAAATGTGGTTTATCAGGTTTTTGTTATTATCGCGTGCCATATGTGGGGAGTACAACGACTTCCTTGATAGAGCCACACGGCTGACAAGCAAATTGTTAACACAGGGGTACGTTGCTCCCAGGTTGTTGTCATCACTCAAGAAATTTTACGGACGACATCATGTGCTTGTATACAAATACGGGATTTCTATCTCTCAGATGAGCACATATGTTGCTTTGACATAGAGTTTTGTAATGTCATCCTTTCCGGATTTGACCAACACTTAATCGATCTTCGGCAACGTGACGGGTGTGCTATAGCAAGCAGGAACTGCTTACTCTTCCGGAGCACCTGAGTTCACTCTCGTTTCGACTTGAGTTCGCGTTGCTGAATGCGGTTTTGTTGTTATGTGTGTGTGTGTTTTATGTTGTTATGTGGTTTGTTTTGTTGTGATGATTTTTGTCTGCCGGTTTTGTCTTTGTCTTTACGGTTTTATGATACTGATTACCCCTTTGGTACACCTTTGCCTCTTTCACAAATAATCCTAATGATGATTTATTTCTGTCATTGAATCAAAAGAAATGTGAGTTAGAAAACAAAAGGCAACAGCTTGTAGATGGAGTTATCATGCATTCTCGAGCAAATTTGCACGACAATGGGGAGAAGTGTACAGAATTTTTTTGTGAACTAGAAAAGAAACATTTTATTAATAAAACTTTGACTGAAGTGATTGATGACAATGGTCAACATATTTCTGATCAGCAAATATTTTGCTTGAGCAGCAGAAATATTATAACAATTTGTGTGCCTCCAAATGTAATGGGGCCTTAGGGGTAATTAATTTTTTTGAACATAACATTAAGTTAAGTGACGAGCAAAAGTCATCATGTGAAGGTTGTTTGTCTTTTAAAAAAATAAAAGGACGACAAATGGAAAAAGAGCCCTGGGTCAGACGGCTTCACTGTTGATTTAAAAAAAAAATTGGAAAGATTTAGGAGCTTTTTTGTATCGTTCATTATCATTTGGAAATCTGTTGGTAATTTTTCAGATTTTCAGAGCCAAAGTTTTATAACCTGTATCCCAAAAGAGGGAAAAGACTTGAGGTTTATTAAAATTTGGAGACCCATTAGCTTAATGAACACTTATATTAAGATAGCATCAGCAGCTATTGCATTAGGGATTAAAAAAGTACTTTCATCATGTTCAACTAAAGAGCTGTCCGTCCATTTAACTAAAATCTTGTCTCCGGTCAAAGAAGGTTAACAAGCATACTGCGACACTATTTATAATCGTAGTGGAATCAACCATATGCGGATTTTTAAGAACTCAAAAGATTTGTTAAATCATTTTAAATCTAGATCATTTTCTGAGGTTCACTCTTTGAAAAAGTTCGATTTTTCAACTTTATACACTACCTTGCCACACGAAAAACTAAAATGTCGCCTGAAAAAAAAAACTTCTCGAAAAAGCCTTTTCAAATTCTATGAATTTTGTAGTTTTGGGTAATTACTCTAAATTCTTTTCCAAAACATTTTCAAAGATAAAAATGGTTACACATTGGAACAAGTGTGCAGTATGCTTGATTCCCTCATTGGCGACATATTTGTCACCTTCGGAGGAGAGATTATTCAACAACATGTATTCCAATGGGCACAAACTGTGCTTCTCTCCTCGCCGATTTGTTTTTATACTCTTACTCAGGGACTTGTAAAGAACAAGAAGATGAAAGAGGCAAGGTCATTTAATCTTACATTCAGATATATTGATGATGTCCTTTCTGTCAATAACATTTCATTTGGTAGCTGGATTCCTTCAATATATCCGTCAGAATTGGAGATTAAAGAGACCACCGAATCAAATTGCTTCACGTCTTTCTTGGATTTGCATTTTGAATTTGACCCAGGTTTTTTACGATAAAAGAGACGATTTTAATTTTCAAATTATTAATTTTCCTAATCTACAGAGCAATAAACCTACTTCCCCTGCATACGGTGTTTATATTTCACAACTTATTCGATATGCCAGAGCTTACACACATTTCATTGATTATTTGATCAGACACTGATTTCTTCGTGACAGACTTTTGGAGCAGGGCTTTAAGAAAATACGTCTCATACGATCCCTTAAAAAAATCTTTCTTCGTTATCAGCCACTAGTAGAAAAGTTCAAAATTGAGTTAAAAGATATGGTGATTAATTGTTTTAATTAGTGTTTGATTGGTCTGCTGTACTGAGATGATCACCTCAATATCCCTATTGTGTTGCACAACTATAATGTGTTCTATGGTCATTACCGGATCCTAAGATTGCAATGGAAGAGGGAGGTTTGGCGCCATAAAACCAGGTTTAACCCACCATTTCGTTTGAAATGCCTGTTCCAAGTCAGGACCATTGCGATCCACCAATTCTCTGGTATGACTGATTCGTTTTTGTCATTTTTTCTGGACTATGAGATTGATCATTCAAGTTCGGTAGTTTTGTTTTTACCCTTATTCATTATAAGTGACTCACAAAAGGGCTTTATGGAGAACAGTTTTATAGGAGAGAACACTTAACTTCTTTATGATTTAATGCATTTTTAGAAAAGAAAATGAAGAAGGTCTATTACTTCTTATTGATTTTGAAAAAGCCTTTGATTCTATTGAATGGTTTTTTATAAGAAAGGCTTTGAAAAGCTTTAATTTTGGAGATTCATTGGTAAAGTGGTTTGATACTTTATATTACAAATACCAAAACGCGGTATAAACTGTTAATTTGGAAATGCTGTATATCGACATTTCAAGGGATAACCTCTCATCAGTAGGATTTAAATTAAAACATTGGAAGGTCAAATTCCTGAACTGTTGAAAACAAAAAGTACTCAAAACCAAAACGTTCTAACAAGGAAGCAAAATCCAGCACCGAAGATATCGACCATGTGCATTACAAGGAAAGAAACCTGGTGTTTTAAAAATTTTGAATTTAAAAATTGGAAATTTCAGCGACAAAAATATAAGAATTTTTATGGTAAATTGTGTCAGACAAGTCTGACGACCAGGCTTGTGATTACCCTCGGGGACCTCTGGTCCACCAGCAGCGGTTATCGCCCAGTGGTTTCAAAATTACAAATACCAAAACGCGGGTATAAACTGTTAATCTGGATATGCTATATATTGACATCTCAAGGAGTAACCTCTCATCAGTAGCATTTAAATCAAAACATGGGGCACAGAGTTGTGTTGTAAATAATGGTCACTTATCAAACTTTTTTTGTTTAGGTAGAGGCTGTCGCCAGGGTGAATCCTTTGTCTCCCTATCTTTTTATTTTAGCAGTTGAATTGCTATGAAGTTAAAAGAAAATCCTCATATACGAGGGGTTAGTTTTAAAAGGGGGAACCTACAGTGAGTCAATATGCTGATGACACTTTTCTGTTATTAGATGGAAAGGAGTCATCACTAAAAGAGGCTGTAGAATGTTTTAGTAATTTTCATTTTGCTTCAGGACTCAAAATGAATAGTTCTAAAACAAAAGTGTAATGGGTTGGAAGCAATTGATATTCTACTGAAATCCTCTGCAAAGAGGAACCACTTGATTGGTCAAGCTCAAATTTTCGGTATCTAGGTGTAGATTTTTCTTTAGATCTATCTTCTATGGTCAACTTGAATTTTAGAGTAAATTCTTGAAATATCTAAGCTTCTAAAAAGCTGGCAACATAGGAAGCTTACGCTTCAGGGTAAAGTTACAGTTATTAAAAGTTTAACTTTACTAAAAGTAATTCATTTGCTCACATCCCTTCCAAACATTTCTCAACACTATATTAATGAGTTAGACAAGATGTTTTTTTACTTTATATGGGATGGCAAAACTGAAAAAAATAAGCGGAAAACACTTATGGCAGATACATCCTATGGGGGTTTGAAAATGATTCATTTACCATCATTTATGGCATTTTTGAAATTGGGATGGGTTGGGAGGCTTTTCCAGATTGATAAAGGAGAATGGCAGACTTTATTGAAATCATCTCTTGATAACTTTGGTGGTCTAAGACTTTTTTCTTTGCATAACGAAAAATTCTTAAAAGTAAAAGAAATTATTACGAACCCCTTTTGGAAGGATTTTTTTTTCTGATTTAAGTGCTTGTAGACCACTTTTAAAACAAAATGACATACAAGAGTGTTTATCTATTGATATTTTGAATTATGGTGCAAAAGAAGATTTTTCTTTTTACTCAAGATGGGGTAAAGTAAATGTAAAGCATCTTTTTGACATTATAGATTTTCAGACTGGTACTTTTATTCCATTTTTGGAAATAAAAGACAAGATTAACTAACAACTTTGTACAATGTTTTCTTTAATAAGTGCTGTACCAAAAGATGTGAAAAAATGTATAAAAGAGAAAAAGAATGATGTTATTATGGAAAGAGTAACACCCTCAGATATGTTTGTTCATAAGTTAACAAGTATCAAGAAGATTAAATATGTTTATATTTAACTTATTAGACAAATATGTTATCTACCAAATGAGAAGTTTTAAAGTGGGAAAATGAACTTAATGTAGACATTCCTGATTGGACAAAATATTTAAGGAATGACTTTGATAGTTGGTCATTTTATACCGGTATAAAATGGGTAGGGTCGTTTTACGCTTAATAAAGCGTGAATGTAGAGCGTAAAACGACCCTACCCATTTTATATCCCTATAAAATGACCAACTATTAAAGTCATTCCTTATAATTTAATTTCGTAAGATTTATATTAACTATCGATTATTCAACAACTAAAAATCATAGGGACCTTTTTCGAAAATGCCGTGGCGGATAAAGATGTTAGTGACGTCACAAGACCAAACCATATTATACAAAATAACATGGGTCTGTCCAACCAATCAAATTGAGCGTTACAAACCGAATTAAATTATTTTCATTTGATTAAGACATGTTGTAAAAATGCCTATTTATATAATTTTCAATATAAGTTTTTACACAGGATTGTTCCAACAAATGATTTTTTGTTTAAAATACATATAAAGAATACTTCTCTTTGTACTTTTTGCAAGAATGAGACAAAACTGTTGAACATTTATTTTTTTATTGCACAGTAACAGCAATTTTTCTTAACATCTTTTATAATTGTTTACAGAATTTATTCACTAATTTTTAAAAGTCAATTTCTTCTTAGGTGCTATCCATGAAGGAAATTTGTTAAACCTTCTCTTGGTTATAGCTAAAAATTATATTTTCAAATGCAAGCTAGATGAGAAGCTTCCCACCTTCATTGGTTTGAAACAAAATATTAAGTTTTTACAGTATTGAAACATATATTGGTAAGAAAAATTTCAATGAAGAAAAGATAGAGAAATTTTGGGGCCCACTAAATGAATTTTTTCAAAATCTTTGAGGAGTTTTGAATAAAAAAAACAAACTAACACAGAAAAGCAAAAATATAATGTTTTTTTTTCCTTCAAAGATACTTTTATAGAAAATAGTACAGTTTGTATTTATTTAGATATATGTATGAAATGAACAGAAAGATTTTGGTTGCAAGTGTGCGAATGAAAGTGTGAGTAAAAAATATTATAATTTTTTTGTATAGTCAATTGTTTTTTGGGTCATTTATTCCCTTCTACATTTAAAACTCTTGTACACCCTAGTCAGGTGGTGGTGTAGGAGATTTTTGTAAAACCCTGATTATGCACTTAAAGAAATAAATTAAAAAAAATATTTGTCTATACAGTGCATGATGTCTTCTATAATACTAGTATTTCTTGAGTGAAGACAACAACCGAAAGGAAATCGATGCAAGTTCCACAAGCTATGGAATAACCAATCAATTGTGAAAACTCCACAAGCTGTAGCGGACGGAATGTTGCTACACAAGAATCGCAAGTTGACGATTGGAAAGTTGAAGTCATCACATGTTTCATAAAAGCTTTTTCGAAATACTACCTCGAGGGTCCATTTCATGATTTACATCTTAATATGAAACAGACTCTCTTATACAATTCGTTGTATTCTTTATCTCAAATTCCTAAGGATATACGAGATGGAGAAAGTAACCAAATCGACAATTGTTCAGTGAAAGGACACAATAACGGAAAGTGAGGTTAAAAGAGAGAGCTAGTCTACGATCTCTTTTGTTTAGAAGTGAATGTAAGAAGAAGTATGCTTCATGCTTCAACAAATCAGCAAGTAAAGGTGCACAGTTAGTGTCCATTAGAATCCCTACTGTTTGCTGAAAAACACGTCAACAAAACTGAACAACTATGTTGTCTATAAATATTTTTTTTGGTCTTCTTTAAATTTAAATAATGTCACTGTGTCCGTCAATAAGGTCGATTAGAGGTTAAGCTATTCTAAATGTTTTATTAGCTCATCTGACCCGACGTGAGCTATAGACATTACTAGGCGTCCGTCGTCCGTCTGTCCGTTTGTTCTTCCGTCGTCAATTATCTTTTGAAATCGTTATATCTCCTGCGCCATAAGTCCAACTGCCACCAAACTTGATACAGATCATTGGAAAAGTTCTACAAAAATATCGATCGGAGTTTCGATTCGTAAAAACAACATGACAGCTATGGCTAAAAATAAAACAAAATGTTTTTTAAGAAATAACCCAAAAACAGTCAAAGATATAAAAATTCTTGCAAAGTGTTAAAGTAATGAACACCTCAAGGTTTACCTGCCCTGCAATTTTGAAGAAGATCCAAGCTTCTATGTAGTTGTAACTGCCCTTTTTCCTGATGTTTGTTAACTTTTCAAGCTAGATATCCTGAAAACTATATATCAGAGATATTGGAGAAATTTAAATTGCAGTTTGGTAGGCACATCAAAAATCTACAAAGTATAAGAAAACAAAGTTAGAGGTGAGATATTCCTCGGAGATACCTAAATTTCAGTGAGCATTAAAAGTTTTGTCTTATGTCGGTTCTAGCATATTGGGCACAGGTGCCATTTCAATGGAAGCATCTTAATTAACACTAAGACGTTTCATTTTCCATTGTTGAATCATCATTGAATTTTGGACACCTTTAATGACATGGTCCTTGGTGTTCGTGTTTTAACAGAAGTAAAATGGTAAAAAAATCTTTATTAAATACAAAATGTATATGTTGTGTACAAGTTGTAATTTTGTACAAGTTATAACATGTACAAAATATTTGTACAAGTTATAACTTGTATGGACCATAAATACAAGTTATAACATGTACAATTTTAGCCTGTACATGTTATAACTTGTACAAAATAATGACAAAATTGAGGTTTAACTTGTACAAAATATTTTAATTGAAAAATATTTTTTAAATACTAACACTTTTGACTAACATAAGGATTAGAAACCTTATTCAAAACATATTATGTAAAGGAAATAAAGTATTGAAATACAATATTTGAGAACAAAGATGATCAATATCAAGTATCAAAGAAGAAAGGACACAAAATAAGGCTAAGACCATGGAAACTAAATCTGTTGAAGATTCACAATGACCCTGACTTGGCACAGACATTGCAAAAGGAGCGGGGTAAATTAAAAGCAGGTTTTTTAGTACAAACTATCCTCTTCCATAGCAAATGGGGGAACTGAAGTCACATTAAGCCAAACCAATTTGAAAAGTTGAAAAGTAAAGCCCACTTTATTACGAATTCTACAAAGAGAACTCACTTAAAAAAATGAGGAAAAGGACTCAATAGTCGACAGAAAAAGCACCTGAAAAGCAAGTCTTAGAAATCACTTGTTTGCAAGTAAGGGACTGACCATTTAACTTGAAGGAGGGGGCCTTGGTTTTTTCCTAAAAAAATATTCTGTAAATTATTTTTGATGAAAAAAATATTTTGGCAGCTGAGGGTAAGAAAAAAAATATTCTGAAAAAGGATTTCTGCTATAAAAAATAATGCTGATAATGAAAAAAAAATATTCTGTCGCGACGCCGTCGAAAAATAAACATTTTGTCCGCGCTTTGCGCGGAAAAACATTTTCTGATCAAAACAAAAAAACCAAGCCCCCCCTTCAAGTTAAATGGTCCGTCCCTAACAGAGGTTAAATATTAAATATTATTTATTTTAAAAAGAAGTATTTGCATTCAGATTTTTGTTAAATAAAATTTTAACATAAACATGTAAATGCCTATTTGGATATTTCATAAACCATATTCAACAGATTTGAGATGTACACGTAGTGTTTTATATTACTTGTTGCAATCTATGCAATAATATCAGATCAGAATTGAAATACATATAATGACAAACAAGTTGTCAAAAGTTGCAGAGAAACTTACATTTTTACAGATGTAAACAATTACATATAAAAGATATGAATCAGATTCAACTTTTCTACCCCCCCCCCAAAAAAAAAAAAACAAACAAACCCAAAACCGTTTATTCATTTAATTTTGGTTTATTTGAAATGTCAAAACATTAAAAAAAAAGAGTATGAACTTTGTTAATATGTGTTAACATTGATTAATATTGATATTTTTTATTTAAAATATGTAACTACTTTTGAAATAAATTTTGTACAAGTTAAACCTGATTTTTTGCATTATTTTGTACAAGTTATAACATGTACAGGCTAAAATTGTACATGTTATAACTTGTATTTTTAATTCATACAAGTTATAACTTGTACAAAAAATGTACATGTTATAACTTGTACAAAATTACAACTTGTACACAACATATATATGAAGAAAAAACCTTTTTTTATCTCAATTAAGTTAAACAAAACAAAAGATCATTAACTATGATTAACCTCACTATGCCGTAGGAAACGCCAAAGAAATATACTGACAATTCCACGCACATTGTATATTACAAAGAAGAAATAAAAAACATTGATTAGTAGGTACTTAGATCTGCTAAAACTAAAACAAATTGCGTCTTGGTTGTTTCTTCAAATAAATAAATATAGCTTAGTATTAATTGAAATACATCATGAATGAAACATGGAACAAATGGTAGGCGAAAACCATGCTAATAATCTTTAAGCATTTTTAAAGTGTGACAAACCTCGAGGCCAAACAGACCAATGAAAGTCTTTGTATAAAGTCTTAGGATGAAATCAATATTTCGGTTAATCACAAAAGAACTAGCAGGTACTAGTAGCTTCATTGAACCGGAAACCAGACAAAAAACTGATGACCTCTAGCTGACCGGAAGCAACCCGACACTGACCTCTCAACTTCATCTTTTTCCAATCCAGCACAGGCCAGACTAAAAAGGGGGATGAAGGGGGGCCTTAGATTTGTGATGGTAAGTATTTATATAACAAAACTTAAATTTAATTCTAAAATTTATATGGGACGCAGTCCCACATATGTAGAAACTTCCCAAAACTAATGGTTTGGGTTTTTTATCCAAACCGGAAATGGCGAGTGCGCGCAAGCGCACTAGGCACGAATTTCTATGGGGCCAGAAATTTGATGCCTTTTTTGGAATAAATTTTAAAATTGACAAATTTAATAACCATAGTTAAATTTCTTTTTAAAATAGACAGGAGAATACGGATGAGAAGTCAAAACTAACTCTCTAAATATATTTTTCAAGGAAACTCTCGCTGTCAAAGAGATGAAATGATCTCGCCAAGTTCTCGCGAGAATGGTCATTTTGAACAGGTGCGTAAGGAACAATCGTGATTAGTGATTTGTTTACCAGTAATTCAACTAATTCATGGCGATGTTAAAGACAATAATAATAAAAGATAAAGCTATACAACACTGAATAGTAGAAAAGACGGTCTTACCTTAGGCTTCGCTGATCATGGAGATTTTTTAATCAATCCTGTGCATGTTTTTTCCCAAAATCCTGATTGAATCAATTCGTCATTTTCTGCCAGGTTTTTATATCGATCTTCTCCACCCAATACTTCTAAAAAGATATATTGGTATATAGAAAATCACTCAAAACCTGGCAGAAAAAAGGTTGCTTTGTTTACTTCTGCAAAATTCTGCTGGAGCGCGAAATACTTTGACCGGAAAATGACGTCATGGATAACGTAACACCAAAAGAAGGCTATTTCGTCCCGTCAACGTCATCTTATTATGTTTTGATACTATTTTAGAATGTTACAAATATTTGTAATTTCATAGACCTGTATATAAATTTAATATACAAGTTTTTGACAACTATTTTCTAAAGCTGCGTCCCATTTTAGGTTGCACCTTTTATCATATTATTTTTATAGTAATAAATACCTTACCATCACAAATTTAGATAACAGAATGCGACGAAGCGCGGAATCCCCCTATAGTCTAATGAGAAACCACAGGAGGCAAAATACCCTTTTGAGCAGAATGATTCATGGAACGAAGGTAATGATAAAAGAAAGCATTTTCAGACCTCCAGAAACCTGCTGACAGAATCTCTGAGAGTGAGGCAGAATTGAAAATGCTCTCCAGAATGAGGCAATAGCCCTAACTTCATGAGCCTTAACAGAATCTTTGGGTAAAGTAACCCCAAATGATTTTTAGGATTGAACAACAGTATTACAAATCCAATTAGAAATGGATTCAGCAGAAATGTCTTTCTGACTCTTCTTAATTGGAACAAAAAAGCGAGAAGAACCTTGTGGTCTTATGCTGGAAGTCCTCCTTAAATAGGCCTCGAGAATACGGACAGGGCACAGACTGTGAGAAAACTGATTTGGAAGATCTGGCACAACAATAAGACCAGAGCCTTTATCACAAAGCTGATTCTTAGCTAGAAAAGCAGGATCAGTCAAAAGAGTAACAGAGGATCTCTCTGCTGAAAATCGGAGACAAGCGCCTAAATTAGAGAGAGCATGAAGCTCACTTCTTCTACGATCTGAAGCTAAAGCTAGAAGAAAACAACACTTGTAAGTGAGAAATTTCAAAGAAATGCTCTCAGAAAGGATAAAAGGAGTAAGTTGTAAAGCTTTTAAAACTAGGCCTAAATCCCACGAGGGAACAAGACGCTTCTGCTTGGGACGTTCAATAGAGAAATTCCGAAGAAGCAGAGAAAGAAACTTATCTTGACCAAAATCTGACCCTCCTGCAAGATGTTAAGTGCGAGCTATAGCTGACCTAAACCCCCTAATGGTGGAGGGAGAGTACCCTTTCTCCTCAAAGAGAAAAACAAAGAAATCAGCTAATTATGCAGAAACTTGGAGTGGATCAATCTGTTTTGACACACACCAAGAAGAGAAGATTGACCACTTGGAATCATTGACAAGTACTGTAAATTTTCTGACTGACTTAGAGGTGCGAGTGGTTGCTTGATCTTACTAATGGATCTCCTGATAGAAGCCATGCGTGCAGATGGAGTTTCTCTATTCCCTGATGCGCTTTTCTTCCCTTGAATTGAGACAGAAGATCTCTTCTCAGAGGAAGACAGAGAGGATTGGCACATGACAGAAGAAGGAGTTCTGGAAAACAAGACTGTCTCGACCAAGCCGGAGCTATAAGAATGGTCTTGCAACAATCTAGACGAATTTTCTGAAGAATCTGAGATATGAGACGAAATGGGGGGGGAGAAGTAATTGAACATTACCTTCCAAGAAATGCTCAAAGCATCTACTTACCAGGACCTCTGATCTGGAACTGGAGAAACATTAGTCTCCAGTTCTTGAGTTAGACTGGTGGCAAACAAGTCCCTATGAGGGCCATCCCACAAAAGAACTAAAGATTGAAACACAGTTGGATGCAACTCCCACTCCGTGTTTACTGGTGAAAGGTGGCGAGAGAGTGCATCTGCAAGAATATTCTGATCCCCTGGTACATGTCGCACTGAAACTAGAATGTTGTGACTGTCGCAAAGAAGAAGAATCTCTTTGGCCAGAAGATACAGAGAATAGGAGTGAGTCCCCCCTGATTCTGAAGGTACACTACCACTGTAGTGTTGTCCGAATCAATCAGGAGACTTTGCCCTTGAATCAAAGCAAGAAAATGACTCACGGACAAGAAAGCCTCCCCACCCTGTCATAGAAGCATCTGTGTACAGAGTTAGAGAGGGACTTGGTAAGACTAGAGGTTGACCCCTCAACAGGTTTGCCCTCTGAGACCACCAAAGAAAATGAGGGAATAGTCTTGGGAGAACTGGAATATGAACATCCCAAAGTTGAGAGGCTGGATGCCAAAATTCCTTGAGATACCATTGGAAAGGACGAAGATGAAGTCGACCTAAAGGTACAACATCCATTAGGGAGATCAAGAATCCTATGAACTGAAGGAATTGACGACCATTGCTTTGAAGGCATACACCCTCCCTTTCCAGAAAAATTGAAGGTATTTCCTGAATGACGGATCAATTGGAATGTGGAAGTAGGCATTGGTCAGATCCAAAGATCGACCACATCCCTGGAAGAATGGTCTGCCTGATAGATCTGTTTGTTTCCATCTTGAAATGGGGAGCAACCAGATGTCTGTTTAGTACAGACAGGTCTATGACAGGTCTCGTCTTTCCATTTCGCTTCGGAACAAGGAAGACACGAGAGTAGAAACCTGGAGAACAAGGAAGACTCACTTCCTCTATGGCCCCCCTTTGAAGCTTATAAGAATTTCCTCCTCCAAAAGAAGATTCTTGTTCTGATCCCTGGTCACTGAAAGATTGAGAGGAACAGAGGGGGTACCTCCTGAAACTAACTCTAGCCCCCCTGTAGTACTGAGAGAACCCATTTGTCTGAAGTGATCGATGAAATGGGATAATCGTCCCCCTACTGGCAATTGAGTAAGAGGTTATATGAACTCCTCCTCTAAGCCTAGGGATTGAGGTACTGACAGGGGGAACAACACATCACTTACTAGACTTGAAGCCCTTCTCCACCTTAGATTTCTTGAAGGAAGAAGGAGCATTATGTCTGAAACCACCTGAACGCCAGAAAAGGAACCTCTCTTAGGACCAGAAGAAGAAGGCATGGTAGAGAAAAAAGAGGAAAGGGTAGTAGGCACTTTCCTCTGATCACCTGAAACAACTACGTTAACCTTAACATTCCGAGGCGCCTTGTTAACTTCTTCTTGAAGTTTAGGTAGAGAGTAACTAAACAGCCTTTCCTTAGCCAGAGGAGAAAACAATAACGACTCCTTAACAGACTCTGATAAAGCGGTCTTATCCAGCATCGGTTGTCGCTTGGATAAAGTAAAATTAGCCAATGTGCCATGAATCAATATCTGGACAACACCTAAATTATTGTCCACTTGAAGTAAAAAAGTTTTTAGTTCCTCGAATTCTTCCCCTTTATCTTTCAACAGAACACCAGCAGCAGCTAAAAAGTGTTCTGCTGTTACCAAAGCATAACTGGAATGCCTCAAGTTGGCTTCTGACTTAGACCACATGGACTGGTTCAAAATAAGACTCTCGGTTAACTTTGTACCCATCACTGAAGCATACGACTTGTCACAAGTATAATAGCCTTTACCCAGAGAAGAATCATGGATTTCAAAATCCTTAAATTTTAAGAAAGAGAAGGGCACAAAGAACCAGGACAAAGCTAATAAACTTCGTAGAATGAAAGCTAATATTTTTTTTCATTTACCTTATCTATTGCTGCCTTAGTGTGACCTGGCTCAGGAAAGGATTTATACCCCTTCGGGCAATCCTTAACTAAACCTGAACAAGCCATAAACTCAGAAGGAGCCTGAGTAGGACGAGGAGGAGAAGCAAGAGCAGTGCCAGACACTTCACGTCTCAAAGCATAAACTCTAGACCTCAAGTGGTGCATGTCAGACAAAGAAGGAGAAGGATCTACATCCTCTCCCCTTTCTGACTCATTACCAGGTGGAACAAAGGACGAATTGGAAGAATGGGGCCCTGAACGACCTGGAGAAGCACAGGGAGAAGTGGGTTCCATATGATCATCCTCAGAAAAATTACCTTCCTGACTCCTAGGAGCTAAGGAAAATAGATCTTCATCTACCTCCCCGCTCCTATGAGTACCAGAAAAACAAGCTTGAACCTCTGTCAACCTACCTGTACCCGACACAACACGGTCCTCGACTAACTGAAGTCGATCGTTGACCTTCTTCATCTTAGACCCCATGGTAGCTTGAAAGGTGGACACAGTGTTGGTTAGCTGCTTAATGTAGTCAGCTAAAGAGTTGTCCAAAGGAGTAGGTTGACTAGGAGAAGGCATCATACTAGGTCAAAATGGAAGCATGGAGTAAGGGTCATGATAGGGATAAGGTGATGGCCACCTAGCCCTGACAAAAGAAGAACTTCTTACTCCAGTACAAGATGATACCGCAGTGGTTTCAACTGGTCTACCCAATGCAGTGCAGGGTCTAATACTCTGGTGAGAGGGCAATCTAGGTACAGAAAAAGGCTGGCTAGACACAGGAGTAACACCTATATGAGACTCATGACTTGTAAAGGCCCCTAAACTCAGACTAGGGGTATTACTTGGCCCCAAACCAAATCTAAGTAAGAGAGTTCACCCAACAACTCACCATTTCAATCTTGGTCTTCAAAAGTCTCTCCACTTGACTTTCCATGATACTAATAGTATAATTATATAACCTGTATATAATACACTTAATATAATAACAAAGACTTAAAGATATATGTTAAAGGTCAAGATAGGATAAGAGCACGAATTGACCCCCTAAATTGGACATTTTTTCCAAAATTGGAATATTGACTTATAACGGTGTGATTTTGTGATTTAGAAGTTATATTTTTTGGAACAGACAAAATTTCATTGAAAATTTGACAAATTGAATAATTACGCATGTGCACAAAATGACAGAACTATGAAATGCAGCAAAATTGGCTTAAACGTGTTAAAATGACAATGATTTTTGTGACATTTTAACATGAGCGGACCTGCAGCCCAGAAAGATAATTTCTGGAAACATTAGTTCTGGTATGCCAAATCCACCGTTAAAATATTTTTGTGGGCCGCTTGTCCGCTCATAGTTATTTTAGCCAAAAATCATACAAAAATCTACCAAATTTTTAGTAATTTTGAGTTTGATCAAATGAGATATATTATTTGTTAAAAACATTTAAATTAATGATCTTTCATTACTTAATATCGTATAAATCAACATTTGAGCATAAAATTTCAATTTTGAAAAAGAGGCCAAAAATAACCCTTGTCTATAGTTTCGAAAATATTTTTCTCGACGTGGTTCACGTGCTGCAAGGAACAGAAACCGGAAAAAGATAAAGTTGATATTTCAGTGTCGGGTTACTTCCGGTCAGCTAGAGGTCATCAGTTTTTTGTCTGGTTTCCGGTTCATTGAAACTGCTAGTACCTGTTATCTAAATCTGTGATGGTAAGGTATTTATTACTATAAAACCTTTAAAAACCTTTTAAAGACCTAAGTAACATTGAACAAGAGGCTCCCGGGAGCCTGAATTGCTCACCTGACTTGTGTGCAAGAACTATAGGCTATAAGGCAGATAATATTTGACATTAACATGTTCTAAGTGGAATAATTCCCAATGTGAACAGAACTACAGAGTTGACCTTTAAATATATATTATGGATCATGATGTGCTTAACAATATGAAATTATTTAAATTTCTTAAATATCTGATATAGTTTTCAAAATATTGAGGTTAATCAGTGCAAATTTATAAAAAAACACACACACACAGGAAAACGGCAATAACTCCTACATGGAACGAATAAAGCATTTCCACATCAGTTCTAAGCATAGAATGTTAATAAACAACCATACCAAGTTTGGTTGCAATTGGACTTATGGTGTCAGAGGAGTTAACGTTTTAAAAAGTTTACAGACGACGGGCGCCAAGTGATGGCAATAGCTCACATGACCCTTCTAGTCAGGTGAGCTAAAAATGTTGAAAAACATGGCTGCTGTTGCTAGAAATAAAAAAAAACATAAGTCAGAGTAAATTGTAGTTTTTTTGCAATTGACTCAAAACGGTGACAGATATCAAAATTCTGATGGAAGCAAAGTGTTCGACACCTCAAGATCTACCTGCTCTGAAAATTGGAATATCTAACCACCCATGTATGAGTCGTTGCCATTTTTCTTAATTTTTTTCTCTCGAATTTTATACTAATTAAGCTCAATATCTCAAAAATTATTAAAGATATTTGAGACATTTAAATTGCATTTATTAAATGTCTCAAATATCTTTAATAGTTTTTGAGATATTGAGCTTAATAAGTTTAAAATTGATAGATAGTCAGCGCAACCCTCGCATTGGTGTCTTAAGGTTAATCTAAATAAAACTGAAATAATAATATCTAATAAAGCTGGTCGTCACATAAAAAAAACGTTTTACTTCAACTGTGAACAAATAGATTGTGTTATAAAATATGAATATCTAGGAATAAGTTTCCAATCAAGTGGTTTATTTAACCATTCAAAAGAAGAACTATACAATAAATCTCTAAAGGCCTAATTTAAATTGGGTCAATGGCTCTCTGGATCTCCAGCACTTATAAAAACAAATCTTCATTTATTTGACCACAGTATTATATAGGTCTGAAATATGGGGCATATCTTAAACAAACTCAGCTGCTTGTAAAAAAGAGGCCTAAAATATTATAGAAATAATAGACAACAAGAGGCTCCCAGGAGCCTGAATCGCTCACCTGAACTACACCGATACATATATTTTGTAGATATTATTGTGCTTAACCATATGCGATTTAAATTTTTGAAATATCTTGCTTAGTTTTCAAGATATTGGGCTTAATAAGTGCAAAATTTGGCAAACATTACGAAAAAGGGCAATAACTCCCATATCAGCAGTCTGTTTTTTTTTGTGGGCCGCTTGTCCTCTCATAGTTATTTTAGCCAAAAATCATACAAAAATCTACCAAATTTTTAGTAATTTTGAGTTTGATCAAATGAGATATATTATTTGTTAAAAACATTTAAATTAATGATCTTTCATTACTTAATATCATATAAATCAACATTTGAGCATAAAATTTCAATTTTGAAAAAGAGGCCAAAAATAACCCTTGTCTATAGTTTCGAAAATATTGTTCTCGACGTGGTTCACGTGCTGCAAGGAACAGAAACCGGAAAAAGATAAAGTTGATATTTCAGTGTCGGGTTACTTCCGGTCAGCTAGAGGTCATCATTTTTTTGTCTGGTTTCCGGTTCATTGAAGCTGCTAGTACCTGTTATCTAAATCTGTGATGGTAAGGTATTTATTACTATAAAACCTTTAAAAACCTTTTAAAGACCTAAGTAACATTGAACAAGAGGCTCCCGGGAGCCTGAATTGCTCACCTGACTTGTGTGCAAGAACTATAGGCTATAAGGCAGATAATATTTGACATTGACATTTTCTAAGTGGAATAATTCCCAAAGTGAACAGAACTACAGTGTTGACCTTTAAATATATATTATGGATCATGATGTGCTTAACAATATGCAATTATTTAAATTTCTTAAATATCTGATATAGTTTTCAAAATATTGAGGTTAATCAGTGCAAATTTATAAAAAAAAACACACACACAGGAAAACGACAATAACTCCTACATGGAATGTTGGATTTTCTCCAAAATTTCAGGGCAGGTAGATCTTGAGGTGCTGATCACTTGTTTTATCAGAATTTAAAAAATATGTCACGGTTACTTGCAAAATACTTCAATTA
Organism: Arcuatula senhousia; assembly: GCA_963971305.1. Lineage (NCBI taxonomy): Eukaryota > Metazoa > Mollusca > Bivalvia > Mytilida > Mytilidae > Arcuatula > Arcuatula senhousia. Next base: position 9,613,962 of record OZ020303.1, read on the forward strand.
ATCCCTATGTTCTATTTATAGCCACGGTGACCATGTAATTCTATTCTTCTATTCTTTCTTCTTCGAGCCATGGTCGGCTCATAAGGCTTGACAGCAATCTTCGCCACCCACATCTGTCTTAGGCTGCCACACCAGCCCCACTCCATGTTCGACGTTATAAGGGGAATAACTCCTAACAGGAATGGTCTTACAACGTTGATCTTCTTACATATTTTGTCTGCTTAACCATATGCAATTTCAATTTTTCAAATATCTTGTATACTCTTAAGCTGTTGAACTTTATAAGTGCATAATTCTCTAAAGATCAAGAAAAAGGGCAATAACTCCTATAAGGGTTGTTGGATCTTACTCACAATTACGGTTAGGTAGATCTTGAGGTGCTGATTACTTTTATCTTGCCAGAATTGTTCTATTTGAGTTATTTGCAAAAAACTACAATTTACCCCTATGTTATATTTTTACCATGACGGCCATGTTTGACAACGAATAAAACATTTCCACATCAGTTCTAAGCATAGAATGCTAATAAACAACCATACCAAGTTTGGTTGCTATTGGACTTATGGTGTCAGAGGAGTTAACGTTTTAAAAAGTTTACAGACGACGGGCGCCAAGTGATGGCAATAGCTCACATGACCCTTCTAGTCAGGTGAGCTAAAAATGTTGAAAAACATGGCTGCTGTTGCTAGAAATAAAAAACATAAGAGTAAATTGTAGTTTTTTGCAATTGACTCAAAACGGTGACAGATATCAAAATTCTGATGGAAGCAAAGTGTTCGACACCTCAAGATCTACCTGCTCTGAAAATTGGAATATCTAACCACCCATGTATGAGTCGTTGCCATTTTTCTTAATTTTTTTCTCTCGAATTTTATACTAATTAAGCTCAATATCTCAAAAATTATTAAAGATATTTGAGACATTTAAATTGCATTTATTAAATGTCTGAAATATCTTTAATAGTTTTTGAGATATTGAGCTTAATAAGTTTAAAATTGATAGATAGTCAGCGCAACCCTCGCATTGGTGTCTTAAAGTTAATCTAAATAAAACTAAAATAATAATATCTAATAAAGCTGGTCGTCACATAAAAAAAAACGTTTTACTTCAACTGTGAACAAATAGATTGTGTTATAAAATATGAATATCTAGGAATAAGTTTCCAATCAAGTGGTTTATTTAACCATTCAAAAGAAGAACTATACAATAAATCTCTAAAGGCCTAATTTAAATTGGGTCAATGGCTCTCTGGATCTCCAGCACTTATAAAAACAAATCTTCATTTATTTGACCACAGTATTATATAGGTCTGAAATATGGGGCATATCTTAAACAAACTCAGCTGCTTGTAAAAAAGAGGCCTTAAATATTATAGAAATAATAGACAACAAGAGGCTCCCAGGAGCCTGAATCGCTCACCTGAACTACACCGATACATATATTTTGTAGATATTATTGTGCTTAACCATATGCGATTTAAATTTTTGAAATATCTTGCTTAGTTTTCAAGATAATGGGCTTAATAAGTGCAAAATTTGGCAAACATTACGAAAAAGGGCAATAACTCCCACATCAGCAGTCAGATCTTTTCCGAAATTTCAGGACAGGTAAATCTTAATATCACTTTTGATTCTTGCACAAATTTATATCTGAAATCATTAGCAAAATTAGCAAAAAAAATGTTTTATTTTTAGCCATGGCGGCCATATTTTTTGACGAATCAAAAATCTGAACGATGGAGTTGTATCATATAAGCTATTAATTTATATTAGCTAAAAACTGCAATTTACCCCTATGTTCTATTTTTAGCCATGGCGGACATATTTTTTGACGAAACAAAAATCTGAACTATAAAATTGTAGCATTTATGCTATTAAACAACTGTGCCAAGTTAAGATGCAGTTGGTCTTAGGGTATCAGACAAGTTAATCTTTGAAATTCAGGGGAAAAGTAATGAAAAATTGTACATTTTGTTGTTTTAAGGACAATAACTCCTAAAAAGAAATGGTCCTACAGCTTTGACATGATACATGAAATGTAGATCTTGATGTGCCTAATCATATGCAATTCATTTTTTTTTTAAATATCTTGTATAGTTTTCAAGATATATGGCTAAATATGTGAAAAGTTTTGAAAAAAATCCAGAAAAAGAGCAATAACTCCTACATCAATTATTGGATCTTCTTGAAACTTTCAAGCAGGTGAATCTTGAGATGTTGATCACTTTTGTCTTCATCAGAATTTTGATATCTGTAACCATTTTTGAGTTATTAGCTAAAAACTGCAATTTACCCCTATGTTCTATTTTTAGCCATGGCGGCCATATTTTTTGACGAATCAAAAATCTGAACGATGGAATTGTAGCATTTATGCTATTAAACAATTGTGCCAAAGTTGGTTAAAGTTGGATGTATTGTGTCAGACAAGTTAATCTTTCAAATTTAAGGGAAAAGTAATGAAAAATGGTAAATTTTGAGGCTGTAAGGGCCATAACTACTAAAAGTAATGGTTCTTCAGCTTTGAACTAATTACATGAAATGTAGATCATGATGTGCTCAATCATATGCAATTTGAATTATTCAAAAATCTTGTATATGTTTTAAGATATAGGGCTAAATAAATGCAAAATTTTGAAAAAAAAAATCCAGAGAAAGGGCAATAACTCCTACATCGGCTGTTGGATCTTCTTGAAAATTTCTGAGCAGGTAGATTTTGAGAAGCTGATCACTTTAACTGTGCCAGAATTTTGATATCTGTTACCGTTTTTGAGTTATTTGCAAAAAACTGCAATTTACCCCTATGTTATATTTTCAGCCACAACAGCCATGTTCTTCATCAAATCAAAAGTCCGAACAATGATTTTGTGAAGGACCTACTATAAAACAACCCTACCAAGTTTATTTACATTTGGCCATGTGCACGGGTCAGAAACTGATAGAATAATTTATCCGGCTACTCCGGAACTAAGCCCTCTCACTGTTGGAAACCGGACAAAACAACCGCTTCAGTCATGACAAGGTAGGACATTTCTTGATTTTTTACTACTAGAGGCTCAAATAATTCAATGCAAAGTATATCTATTCTAAGGAGAACGGTTATAAGATTTGTCCAGTGTAGTCAATTTTTCAAATTGTTTGTTGTAATTTTCGTGAAAAGCGGACAAACCTGGAATTTTACGATGAAATTTTGAACTATGTGTCAAAGTTTTTAAAAAACAAATAGATTCCAAGCCCCCAAGTGTCAAAGTAATGTATGTATAACACAAAAATGAACAAATAATTACAATCAGGCTGTTTGTTTATTTACATCGTCGAAAGTTCACTAATAATGACGGTATAAGCAGAAATCTGTTGGGAAATGCTCGGAATAAGTCGTTTAGAATTGGGGAAAGTAATGTATCAAAATAGTTAAGTTTTGCCTCGCCTAACACCTAAGACAGATATCGCGAAAGACGAGACTAAACTAAGGTATCGTGATTCATTCCGGCGAAGTCGGCGTTTATAATAGTTAAAGTTTTTGAATAATAAATTCTGTTTTCAAATATCTTGTATACTCTTAAGCTGTTGAACTTTATAAGTGCATAATTCTCTAAAGATCAAGAAAAAGGGCAATAACTCCTATAAGGGTTGTTGGATCTTACTCACAATTACGGTTAGGTAGATCTTGAGGTGCTGATTACTTTTATCTTGCCAGAATTGTTCTATTTGAGTTATTTGCAAAAAACTACAATTTACCCCTATGTTATATTTTTACCATGACGGCCATGTTTGACAACGAATAAAACATTTCCACATCAGTTCTAAGCATAGAATGCTAATAAACAACCATACCAAGTTTGGTTGCTATTGGACTTATGGTGTCAGAGGAGTTAACGTTTTAAAAAGTTTACAGACGACGGGCGCCAAGTGATGGCAATAGCTCACATGACCCTTCTAGTCAGGTGAGCTAAAAATGTTGAAAAACATGGCTGCTGTTGCTAGAAATAAAAAACATAAGAGTAAATTGTAGTTTTTTGCAATTGACTCAAAACGGTGACAGATATCAAAATTCTGATGGAAGCAAAGTGTTCGACACCTCAAGATCTACCTGCTCTGAAAATTGGAATATCTAACCACCCATGTATGAGTCGTTGCCATTTTTCTTAATTTTTTTCTCTCGAATTTTATACTAATTAAGCTCAATATCTCAAAAATTATTAAAGATATTTGAGACATTTAAATTGCATTTATTAAATGTCTGAAATATCTTTAATAGTTTTTGAGATATTGAGCTTAATAAGTTTAAAATTGATAGATAGTCAGCGCAACCCTCGCATTGGTGTCTTAAAGTTAATCTAAATAAAACTAAAATAATAATATCTAATAAAGCTGGTCGTCACATAAAAAAAAACGTTTTACTTCAACTGTGAACAAATAGATTGTGTTATAAAATATGAATATCTAGGAATAAGTTTCCAATCAAGTGGTTTATTTAACCATTCAAAAGAAGAACTATACAATAAATCTCTAAAGGCCTAATTTAAATTGGGTCAATGGCTCTCTGGATCTCCAGCACTTATAAAAACAAATCTTCATTTATTTGACCACAGTATTATATAGGTCTGAAATATGGGGCATATCTTAAACAAACTCAGCTGCTTGTAAAAAAGAGGCCTTAAATATTATAGAAATAATAGACAACAAGAGGCTCCCAGGAGCCTGAATCGCTCACCTGAACTACACCGATACATATATTTTGTAGATATTATTGTGCTTAACCATATGCGATTTAAATTTTTGAAATATCTTGCTTAGTTTTCAAGATAATGGGCTTAATAAGTGCAAAATTTGGCAAACATTACGAAAAAGGGCAATAACTCCCACATCAGCAGTCAGATCTTTTCCGAAATTTCAGGACAGGTAAATCTTAATATCACTTTTGATTCTTGCACAAATTTATATCTGAAATCATTAGCAAAATTAGCAAAAAAAATGTTTTATTTTTAGCCATGGCGGCCATATTTTTTGACGAATCAAAAATCTGAACGATGGAGTTGTATCATATAAGCTATTAATTTATATTAGCTAAAAACTGCAATTTACCCCTATGTTCTATTTTTAGCCATGGCGGACATATTTTTTGACGAAACAAAAATCTGAACTATAAAATTGTAGCATTTATGCTATTAAACAACTGTGCCAAGTTAAGATGCAGTTGGTCTTAGGGTATCAGACAAGTTAATCTTTGAAATTCAGGGGAAAAGTAATGAAAAATTGTACATTTTGTTGTTTTAAGGACAATAACTCCTAAAAAGAAATGGTCCTACAGCTTTGACATGATACATGAAATGTAGATCTTGATGTGCCTAATCATATGCAATTCATTTTTTTTTTAAATATCTTGTATAGTTTTCAAGATATATGGCTAAATATGTGAAAAGTTTTGAAAAAAATCCAGAAAAAGAGCAATAACTCCTACATCAATTATTGGATCTTCTTGAAACTTTCAAGCAGGTGAATCTTGAGATGTTGATCACTTTTGTCTTCATCAGAATTTTGATATCTGTAACCATTTTTGAGTTATTAGCTAAAAACTGCAATTTACCCCTATGTTCTATTTTTAGCCATGGCGGCCATATTTTTTGACGAATCAAAAATCTGAACGATGGAATTGTAGCATTTATGCTATTAAACAATTGTGCCAAAGTTGGTTAAAGTTGGATGTATTGTGTCAGACAAGTTAATCTTTCAAATTTAAGGGAAAAGTAATGAAAAATGGTAAATTTTGAGGCTGTAAGGGCCATAACTACTAAAAGTAATGGTTCTTCAGCTTTGAACTAATTACATGAAATGTAGATCATGATGTGCTCAATCATATGCAATTTGAATTATTCAAAAATCTTGTATATGTTTTAAGATATAGGGCTAAATAAATGCAAAATTTTGAAAAAAAAAATCCAGAGAAAGGGCAATAACTCCTACATCGGCTGTTGGATCTTCTTGAAAATTTCTGAGCAGGTAGATTTTGAGAAGCTGATCACTTTAACTGTGCCAGAATTTTGATATCTGTTACCGTTTTTGAGTTATTTGCAAAAAACTGCAATTTACCCCTATGTTATATTTTCAGCCACAACAGCCATGTTCTTCATCAAATCAAAAGTCCGAACAATGATTTTGTGAAGGACCTACTATAAAACAACCCTACCAAGTTTATTTACATTTGGCCATGTGCACGGGTCAGAAACTGATAGAATAATTTATCCGGCTACTCCGGAACTAAGCCCTCTCACTGTTGGAAACCGGACAAAACAACCGCTTCAGTCATGACAAGGTAGGACATTTCTTGATTTTTTACTACTAGAGGCTCAAATAATTCAATGCAAAGTATATCTATTCTAAGGAGAACGGTTATAAGATTTGTCCAGTGTAGTCAATTTTTCAAATTGTTTGTTGTAATTTTCGTGAAAAGCGGACAAACCTGGAATTTTACGATGAAATTTTGAACTATGTGTCAAAGTTTTTAAAAAACAAATAGATTCCAAGCCCCCAAGTGTCAAAGTAATGTATGTATAACACAAAAATGAACAAATAATTACAATCAGGCTGTTTGTTTATTTACATCGTCGAAAGTTCACTAATAATGACGGTATAAGCAGAAATCTGTTGGGAAATGCTCGGAATAAGTCGTTTAGAATTGGGGAAAGTAATGTATCAAAATAGTTAAGTTTTGCCTCGCCTAACACCTAAGACAGATATCGCGAAAGACGAGACTAAACTAAGGTATCGTGATTCATTCCGGCGAAGTCGGCGTTTATAATAGTTAAAGTTTTTGAATAATAAATTCTGTTTTATGCGAACAAGTAATGATACACAATTAATATTGGTATAAAAGATTTGGTATGCAGTTGCATCAGCATGAGTACAGATGTATATCAATCTATTTGTATGTTCTTGCAGTCACGGTCTACTGGCCCTTCATTTGTTTTTGCTGATTTGGTCAATTTTAATCTTTTTTTCTTAAGTCTGTTAAACATGAAACAGTTATGGGACACCATAAATATTTGGTACTAGTATGCATATGCATTTAGCATCATTGCATATCAATTTCAATAACAACTGACCTTACTCCAACAGAATGTTAACCTATAAGAACCATCCGAATATGAATCAATTTACCATCACAACTAATGGAATAACTAAATTACTAAAACAATTTTACCAATATAAAGCCCAGGGACAAGGTTACATATTGAGAATTCTCAAAGAATTGCAAAACATTGCATCAATTCCTCTATATATGTAAAGTTCCAGCTAACTGGCGCACAGCTGTGTCACCAGCCTACATAAAAGGATCTCAAACCAAAGCAGAAAAGTATCCACCCATATCCCTCACATCGATATGCTTTAAGATTCTAGAAGACAGTATAGACAGCAGCATCACAAATCATGGAGAATGAAAAAAACCTCTTTTACCTTCTCCATTATGGATTTAGACACATATAAGCCATTGATAGAGACCAAACTGATATAATTGGTTGACGACATATATTTAAAATCTACAAGACTAGAAACAACCGAGCATACTCATTACAGACCTCGCAAAGGCATTTGATAAACTAACACTTGCTTTCTCATTAATTCAAGCATTATGACATTGTAAACAAAACCGTAAAAATGGACCCCAAGCTGCCTATCAGAAAGTAAACAGTTCGCAGTAATACTAGTGGATAGAGAAACATCTGATTCAGTCAGAGTTGACACTAGTGTCCCCAAGGTTCAGCATTAGGACTAAGACTTTTATCTTCTATATATACCAACGACCTACAGTCTCGTCTTAGCTCCACAATACGCTTATTCACTGATGATACGATTGTATTTATACCTGCCAATATCAAATGCTTAAGATGCGGAAGCATAACAAGAGGACCTTATTCAACTAGACCAGTAGGAAGAGGACTGGTGCATGAAGTTCCACCTAGATAACTACACAGTCCGAACTATCACCAATAAAAGAAAAATTAAATTATAGAGCCAAACAATCAACTTCGTGGTCATAAACTAAAAGCATAACTAGCAAAATATCTTGGACTCACCTTCACAAACAAACTACTTTGGCAAGAGCACATAAACAACACCTACAGTGTATAACAAATCTAACAAAACCATCAGCTTCCTAAGCAGAAATCTGATATCATTAATTGATATGAAAGAAAAAGCATATATTTCACTTGACAGGCTCCTAGTTGAAACAGCCAGTACTGTTTTTAGTCATATAAACAGTGCAATAAAAATCAATTAACCTGTACACCAACAGTTACAAAGAAAGATCCAGTGTATGCAATATCATATACAGTGTAAATTGGTAACCCCTACAAGACCGTAGAAGGGACTCGAGACTCCTCATAATGTATAAACTAAAACTCAACAGGCTAACACCACACCTGGGAACATTTAGAAGAAGGAACAACAGAGCATTTCAAATAGAAAACAGCAGAATCGATATCAGGAAATATAATATCTTCCCCATAACAGTTCGTGCTAGGAATGCACTACCACCAGACATTGTAGAACTCGACACTATTAAAGCCTTAGAAGCTAAGATAGTGTCCAAGTGAATAACATGTTTTATGTCCCGATTATGGCTGCAATATCGCTGACGGGACATTACGCAAACAACAATCAATCAATGAACCTGTAAATAGTTTTAAACAATTTTTTTTTTTTACTTAGCCTATAACTTTCGATATTAAGGATAAGTAGGCTATGCGCATAGTCAACATATCATAATCTTCGAAACGACGAAGGAGGCATTTGAAAGGCAGAAAAGGGCAGAATTGACAACCACATATGATTCAGCAAAATCCGTTGAACGGATTCAAAGCAGATCTGTGTCCAGAAAAGATGACATACCAAATCCTTCCGTTGTGGTGCGGCGATGGACATTTATTAATATGAATCATATAAATCTCACGGTGGTGGACTAGCACATGAATATCCGTTTTCCATATCCTATGGGCTTATTATGACGTTTTCCAACTTTATTGTGCTTATGTTGTTTTATTGTTCAATTAATAATATAAAATATATATAATTTGCTTGAAAGCAATCAGCAACTGTCACAAAAACCATTGCATGTATAAAATATACATCAGGCAACTTCAAAAATGATGAAAATTCAAAAATTTTCTTTTAGGTGTGTGTCTCGGCAACCTTTGTCCTTGTTTCATTGTTTAACCAATTGACCCAGATTTTCCCTGTTTGATCAGTTACTTTTTAGAACTTATTACCCGAAGCTTGCATATATTTTTATTTTCATAAATAGCCAACTCATATGTGTAAAACGCATTTTTTAGAGCCGAATTAATACGTTTTCCAAAAATTCAAAGCTTATCAAGCCATTTACCAACAAAATAATTCTATCAGTTTCTCCCGCGTGATGTGGTTTCAGAGAAGAAGATTTTTGAAAAGTTGGACGACGGACGCCAAGTGACGGCAATAGCTCACCTGATCCTTGTCAGGTGAGCTAAAAATAATATAACTGATAAAATTGATATAAATTTTGCAAATTCATACTTGGGGTGAATAGCAAGAGTACAAACATTGCAATTTTGTCCGAATTAGGGCGATTTCCTTTATACCTTTATATAATTGCAAGCGTTTTATGCTATTTTCACCGCCTACACCATTGTGAATCAAATTTGTTACAAGATACTTTTGAATGTAATAAGGATTTGCATAATAAAAATGTAATTGCATCGTTTTCCTCTGTTACTTTTCTTCTAAAAACCCTTGGTTTATATGAAACTTTTTTCATTAAAAACTCAGTATATAAGATAAAGAAAAATATCATCGAAAAATTAAGATGTCTTTTCATGAATTCATGGTTTCAAAAGACAGATAACTGTGATGGAAAATTAGATACTTACTTTTCTTTACTTTAAAAATATTTATTTAGAAATGACATACATACATTTAAATATAACATATTAAACAAGAGGATTCAGAAACAAGCACAGGGGGTCGTGCTTATATAAAGCTGTCTCCTGATACTAATTACAACCTACAATTTATCATATATCAATATAACATGCTCTAAATGTTCATAACAAATATATCAAATATATATTATTGAAAGAAAGAAATCATCAATAACGCAAGGTGAATAAAGAAGAATGTATGACCTTATGAAGAAGAAATTACATACAAAGGATACGCATTGATAGTTCTAAGAATGTTGTGCGGTAAAAAAAAAACCAAAGAGGCAAGTAGATGAAATGCAAAGTATGAGTTTAGTTTAGCTTCGCTTTGGCCGGTTGCGAATCTTTTTGATCACAGGTAGTAATGTGTCATATCGTAAAACGTTTGGTAAAGGGATTTTGTCATGGTTTAGTCAAGGGCGTCATGGTTTGTACAAGGGAAATTTGCATAATTTCGTCTGCAAAAATGAAATCATGATTTTTCCGGGCGCAAAAGGCGTTTTCGGGCATTTATAGGGGCAAGATACATTTATACTAAAATATGGCACATGTAAATGATGGAATATACTCGCTAAATCATTCAGGAAAAATAGTTTTGTTCAATTGATAAAATAACATTATTTTATGTTCCAAGCAAAAGTAAAAGCCAGATGTTGCTCAAAAACAATCATTTACTGTGCATACAATCTTTTGACACATTTTTCAGCGTAATTTAACGCTTACAAAGCATGCATCGCAAAAATAAAAAAAATCACTTGTCATGGTTTGTACAAGGGACGTCATGGTTTAGTGTATGGTGGTCATGGTTTGGTCAAGGGATATTTAAAAATGATATTTTAAATCTTATTCAATCATATGAGCTAACAATTATGTTTTAAACCTTAAACCGGTCATATATATATATTACCAAAATAATGCATACTACAAATATACATATCAACCGCTCCTGGAAAAATTATAACAGTATAATTTGTATGCCATTCATAAGACATGTTAGAGTTATCATGATATAATTATTATTATACAGAAATTGCCATATCATGTACCATAATATTTCGAGACTCCCATATTAGATATAGGCATAAGCTGAGACAATAACATCGCTCGAGAAATGATATGGGATTTAATATGGAAACTCAATGTCAAAATAGATACAAAGGTATACAGGAAAACACTGACTAGGCATTAGGTTTAATGCATGATTTTGCTTATTGCCGCTAATATATATACTTAAATCTCTCTACTCCCTATCAATGAAGCTTTTCCTTTCAGTATTAATAGAAGGACATTCCATAACTTAAATGATATTCACTACCAACTGAACTATTGCAAAGGGCAACAGATGAGTGCAGACGTACGTTGGTTTGTCATAGGGTTTTGTTTTGTCTTCCTTTACCGGATTTGACGCACTGAATTGACTGTTGGTAATGCAACGGGTGTGCTATAGCAAGCAGAAACTGCTTACTCTTCCGGAGCACCTGAGTTCATTCTCGTTTCGACTGGAGTTCGCGTTGTTGATTGACATTCAGTTATGGATACCCCATTGGTACATATTCCTCTGCTTCTTGCATATCACAGGGAATATGTTGCCTCATTAATAATATTCATAATCAGTGCAACAGCAGTGCTTATAGTATTAGAGAAACGTTTGCTTCATCCATAATATTTTTTATATTATCATACAGGAGTAGTGTGTACTGTTTTTAGAAGCTTATACAATAACCATATTCATATTTAATTGTTCAATGGTAATCCTGATGGTTAGTATATGTTGTTGGCTTAGTGACGGTCTAGAGCAATTAAAAGGATTTAAATTATTTATAAAAATATATATATTTTATATGCTATTACTGAATGTAACGATTTATATATTCCAAGAAACGATCCAATGATTTTTTCGGGGGTTAAAGATGCGTATTAAGAAACGCGGAAACACAGTATGTCGTCAAACACAATAAAACAGCAGAAAAAACCTAATAATTTGTCCGATCTCCTAACTTAAGAAAATGTGATAAACCATGACATAATGGTATAAACCATGACAATTTTCTGTTCCCTTTACCAAACCATGACAAAATTAAAATTTGGTTTATAAGCACAACTAAGCAGATTTAAAGTTAACACAGTAAACCTTTATCGTCATGTTCAATTCCTTTCAGCTCTCCTCACTATTTGATACTAAAATAAAGGTATTTTTACATATTTTAGAAAAAAATCCCTTGTACAAACCATGACCTCCCTTTACCATACCATGACAAAATCCCTTTACCAAACATTGTACGATATGACACATTACTACCTGTGTTGATTTGATAATGAAATTTTGGACATATTTAAATAATGTGTCGTTTTCGCAGTCATTATGACAGTTGAACCATATAGTAGTACTTCAAGGCGTAAATTTATTGTAAACTGAACAAGGGAATTAAACATTTCGAAACATTGGGCATCATAAATAGGACAACATAAAAGGAAATGGTTTGTTGTTTCTATGCTTCCACATCGACAGTTTGGGGAGACTACTATGTTTCTTATGAACAGATCATAAGGAACTAGAGTTTAATCATAAACGCGCGTGTAGTATTTGTCCCAGTCGTGTCCTAGAATAATAATAATATGGAACTTTTCCGTTTTCGCTTAAAAGTTCTTTTTTAAAAGTTTTACAATTTTTAATGGTGTCAGAGAAATCGTTCCACATATTAGAAGTAAGAGGTAAGAAAGAGTTGGAGTAATGGGCGGTTCTAGTGATAATTTGCGTGAGGTTGTTTGTTTGGCGTGATCCATGAGTATGAAAGTCTTGAACTCGAGCCGGGAGAAGGTTGCAAAGATATTGTGGAGATAGGCTATTTACCATTTTATGAAAAGTTATTAGTTTATGTGAATGTCTTCTGTTGGATAATTTTCCCATTTAGTTGCCGTGTAAAGATTTCCCGCACTGGTAAGCTTTGTCCTTCGGTGACAAGACTAGCTGCATCGAGTTGGGCATTTGCCAGCTTTTGGATTTGTATTTGGGTTAAGTTATCCCATTCAACATCGGCATATTCAAGGATTGGTCTGATAAAACAAAAAATAGATTTTCTAAAGTATATCTATCTAGAGTATATTTGAGTTTCCTCAATATATTTATAAGTTTATAAGCTTTATCAAGTATATAATTTATATGATCATTCCATGTGTTATTTGAAAAATATACACCAAGGTGTTTATGACTCATCACTTCTTGGATTCCGTGTTCGTTCTTTTAAGCACAGGGTGGTTTGATTTTATAATTTTTGGACTTATAGTTTTGCGGGTTGAAGTTTACTTACCAGTTTTGATACCATTTGTGAATTCTTTTGATTAATTTCTTGGTAAAGGTCTTTATCCCAGGTAATATACATTGAGAGTCAATGATATTTCAAGAACGGGAGGGTCATCCTGTGGCTCATAGACACATTTTCTAGTTTGTTATATTTTGTGTCAGACAATACCGATAAGAATGCTCTGTTGGGTACCATGTGAGCTAAACACGCTTCGTGAAGTTTTGTATTTGTTTGTTAGACAATACCGATAAGCATGCTCTGTTTTTTGTGGGTTTTAAGTGTTATTTTGATTTAAACCCTTTCATTTTTCCTTTGAGTGCTTCAACCGAACGTAAAATATCCCTAATTCATTTCATTATTCAAGACGTTTGGTTTATAACATTTTTATTAAAAAACGAATGAGTATTTAATCATAAACATACAATATTGCATAGAAAATAAGTACACTTGAGAAACCATACAATGTGTACATGAAATGATCACACCACATGAACAATTTGCTTCTTTGAGCATTTCTTATTACATTGGATATGCAAGGGTTCCATTTCAACAACAAAAGCTGCATCTGAAAAAAAGATAATTGGTCAGTGCTAAAAAATACTTGTATGTTTTGAAGGTATTCATATTTCGGACATTGCATGCATTTAAAGGGGCTCGATCTGCTATCTTATAATAAGAAGAGATGCATAAAATTGCATCTGTATTTAGAGAGTGTGGACAAATAATAAAAAAATCTTAGTCCTTATGGTTTTTTTTCATACTATAATTCTCCAAAATATATTTTAGATGAAAATGGTCACAAAATGGACAAAAATGGCTAAAGAAATAGACATCTTGTAACGTTTGAAGCAAGAGAAACCGCACAACAACTTATGATTATAGAATACTGGCGCTACTAATGCATGTAACATGTAAAGATACAACGAATGTGAACACTCCGAAAAAAGTTAAGTATAACTCTTTAATTAATTAAAAGATGTAGTCATCACTTCTTTACATTACCTCGTCTCTCTCTTAGTTTATCTGTCAATCTTTTCTTCCTTTCTTTTTGTTTCTTATTGCATGGACAGTATCTACAGCAGCAACAGCATCCTATATTCAATGAACGATACCTATAACATATAAGCACTATTATTTGTAACTTATCACTTTGATGTCAACAAGATCTAGCAATCTTGAGTTCTGAATTACGACAGGACACTGTTTTGGAAATGTTCTACGTGTTGATTGTTTAACTTCAGCACTTATAAATCAATATTTGCGTGGGTGGTTTTGCGAATTAAAGCAAAATATAGCAAGGGGTGAGAGCAAACTTTATAGTACAAAACATAACTATCTATATTGTGAGTAAATTTGGAAACGCCGACATGATTGCACAACATACCTAACATGTTCACCCCTACCCACCTCTTCTCTTTTCCAGTTGCAACCAGAATTAGTTCCCTTGATTTACACCCCGTACTCATTTGCTGTTCATTCTATCATGCGTTTTATCATCATTGCCCTGTTATCATAACCTATATAGTGTTGCTGGTGCGTCAATCATCCCATATTACTCATCATCACTTCATGTACACTGCCCTTATATTACCTGTATAGTTTTGATAGGGCGTAAAACACTAGCTAGTTCGCCATGCAATTTTTGCTATATCAGGGAGAACATGAAAGAGGTGTAATATTGAAATCAAAATTAAAATAGATATCCATGCAATAGATTTTGCTTTGCTTCAGGCGCGTTTTATCTATTCAAAAATCTCCAGAATGAGCCCTACACAAATGATTGAAAATGTCAAACATCACATGTATATGAAGAGCATCATACAATTTAACTAAAATATGCCAAAATTATGACAGATCAACCTACGACTTGAATAGGAAGAGCGTAAGGGTTTTAACAATTTCGCAATTTTCACGGACAATTTCCTAGATTTTTTAAGATAAGTATAGACGCGAATTTTTGCCTATAACAGAATGTCCTTCGGGCATAACCCCAGTCCAGAACTACACAACAATAAATATTTAAGTTTGGTAGAAGGTTTTGATTTTTAACGAAATTCCCATTTAAACAGTAGTAAACTTTATAATTTATTTAAACTATCAATCTATATATTTTTTTAGGTGATTTGAAAATTGCATTGCATACTCTCTCGAACATAGGACACCACAAGCATAATCAAAGCACTAAAGCGTTTAAAGGCAAGCGCAATATACAAGAACTATAAACAATTTATTCTCTGTTAAAGTATATTGTTCAAAATGTTTGCGAATTATTAATTTTGGTGAGCGGAGAAAGGATCGTCATGCAGATGCCCTCAAAACACAATTGCACACACAAGACAGGTATCGTGTAAAAACGGTATCGATTGAAACACCCCTTCGATTAAAATGAACTCGTCCCAATGATGTGTATTTTGTACTGATTTTATGAATGGTGAAGCTAGAATCTGAATCCATGCATTGACCAATCAAATGAGAGAAATATTTATACGAACCAATCAAGTAATAGATGAATACATAATGTATATTCTATCGCCTTTAACTAAAAAGTTCGTCATGAAAGATGCAAAGGAATAAATAAAACTTGTGCCGGTCATATAAAATGCCAATAAAAATTGAGATTTATAGAAGTGTATATCATGTTAACAAATATTGAAAAGTAATATAGAAAATAAAGCATTTTATTCCAGTCTGGATGCAGGAAAATCACTCCATCTAGACAGAAAAAAAACGCGAAAATCATCACTACTCTACAGACTCCATAAGGCTTCGCTGGCGCTTGCCTAAAAATAATTGAATTGAAATGGTCGAAATGTTGAAAATGACTTGATATCAACCGAAAGTAAATTCTCAACATACATGACATAGTACAAAACCACCAGTTATGACAGATATATAATGACAAATTGAAACAGTATGATTAATTTAATGTCAGATTAAATGTAACTGGAAGCGCATTTGATTAAAAAAGTTATTGAAATGGTCAAAACCTCGCTGAACAAAAGCTCCGGACGTAGATTCATTAGGCGGAAATGAACTTGCTTTTACTTTTTGATTTTATTGTTAAGGAACAATTAATACAGAAGGTAAAAACGTGGAAGCGTACAAAATGTATCTGTAACTCGACAGTCCGTAAAAACGGTGTTTGGATTAAGATATACCACATAAATAGACTGATTTTAAAAGATTGCTTAATCGAACAAAAAATTATTGTTTTGTAGCTAAACCCTCGGCTCTCCATGAACCAGGTTGATAGTGGTATTCAGATTCTTAAATTGGGCCATAGCAGAGCAAGCACATGAGGACACTGGTTCGCTTTATAGGGTTGTAATCGAGCGCGGGTTTGTCAGGTCATAATAAGAAAAAGTCTGACCGCTGACCATATAGTAACAACGTTTGTAAAGTATATCACGCTTTGTGGACTTGCAGACCCCTTTGTGGAGCGACATCAGTTTAATACATATGGTTGATTGTTATCCATCTGTCTCTCTATTTTCAGTGACCTTCAGATTTTTTGTTCCTTTGAATTCATCTCGACCGTATATTTCTAGTCATCATTTCATGTTCATTTAAACATCATTGGGGAGTGACCATTTGATTTCTATGGGGGTTGGGGCTATGGATATTAGCGCGCACATGTTTTTTTTACTTTTTAAACTTACTATGGAGTTTTTAGCCAAAAACACCATGCTGCCATTTTTTTAAATAAAGCACTGTCGTGCCTTTCTATTTCCTTACTTTTGGAATCCTGCCTGTTTACTTCGAATATCACCATTGCCCCCCTCTAAAAGTCAAAAGGTTGATTTCTTATCATGTTCATCGTCTTGACATAGCCAAAGTCATGTAGCCATTCGGTTAAACACGGACTAAATTCTGTAACTGAATAACTGATCGACAGACACTCATGCCGAGAATCTTAATCGACAAATACATATATTTAAATACTCAAAATAAAAAATAATAATAATGACGCCAATATTAAAATTTTTACACACTTGATAATAGCAATTTGTATAAGGTAGAATGCCATGATTCCTGCGATGAACTGGAAAAACATGATAATAGCCTGTTCCTGGAGCTCCTCGGGCGTGACTGAAATAAAATACATACTCCAATTAGTTGATGGTTTCTGCTTTGAGCATACAATAATGTACATATACAAAAATGAAAACTATAGTTCATGCATTTTAATGCCATTAGTGTGCACATGTGATGGGTCTTTGATCACTCAATTACGCAAGATCGATAATATCTCTACTGTTGACCTAAAATGAGGTATAGTCTATGGAACGACAACAGATATCTTGAAATTCAGAAAACATATTTCTTTACGATACAAATCCTCTTAAGAAGGCCTAGTACTCCGAAGCAATGGCATGGCCGCTTTGTCAAACAGAGCGACTAGGATGTGTGCCAAAGTTAGTTGAATGAGGATATCCCTTGCATGCTGAGGTCAGAAAACCTGACCGAAAACTATGGTGATGAAAAATGCAAGCGTTCCATGCACTGTCAATGTAACTGCTATGTGTTTCTATTAAATTATATGCATATTATTTAGACCTTGGGCCGATTGCAGAACGACGTGCAGCGCCTACTGGCCTCGTGTCAAAGGCTACTGGCGGTTTTCAATTGTGGTTTTTCTAAATTACCGCTTGTTTAAGGGCTGTGTCGCGTACACTTTTTCCACAGCTCATTATTTTCTATTCTAAACGAATATACAAGTGGCGTCCAGGTAGTAGGCTAAATTGTCAGTGGGCGTCGCAACTTTACTCTATTGATAAAGTGTCCCATTCCCATTGCTTAGGAGTGAAGCGACAAATAAAAATAAACGACGGTGATTTGGAAATGTGTCTTATTGAAAAAAATTATGCACTTGGAATATTTTTAGCACCCTTCATATCTGTGATTTTCAACTATTAAAACTAAATTTTTATCTTAACGATTTTTAGTAATTTACATTATAATGTATGATTTAAAAGGGTGCGAGTGTTCGGTTAGAAGAACAATTTTATTACAAATAAAATAATGGTAGATAACGCTTCAACAAATCAGACGCCTATAGCTGGCATTCAAAAGTACAACAAAATTATATTCAATAAATTTTGCTACGCCTGTCGTGCGTAGTCTATCCAAGACTCGTCAGATGTGCTCTGCCAAAAATATTGAAAATGCCAAAAACTACATGAATATGAAGCTCGTAGAACAATAATTACAAAATTGCTGAACTCTAATTATAACAGAGATCAACCTATTCCCGAAGTAGAGTGAAACTCAGAGTTTTAACTTTTTGAAATTAACAATTTATTACCTTTGCATGGTGTGTTTTCAACACAAAAATGTTGATGCCGTAGCGGACTAACCACGGGGAATTAAAAACTCCACCAGCAACGTTAATCATCACGGATGTTAGAAATAAAAAAGGCAACAAAGTTCCAGGCAATAAGTTTTGCTATGCCAGACGTGTGTTTCGTCAATTGAAGACTCGTCAGAGGCGCTCTACCAAAATTATCGAAATTGCAAAAAAAAAATAATACATGAATATGGAGAGCAAAATATGCCAAACTTGAGCCAAATTATAGCTGAGATCATTCTTGGCCTGAGGTCAAGTGTGAAACCAAAGGTTTCAGCAGTTAGATACATCTATGAACAATTCAATAAAATGTCACAATGAGGTTGTTTCGGACCCAAGATTGTGACTTGCTAGTTTACTCCAAAGCAGCGCATATTCGGCTTAATTAGGCTGAACATAATAATTATGAACTGATGATGAAGTGGGATGGGTACACAAAGCCAATGGTGTCAACGGGATTAAACTGCCACTGAAAAATAGAGGGAAGGGTAAGATCGGGCAAATAAATTTAAATGTACAATGAGCAATTGTCCACAATTTATTTTACCGACTTTGGCAAACATCCTAGTAGTTCTGTGGATAAAACAGTATGAACTAAAGTTAGGTTCTGAGTAAACTTATACTTTTGCAAAAATCGTGTCTTGGAACGGGCATTTAACAAAAAAAATAGTTGAAAAAAAGGTTTTATGGCACCAAACCAAACTCTTTTATTGTAATCTGTCATTCCGATAGAAACACAGAAAGAATAACACGGCTGTGCAACCCGACTAACAAAGTGCGGTAATCATCTCGGAACAAAATACAGACACTATTTGGTCTTTTGACTTTCTACAGGTTAAGTTTTTATAATTATATAATGTATTGCTTTTTCAATATTTTTGGTGGAGTGCCACTGATGAGTTTTGATTGAACAGGACGCTCGTGAGGCGTAGCAAAATTTATTGTCTGGATCTTTGTTGTCATTTCAATATTAGTTTTTTCTTCGGAACGACCAACTTTTCATGTTTCAGTCTGACATTTTTCTCACTTTTTGGTATGGATATTGATACGGTTTACTCACGTATATCATTCTCACAGTAAACACCTTCCCATCCATACTGGCATCCATAAGAACAACTTCCGTTACTCCTATCACAAAGCTGATAAACACAATAATGACTACAGTTAAAGGCACAATCCACACCATACGATCCTAGAGGACATACTACAAAAAAGATTACACGATCCAAGAGGATATACTACAAAATATATTACACGATCCTAGAGGATATACTACAAAATATATTACACGATCCTCGAGGATATATTACAAAATATATCACACGATCCTAGAGTATATACTACAAAATATATCACACGAACCTAGAGGATATACTACAAAATATATTACACGATCCTAGAGGATATATTACAAAATATATTACACGATCCTAGAGGATATACTACAAGATATATTAAACGATCCTAGAGGACATGCTACAAAATATATAACACGATCCTAGCGGATATACTACAAAACATATTACACGATCCTAGAGGATAAACTACAAGATATATTAAACGATCCTAGAGGATATACTACAAAATATATTACACGATCCTAGAGGATATACTACAAAATATATTACACGATCCTAGAGGATATACTACAAAATATATTACACGATCCTAGAGGATATACTACAAGATATATTAAACGATCCTAGAGGATATACTACAAAATATATTACACGATCCTAGAGGATATATTACAAAATATGTTACACGATCCTAGAGGATATACTACAAAATATATCACACGATCCTAGAGGACATACTACAAAATTATATTACACGATCCTAGAGGACATACTTCAAGAGGACATACTGCAAAATAGATTACACGATTCTAGAGGACATACTACAAAATATATTACACGATCCTAGAGGATATACTACAAAATATATTAAACGATATGGCCTAGAGGATATACTACAAAATATATTACACGATCCTAGAGGATATACTACAAAATATATTACACGGTCCTAGAGGATATACTAAAAATCATAACAAAGCAGCAGTTTGTTAACTTTATGAGTGATTTTTTTTTCATATGTGCGAAAATGTTTTGGACGGGATTTGGTTCAGCGTGTAGTAATGTTTTGAACATTATAGGATATTGATCAAGGGTGCTACTCCGGTACCATTGTTAATAAAATGTCGAATATGAAACCATAAAAGCTACTGTTATAAGTGTTTGTAATATTTGAACCATGAGACTAGTTTTGCTAAGTTTGAATTAATCATCATGTCGTATTGCTATTGGTCCTTTGCATATTAACCTGTGGCATTGTTGTAGTAAATGGCGCTCCACACCCATTCGACGATGTGTACAATGTAGTTGCATATAATGAATGGATTGTATTTTCACTTGCAGATGCTAGATACAAGTAATTCGTCCTTCCAGTGTATCTCAAAATAATCATGATAATAGCTATGATTCTTAACATCAAGCTAATGAATATTGCATGTTCTCTCATTCAACTATCTACCAATGCAATTGTTTTCATACCAGATGATTCTCAGCTATTTTTGTAGTTCCTTCCTTAGTATGCAGCGTTTGGAATTTTTATTGAACGAGTGTTATCAATTAATGTGTTTCTATTTACAGTGACATATCAAAGACTTGTTACATAAAAGTCATCATTAATAACATGATTAACATGTTTATGAACGACAAATATACTGAAATATATTATACCTGTTGTGCAGTTGTCCCCTGTGAAACCATTCGGACAAAGCTTCAATGTTTTTGTTGCATTACTAGCACCATGTGAATTGTATGTTCTGCTCGATATATTACTGAAAGTGCCTATAAATAACACCAGATATTAAGTGGAACATTGTGATTTTCATTAATAAAAATTGTTTTAGTTGTCTTTTGAAATTTAAGGTTACTTTGGTTTGAATAATACAAACTCAATTATTGATGAAAATCAAAATCCAAAGCAATAATTTTGTTTATATTCGGTTATCTCCGTCGAAACATTTTTTTTATTTGACCTCGCATATTACAAAGCTTAATTGAACGTTTGATACATGCATAAGACTTACATTACAAAATCCTTTTTCTATAGTTTAACACGCAATTGCTAGTGTTAATCTAGTTCTGCGTTGTTTTAACTTTATGATATATTTCAATGGAATCTTAAAATCATATTTTAACGTTCAGGTTAATATATTTGGTTTCGAACTAACTGGGCGACTAACTCAACACGAGTAGAAAAAATGAAAATCAAGATAAGATGACTGCAAAATGTCTCAATTGAAGCTACAAATTTCTTAGTTTCAAGTTGACATTTCTCAATTCTAAGTTGACATTTCTTACTTCCAAGTTCTTCAAAGTTGACATTTCTCAGTTCAAAGGTCTTCAAAGTTGATATTTCTCAATTCAAAGTTAACAATTCTAAATTCCAACTTGGAACTGAGAAATGTCAACTCGGAACTGAGAAAAAATTCTTCCAGTTCCAAGTTGACAATTCTCAGTTCCATATTGACATTTCTTAGTTCCAACTTGGGATTTCTCAGTTCCAACTTGGGAGTGAGAAATGTCAACTTTGAAGTAAGAAATGCCAACATGGAAGTAAGATATGTCAACTTGGAACTGAGAAATGTCAAAAGAGACTTAATATTTGTAGTTCCAATCGTGAAGGGTGAAAGAGCTAATGGTACTTTCGGTCTTTCGTAGATGACCCCCGGTAAAAGTAATAGTAGCCACAATTCCTAAATATATGTAGAAATAAGTTATACTGTAAACCAACTATTTTTCGCAAGCGGTTTATATTCGCGGATTTCGCGAGCAACAGAAATTTGCGAAAATAAATCGTCGCGAACTAACTAATTTACGAAGTAATATAATTGATTTTACGAAGAATTGCGAAAAAAACATAAGCGAAATTGTCCTCTGATTCTGAAACGCGAAAGACAGAAGTCGCACAAATAGATTGGTTTACAGTTTTATTGATTGTAACAATTAATTTTAAAAGTCAAAATATTAAAAACAAACCGATCTGAATCCTTTTAAATACATATTTACTTAGCCATTCAATACCACAATGAACCATCACGATTTAATTACAATATATCACTTTTACATGTATTTATGGAGATGGAATATAGATCAAAGATTAATAAATGATTGAATTAATGATGACAAGCTTACCGTGAGCTGTCAACGCCGTTCCCACCAGTATAAGTATGGTTATCACATTCTGGTTTGGCATCAGTCATTTACTACTGAAATGGAACCAGATAAAACTTCCATTAAACAATTGATACTATCGGCATGTCGTTTTCTACTCTGGCGTTCATAGCATAAGTGGAACCATAAGGCGTTCAATGTGCTTACATGTAGTCATGTAAGTCTAAATCTAAGCTTTGATACTATACCCGTTCACAGTTTCACCCTGGGATGTATGGGACAACAATAAGACGATAATTAGAACCTTGCAAACAGATGACCTTAATCATGTGCAATAATAGTTTATGACGATATAAACGTAATTACTGGCAGGTTAAACAATAAGCAGTAATAAATGAATATGTACTAATATTCACCCGAAAGTAAACTTGTAATTATCAGTAGAAGTAATTACAAGTTTATTGAATTTATGTTATTGTCTATTTTCTTTTATTGCATAAAGTGGTATACTTGTAAAATAACTAATATTGAAATTGCAAGTTTTAAGTAGGGATCCGGAAGTATAAACTTGTTCCTTATTTTTGCGTTCAAAAGGACAAAATATACCTACTGTACTTATCAAACGACATGTTGGTGTTTTTTTAGTTTTAACATTATGATTAAATGTCCTATGATTTTGGAGGTCACGTGAAAGGGTGTGATTTTAGCCTTAAATCGGCTGTGCAAAAAAAAAAAAACCGGAAAAGCAGAACTTAAAACTTACGGAATTAAAGAGGAAAATTATATAAAAAAAATAAGAATTTATTATATCTAGGTTCTGCTACGGTTTAGTTTTGAATTCTGTATACAGTCTTTTCTACACAATAAAGTTATTTTAAGGTAAAGCTATTCAGGAACCTTAAAAATCAAAATTCACGGAAGGCAATAGGCCCGCAAAATGTAGATTACTATGTCGCATACAAATGTCTATGTATGGTCGACATTTAAAAATTAAATCTTTATGTAAAGTTTTTGGAATCTCCCTGAAATACATTTAAAATAAAAAAGTGGTATACCTTTGCTTTTTTTAGCAATGTGATTTTAAACAGATTGTTTTTAAACCATTTTTGTATGGACAACAAACATCTTGAGGCAAAGAATGCAAACTGAACTTTTAAACATGTGCTTATACGTATCATTGTTATAATAAAAGCTATATTTATCAAAATGTTACGCAAATTAATTTCTATCCACACCCACATTATAAACTTAGCACGCACATAATTTGTATAACCCTCCATCATTAATTACCATATTTAACACATGGCATTACTTGTCAGATTAATGCAATAAATGCAAGAAGATAGTAAAATACAAAATATCAGAGATCATATATTTTTTTTAAAAGGTATATATCTTGCTAGATTTTTTCTACATTATTACGTCACCAATTTAAAGGCTTTTTAATTATAGATAGATCTGTCCTATTGATAAAGTATAAAACATTAGCTAATAATCTATTCTGGTATATATCATCGCGTGCTCGTTCCTTATTTTGATTAATTAATACACATTTACAGGATGGCTGGCTTTACTGCTTCAGGAAAGCCTACATCGGTTCGATACTGTGAAATGTTTGTTATCTATAAGAAGTTATTATGTAAGTTGTATGTTGATGTGCATTGATATTTCTTGACCTTTTTCATTACTCCAGTGGCATTCAAACTCAAGTGAACACAGCCCTGCGCAGGACTCTAGAGGCGAATAGGTTCACATGAGAATCCAGCTTGTCGTAAGAGAAAATGTATATGAGGTTCTGACGACGTATCAGTGCTCAATCCCCAGAGTGATTAAAGTGACTATGTACCCCTGGTGGTCCTTTTGCGCGAGTGTGTCAAGGTATAATCCGAAAAGCCTGACAGCCGACCATATTGGGCAAACATGTGTGAAGATTGCAAAGCTTCTTGCACATGAAATCTTTTTGTGCACCGCCAAATGTGCACCATTTAATATGCCTAATTTTTCGTCCCACCACTAACTTATATTCCAGTGACATTCGAAATTTACTCACTGTTCCTGTCTTTCTCATCATTCCACTCCACGTTTCTCATCATTATCAGTGCATATTCATCGCTCTTATAAAACCTGTATACATTGTAGTTATTGTTAGGGCGTCAATCATCAACTCATTACTCACAAATTAACACATACTTCCCAATTGTGTTTGAAAAGCTGAGTCTGTGTGCATTAAAAAATACAACGATTTGGAAATTAAATTCTATTTTTCAATTATAACCAGCTCTCAAGGATTAACTGAGCCTGGGGTATATTTCATAATGTCCTTGATATAGCCTCACGTCTGACAGACAGGAAAATATGAACAAAGGATTATGTTGCTCTTCCGTTATCGTGTTCACGCAGGAAGTTTTCCGAACGACTTATCAAATATTGTTAAGGGGAATGACTCTTGCTTGTGGATCAAAGATTTGCAAGCAAGACCACCAAGTCATCAGTTATCCGACACGAATTTTACAAATACTTTTTCAAATTTTTTTTTTGTTGAATTTAAAAACGATGAAAACATAATATTTCTTTCTTTATTGGCAATGCACATGTTCGATATATATCTTATTTGCTTGATTAAGCCTCTATCATCGAATTGTTTTGTCTTAAAATATCTTTCTTTGTCGTTAATTGCCTTAATTTCACGCTTAACCATACATGCCATACAAGGATTTGTAACAAAAAACTTAATAATATACAGACCAGAAGATTTAAGTCAATGTACTTATTTAAATATTAAATTAAAGCTGAATGTAAAATCATACCAACTTACTGCGTAATCATGTAGAAAATTAAATTTAAACAGAAAAATATAAAAAAGAGAAAGAAATATTTAATTCCAAATCATAAGTACGACAGTAATGACAATACAACCATATTAGCTCTATCAAAGGTTTTGTTTTCCAATATAGAAGAATTAGGATATCATTAGTTCCAATCAAAGCCAGAGAGGATTATTAACAGTATCGATCCTACCATTAACGTTGATTCATCATATTTTCTTCTTATGAAAGCTTTGAAATATAGATTCCGATTTACTAGTCATTATTCTTATGACCAAATACATAGCTGAACATGGTAAGCTGATTAACATAGAAAAAAAAGACGCAATCAGACAAGAAAAGTCAAAATAAAGTCTGTCAGCGGATATCCAAATAAAACAAACTAGTTTTCTGGGGGATTTATAAGTATCAGACACTTGCAAAGTGCAAGTCTACAACTTTTATTCAGTTGGAGGAATAAAAAGCCAAAACCATCAGTTCCCAATCATGAAGCGCAAATTCGGTGATATCAGTGATAACAATAAAGTGACTACAAAATGAGTGAGTGAGAGTGAGTGAGTTGGTGGTTTACACCCTTGCAACACAAAATGAATATGAAATGATAATGAAATGAGAAGCGTGATGATTGGCCGAACGGGTTTTGAATCCTACTGGAAAAAGAGGGCTGAGCATGATCGGGCATAGGGATCAAGGTTCCTACTCTTACCGAGACCTGCAACAGTTTTCTTAAACTTGGCGGAACGTGATAATTTTCACCACACGGTTCACCACTTTAGTTTACGGTGAGGTTTTCAGATTAATGGTTTGACAACTGTAGCAAACAAGACGACAGGGCTACCCATTTAACCACCCGAGGCCCCGATCAGAATACTTTGTGTTGTTTAGTGGACATTTACTGACAAGCCTAGCGCTGCTGAGGTCATATTCGCCACCCGAATTTAGTTAAACCAAAGGAACATTTTCTTAATTTGATTTGATACTGCTTTTTCTTACAATCAGAGCGAATCAAGCCATATCAGAGACAAAATAAAAAGTATTATAAAAAACATGAAATAAAAATATAAATTAAGTGAACATTGAAATGAAATGGGAATTTAAGCCAAAAGAGTGGCTTACGTTGTGTATTTATCTTCTAATCACAATTTCTATCGAATCGAGAAGCTTGGACTCTACTCCCAACAAACCTTAAGCGACATGAACAAAAAGTCCAAGTGCAATATCGAATTGTACATCGATGCCTTCATTAACGACTAAATTTTTCCGAGTTCCGCATCAAACTCAGTGAAGCGAGATGGAATTATCAGATGATTTTAAACGCTTCGTAATTATCAACAATTAAATTTGCTCCGAAGGGAATACCTTTCTTTCATTGTATCAGTTCTCAGACGGTTTTTAAAGCGAAGAAATCACTTATTTTGACAAGACCCACTGTTACATTATTTAAGAAAAGGCAGAGTACCTTGGAGTCGACTGACACAGCTATAAAAACACAGGACGTTCATGTTTCCTGTCCCCGTCACAGAAGTATTGAACATCAATATTTATATCGGGTAATTATAGTCAAAAGGTCTGCCACTGTCGATATTCTCTCAGTGAACATCCAAACAACCTGTAAATTTTGATAAAGACTGTCATATAATAGAACATTTCTTGAAGTGTTAGTAGAAGTCCGAAAAAAGGAATTCAACTGGATGCTTTCTAAAGGACCAATTTACCTGAAACACAAATAGAGCAATAACTAACTAACTTACTAACCCCAAGAAGGGTAGAAGGAGAAGTTGAAGACTGTGATGGTTCCGAGTTTGTTGAAGAAATCAATAGAAATGTTGGGTTGGCCCAGGTTTCATTGCCCTAAACTAGACCACCTGTTGTCGATCGCTTATCAGCGCTACATATTTTACAATGCAACAGAAGATCATTTCATCATTGCCCCAAACTTCTTTCTTCCATTTCTATCTTAGGGTCCGGTAGTAACACCATTTTGAATTAGGTAATTGAGTTTATGAACACAGGAGACAGACATGACCTAAATCAATCGTTAACCATATCCGCTGATTATATTTTTAGTAACGAAAACTACCTTACTAGACAAATGTTCTTACAACCTTGTCTAAATGTTCTTACAATTAATTTGTAGTAACGAGACAAATGTTCTTACAACCTTGTCTAAAAGACGACCAAGGAGACAATGGCGCCTTGTCATTTTTTTCACATGCCATTGAGAGGTAACCTACTTAAAATATGCATTTTTCTTGCTAATGCTCGATATCCCTAATGCTTGATAAGGTTTCCTTGTTAGAACTTTTTGGTAGTGGTACTTTTGCCCATAATTTTGGGTTTTCGGCCTTCCAATGTTTTTTTCTTTCAAATGTTGCTAATGCAAGTTTCTTCTTGAAATATGCCTATTCGGCATAACCAAATAAACCGTATGTATTTTAAGAAATTGGCAAGGTGATTGTTTTGCAAAACATAGGAGCTGTGTTAATCTATAGATCCTATGTAACAAACGAAGTTGTGTAATTTTCGAAATTACAAAACTTAATAGCCATTTAGGTATTTTAATCCCACACTAAAAGAAATATTTTCTATTTGTGTGCTTTAATTTTCAATTTAACGACAAAAGGAGATAACAAATATGATAAACGTTAATAACTATCATTGCATATTGAATCTAAAAGAGAACTTTATACATGAAGAAAACCTTCAGGTATATCCACCCACTAAAACGTATTTTAATAGTGCATTGCAGTCATTCAGCTCTGAACACGAGGATGTGACATTTTAATGCACTATTAAGTTATACATTAAGACTTAAAATATGACTATGTTACTACTTTTTAATGTCTTATATAAACACGAGAGTTTGCACTATGTCACGAATCAGTACATAAATAGCCATCCGCGTGTTGAGCATTTATAGTTTGAAAAAAAAAACAATACCTAACGAAAGACATTCCATGAACTTGAAGCTACGAATACTGAGTAAAGTCAGTAGATGAAGTAGACAGCACTGAATGAATACATCTCAATATTTATAATTAATACGACATCTCTTTCTTCTATAAAAAAAAAACTATAACTATCGGTCCACAGCAGCGCTTTACATGGCGGTAAAGCCAAACAAAAATTGCCAAACACTGATGCCACAAAAATTGTTACAGTCATTCCTTATTAATTAATTTTCAAAACAATTTACAAAACATGAAAATTTTACTCATAAAAGAACTAAAATGGTGGTACTTCCTGTAAAAAGTGGGCGTCTCCCCCATGACTTTTTTTCATTAGGATATGATTTTTATTTCATCCAATCAAATTGCAGTATTTTAATCGAATTATTTATTTAAAAATAAAGGAAAAATGTAGAAATTTTAATGATAAAAGCAGATTAACATTAACTCAGGTCAAATTATTTGAATATGGATACAAAAGAATGGTCTCTGAGAATAGATATTTCCCAATTAAGTGGCATTTTATTGTTATCCCATGATACAGGCATTCAAAAAGTGATCTTTGGTAAGTTTCTTCTTAGTGCCAAAATGAGCTCCTGTGCCATATTTGTATCGAATTAATAAAAACAGTTGTTCAATTCAGAAAAAAAAACATTATTTCATTTTTTCTAAAGTATGAAAAGATGTGCATTTTGGCAAATAATACCCCAAAAATCTGTCCAGTAATTCTTGAAAAAAGGGTAAAAATGGCCATATACCTCAAATTGCTAAAATATACTAGTATGCGTAGTATTAAGAACTTCATTTCTAAAAATTGCTATTTTAGACAACAGAAGCAATTAAAGGCGCACCAAAGTAGCAATCAAATATCGTTAATCCGGAAAGACAAAAGACAAAATCTTTAGACATATAATCATCAAAACAAAACAAATCACAACACAAATAAAAAAACACAGACCAACCAAAACGCGATCACCAACGTGAACTCAGGTTGAAACGAAAGTTAACTCAGGTGCTCCCTAAGACCAATCATTTGCTAAAGCACATCAGTCACTCCTGTGTTAATAATTTGCCTGTCAACCGTGACGCTCTATCAAAGAAGTCACTATACTCCTCACAAGCTCTGGTACAACGAATGAATTGTGATAAACTCCATATACTGGAGCGGACGAAATGTTGCTACTCAATAAGGGAATCCTGAAGTCATACCAGTCAGTTGTCAAAGAGGTTTTTAAAAAGCATTCATTGCGTGTCAATTTCGAGATATAAATTCAAATATAAAGCGGTAGTTTCCTTTACCTCAAATTCTTGGGGATATATGAGATGTAAATAGTCACCAAATCGAGGATTATTTAGTGAAAAGTCATAAATAATATAACGAAATGTTAGATTGAGAAATAATGCAAGTCTGTGATCGTTTTTGTCTAAAATGATTGTAAGAAGACCGCTTCATATGAAGGAAGAAACAAATCAACAGCAACGCGTTTAACATTAACATTTGTTTTTGCTTCGATCCATATGAGTGTATTTTGCAAATAAAGATTTAACATGTGTTTATGTCTAAAATGGAGCATTTTGATGTTTTTGAAGAATTTGGATAATTGCCCATATTCCCTCCGTGTGTGCCAAAAAAAAAACATCAAAAAGTTGACTTTTGTTTTCAGTAATGCTGCTTTCGCCGAGAAGCTTACTGAGTTAGTTATACTAGTTAAGACCCATTGGTCGGTCATCTTGATATTGCCGAAAAAAAATATTCTGCGAGAAAGAAAAGTTTTGCGGGAGTGCTTTTAGTTGCGCCATATCATTTGTTATTATGAAAATCCTTGCATGGTTCTCTCATAGACGAGCTCTTACTATCAAATTGAAACAAAAGAGGGTCACTTATACATAATAAAAAAAGTTACAACAAACAGCTTTTCGAATTAACGTCAAAACTCTAGTGTACTTTACTGTTCTGCAGAAAGATTAACTGTTTTTGTGCGTTGCAATACACCTCTTGCAAGTTTGATTTTAATTACTTAAGTTATAAAGTATGAACATCGGCAGGGCAAACTGATCCAATCAAGTCAAGATATATTGTAACATATATACAATGTAATTCATTTGAAACCGTTTGATCAACTATTGCAACGGGAAGGCCGTAAGACTGTTGAAAGACAAGACGTATCCAATGCTTAAATTGTGTTACTTTAATAATCCAATACAAAAAAAAAAACATCTTAACTGATGTAAAAATGGAGTTTATTTTGTATTGAGAAACATAGATTAACAGTGTGTAAAAATGTTTTACTATTACAAAAAATTTCCAGACAATAAATTTTGCTACGCCTGACGCGCGTTCAAGACTCATCAGACTACCAAAAATTGAAAATACCAAACACTAATGAATATGAACAGCATGTAACAATAATACAAAAAATGCAGAACTAGAAAACAAATTATAACTAAGACCGACCTATGTCTGGACAAAGAAGAACCTTAACAGGGTTTTGATAATAGTGGAATCTAAACGGATAATTTAAAGCATTGATGTGTTCTTCAATACAAAAGTGTTGATGCCAAAGCGGGCTAATCTCTTCGAATTAAAACTCCACCAGCATAGCTAACCATCGCGGATGTTAGAAATTAAGATTACAACAAAGTTGAAGACACTAAATGAATATAGCTTTGATGTGTTCCTCAAGCTTTTACCGGTATTTATTCTAGACTTTAAAGTATTGGATCGGAAAACACAAGCACTCACTCACTCTAGCTAGAAACGTTTTTGGTCATTAAAATTGTGGGGTCTGCTTTGTTGTTGGTGGTCTATTGTGCATCGCCTGGTTATTAGATTTACACTTGCCCAATTGCACTGTTAGTATTGCACTTTTCCTTAGACATATGGGTGGTTCGGCATATATTTTAAAACAATCACTTTTTTAAGGTATATTCAAATTAAATTTTGAGAAACTTATCATGCCAACCTTACTTTATAGGTAATAAAATCTGCTGATTGTATTCCATCGATTGACTATAATGAATGTCATGTTCATATCATCTATAAAGACAACCCAATATCAGCTGCGCCTAATAAGATATCAATTAGAAGTTCCTAAATAAATATAACAAATAATAGACAATAATGGCTTTGAAGAATATGTATCTATTATGTATGAAACTGTTGGTATAAGCTTTCCAGTTTTATGTCATCTGGCCATTCTTTCGAGAGGAAATGATAAGCTGAAGTGGAGGAAAAAATTAATCAGAATATGTACAAGTTAATCAGTAGATTCATCGAGCTGCTGACGTTGTCACAATATTGTAATCAAGAGAAAACGTCTAGCTCATTGAAATGTATCACGGAGAAATATGTAGCTGCCTCATGTAACCAACGAAACTGTTATACAATAACAATGCATAAACTTATCAATATTTCTACATTGTATCTACGACTTTGTATGAAAAAAGTAAAAAGGAACTACTTACAAGCGAGCAAATATTCCATTAAGTTTGAGGTGTAAATACTGTGACAATATGACATAAACTTTATACGTCACAAATCTCACTTTTGAAATAAGCAGAGGTACCAATGGAGCATTTGAATGTCAAAAGTCCGAAAGGGCAGATAAAAATCTAGTAAACCTATAGAACGGTACAAAAAAAACCAGACAACATGAAACACGGAAACACAAAAACAACTGAAAATCAATTAACAACGTTAATGCGCACTCTAGTCGTAACGAAAGTGAACTCAGGTGCTCCGGAAGAGTAAGCAGTTCCTGCTTGCAATAGCACACCCGTCGCGTTGCCAACATTCAATTCAGTTTGTCAAATCCGGTAAACGGAAACAAAACAAACCTCTATGACAAACCAACATCTGCACTCTTCTAAGAGATCAAAATCACTTATTTGTCTGCAAGCGCATGATGGCTTCCGTTAAATCTCTTGAGTAAAAGCATACCAACAGCAAAAAGAAGGCATGCATTCTTTTGCACAGTAAAACATTTTTATACCCCGATGTAAGGGATAACGTTACCGGCATAATCAAGAATAATTGTGTCGTTATGTTTTTGATTTTTTTCGATCATAACTCTTTTCCTTCAGTTGACAGAATAACCCTTTTCTTTCAGTTGACAGAAAAAAGATAAAGATTCATATGGTCGAAGTTTTGTACAACTGTATGACAAAATTGTTGATCATAAGATACATAAAAATCTCTTTTTTATATTTTTTTAATCTGTCCAAATTTATGAATTAAACAAGTGTTAACACTAAAGTATGTCTCGCATGTCGGCACCATCAGAATACCTAGTTATTCCACTATACATTAACTTATTTATTGTTGAAAAAAAACCCACCTTGAACTATCATTCCCCCAAAATAACAATGAAATCTATCAAAGTAATGCAACTTGAAACAAGGTCAAGGTCGAGAGATGAGGATGCTGTTGTAACAGACTAACATTGAGTAATAAGCATTTTAAGTTTTATAAACCTACGCCTTATAGTTCTAGCTTATCAACAATTAATATTGCTATTGCTATGAATTGAAAATTGTTAAAGTCACTCAACCAGAAAATCAAGGTCAATGTCAAGATTCAACTTTGCTAAGCTACTACTGGAGCATATGCATATCGAATTTCATCACCCTAGGACTAACAGTTTTTGAAATATGGAGGTGCTCGCAAAACCTTAACATTGCTATTATATGTATTGAAAATTGTCAAAAAAAACTTTACCGGAAATTCAAGGTCAAGGTCAAAAGATGGGGATGCAACTGTGCTAAGCTACGAATGGGGCATATGCATACAAGGTTTCATCAACCTAGGTCTTGAGATATAGAGGTGCTCATAAAAACTTAACATTGAAAGTTAACGCCGTCACCGCCAGTAAAGTAACACCTATGTCTCGCTCAGCTTTCAGGTGGGACAAAAAATAGAAGACCTACTTTCCTCAATGTCATATGTAAAAGAAGCAAAAGTATTCTAAAGGGGCAATCAAATATCGTTAATCTGAAAAGACAAGGACAAAATCGACACACATAAAAACTCCACAACAAAACAAATTGCAAAACAAACAATAACAAACTTAAAACAACCAAAACGCAATCAGCAAAATGACCTTAAGTCGAAAGTTTTTAATGAAATACAGTTGCAAACAATACATTCTAAAGATGTGTGTTTTGCGAACCCCTTTATTGAATTTAAACAAAACATCTCTTGATGGTCATGAATATTAAATGGTTTGTCGAGAAGTTGAGGAAAAGACATTACAGTACTGTTTTGTTTAATTGGCTGGCTTTCCTTATACTTTTGAGATATTAGATTTCAAATTATATTCAATATGAGGACTCGCAAAGCTGTTGTAGCACCTTGACAAAGATGTCCTGTTAATTCAGCCATAGAAATTTAATATCCTTAAAGACAAAGTCAATTTCAATGACATTTCCTGAAGTCTTTACATTATCACATGTACTGGATAGAGTGAGGTTCTCGAGGAAACTTTAGCGTGACGATTAAGATGCTTCATGTTAAATATATATCACGTCTTACATCCTGCTTCTTTTAATTTATTTGCTTTGTAATTGCCTCACCCCGACTCAAATTCAGATATATTAGCCCCCCCCCCCCAAAAAAAAATAATAAAAATATGTGTGTTTCCGGTTACCCGACCCTACCTATTCTTTCATGCCTTCCCTAACATTTTTTTGCCATTTTTGCTTAAGCGCCGTTAAACTCTAATTCCACTCTCCATTTACTCAAGGTAAAAAAATACTAAACCTTCCTACCTATTTTTTTTTCAGACATGTAATAGAAAACACACATATGAACATGAAATAAAAATTACAACAAAGTTCCAGACAATAAATTTTGATACGTCTGACGCGCGTTTCGTCAATTCAAGACTCATCAGAGGGGCTCTACCCAAAATATTGAAAAAGGAAACACTCAGTCTATATGATTATGAAGAGCATAGAAAAATGAAACCAAAAAAAAATCTAACTGGGAAACCAAATTATGACTAAGATCAACTTATGTCTGGGGTATGAAGGACTTAATGATTTAGACAATTTTGAAATTTAAACGAATAATTTATAAGCGTTGAAGCGTTCTCCAACACAAAAGTGACTGAAAGTGAAAACGATAATTAAGATAGACACAAGGCCAATCGGAGAAACGAGTTTTACTGCCATTGGAAAGAGGTATGGATCTTTCGAACAATTTAGCCTACTGCGGGAGATCCTTCCTGTCCTTATATGAAATGCTCAATCAGGATTGAGGAATGGGATTTTTTAATCACGCTGCACCACTATGATTTGTGATTGTAGTCTGACGATCCGGCTACCCAATTAAACCATCCGGGGCGGTGCCACTCTGTGGGAAAAGCGGCCTGATTCAACAGCAGGTACTCGTTGATATTTTGTGGACTTTAACCGATTTAGCTCTGCTGCATGCCTATTCGCCAACTGGCACCCACACACAAATTAAAGTTGTAATAGCAAACAAATCACGATTAAGCAAATCTAGATTGAAAAGTATAAGAGGAATCTTTAATGCACGGGGATTTCTAATTCGAAATCTCAAAACATAAAGAGCAACACAAATCCAGCGGCTGCTTTAAACAACACAAAACAATTAACCAGAAATCTCGATATTACGTCATACTTGACGTGAAAACACGTACAAACCACAAAGCCATTTTTATTTGAAATTCAAAGTTAAACTTTCGTAAGCTTGATATTTGTGCTAAAAAGTTGTCAAAAAATTATACCGCTATATCTAATGGACTGGTAATGTTTTGTATCAGGAGCCGTCTTTTAGTTTTTCAGCAGATTACGCCATGACTCTTTCATATTTTTATTCATTTTCATTCAGATGTTGTGAAATGGGTGTCACTACACAGACAGATGTATCACACATGAACATCATGCGCAAGTAGAAAATCACAAACATCGAAGATGTATTTTTTACCAAAAGGCTCAAAGAGTATGTAAAGGGGGAAGGTTTTGGGCAGTAGAAAGTAAGACACCACAAGCATCGAAGGTAATGTATTTATTACCAAAAGGCTTAAAGAGTATGTAAAGGGGAAAAGTGTTGGGCAGGTCTGAGGTTTTGATTTTTTTATACTAAAATTAAAGTTTGTTTTTGCCTGAAAAAAAAACGATGTCTCGCCCCGTTCCCCCCAAAGTTCTAATTTCAAAAGGTCCTTAAATCAAAAAACCAATTTAAGGATTAAAATTTTTTGGTAACATGTACTTCTTCATATGGGTCTGTTCCTACAAACTAAGTTTTGTTGAAATCAGTTCAGTAGTTTCAGAGGAGTTGCGCTGACAAGGTGATAAGAGAGGATTTTCAGCAAATTTCTAAGTTCAAAGGGCCGTAACTCCCACAATAATTTGAGGATCAAAATTTCCTGTTAATATGCACAACTACATATGATGTTCTTCCTATATATATACCAAGTTTCATTGAATTTGGTCAGTAGTTTCAAAGGAGTTGTGCTGACAAACTTTGTGACGAACAGACGGACGGACAGGACAAAAACAATGTATTCCCACAAAATTGGGGGGGAGACATAAATATATTACATCAATCTATTTGTAGAATTAATGCGAGCAAGTCTGTCGATTGCATTTAGATCAGCATTAATCTGTAAAGGGCGGCAATATCGAGTTACTTGAAGCAAAATTTCTACCTCTTTAATATCTTTTTACACTGGGTTTATAAAAAAGTTCTATCCCTAAGTTGTTTTACCTTATAAGAGTTAAAATTCTAATTACAAAACTATTTGCCATACGCATGTGCAAATACACACAGCTGCTTTTTTTCCAGACTGAAAATACCTTACAGGTAAAAAGGCCATCATTATCGCCATAGCCAAGCAAAATGAAATAAAAAAAAAATATGATCAAATTTCTAAAAGGAGATTTAATGTCATCACAGTCTACTATCATTAGAATCTTTTTATATAGTTCTGTCACAAATATGAAATTGGTTTACCTCTTGTTATTTTTTTTATTCACGTTGAATCAAATCCCTCGTTATGAAGTTTTTATAAAATTTCAGTGTAGGTTACCAATGCCTATTCACACTGAGAGCGATTGAAATGGTCAGGGAAGTTGCAATGATGTAATTTAATAATATAAGCAAAAAAAGAAATACTAAGCGGGTGATCAGCTATCATAGGACAATAAATAAAGGCAAAATTAAAGAAAACCTTACACAGAACCAACAAGAAATCAAATACCCTTTTAAGGCTTCAATATACGTAAACTGTATTTTCTTCATAACTTTGTACACTTTGCATAACGCTCAAACTATTCCTTGAAACAAACATGTTCATTATCTTTTCAAAATAAAAACCGCTATTTATTTCATTTTACAGAAATTTATAAAATAATTAATAGTAAAGAGATGTGGAATAAATGTTTCTGTTAGTACAAATATTTGTATATCGATAAAAAGGAAAGATAAATTTTGTACGAAGAAAAAAGCTGAAAGGCGAAAATATTTGGAATTAAGAACTAGAAAAAAAATAAAAACGGGTATCAGGAACATGATATTTAATGGTTAAAAAATGACATTTATGAATATGCAAATAGTTTATCAAACCACAACTAACAATGCGAATTTGTCCTTGGTTTTACTTTAACTTTTTACATACCAGATTTTTTCCACAGTTGAACTGTAAAACACATCCCAAAGTTATCCTGGGTTAAATCGAAACGTCATTCACATTTGTTTCATATTCTAATTGATGTTATTATTAATTGATTAACTTCAAATAAAGCTTGGTAGACGTTATTCCAGAATGGAAGTTCTACAGGAGAATATTTCATCAGTTTTAAACCAGATTCATGAATTTTTTATATGTAGTAGAAATCCTTGCTTTGCTTTTTTTATTCCTGAAAGTATGGAGCCGTGCACCTGTATAAACGACGACGGTGATTTGTTTTCCTGAAGGTAAATCTATCGATTAGTTATTGATGCTGTCATATCGGGGTAGAACTGATATCAGAAAGTGATTTGTTTAAGCAGAATAAGCAGACATTAGTAGTATTGAGTGATAAGTTCTATTGGCGCAAAGGGGATATTAATTAGAACGTAATGAGTCTAGTCTTTTCAAACGACCATAAAAAGGTGCATATTTGTGTTGAAATGCTTCTGATAAAGGTTCTTTTATATTAGACAGTTTCATAAAACTTACAAAGGTTTTGCACATATCAAACCTTTATAGAAAGTAAAACAAGTTTAGTTCCGATGTTTTAACCCAATCAATATTGCATTACAGTTTGAATTGTTTTAGTTTTATTTTATGATTGATTTTAAGATGTAAATTATACTGCCTACTATTAAGGTTCTTGGGTATACCGAGAGAGGATAACACTAGAATTGATCCCTGGTAGACGTATGTGATTTTATTTGTAATTAGATCAGTAATTAATCGATAATTGGGCGGCAATTATCAGTTAAAGACTTAAGACAATCGATAAGATTGCATAACTTTAAACCTTTAAATTTCTTTAATGAAACTTCATATGTGTATTTTGGAAAACTGTCTCAAATAAATGCCTTATAATGCTAAAATTTATAGACCATTTGTAGACTATTCAACTGCACTACCTTTTACAAAATAAGATAAAGCCCAATTGAATTCACATAAAAGTCTAGATCATGCCTTTCGAAAATGAACCTCTACATTATGATTTTTGTTGCAAAATTTTATCCCCAAAAAATGTATGCCATTAACTTTTTGACTTGAAGATTTTTAGTGCTGTCGTCCCTTCCCCCTTTTCTCTTATACTTCATTTAACATCCCATTATTTATAGAGATATTATTATCATGATAATGACCTAAATCGTGTCTTATTGACACATAAAGCAATCTTCATTCACGATTTTGTACCAGAACCGCTACTTTGTGGGAGTTTGGCGAAAAAACTATAATAACACATTAAAAACCTAAATCGTCGATAGGTGTGGACACTTCCTCTTAAGGGAGAGGAAAGTCCAAAATATAACGAGCTGGAAAATCTTTGTTGTGTATTTTGTATTGTTCACACATGCATATATGTTCTGTATTGATTAACCTGTAACTCTAAATATCAGCGAAGCCTCCAAGTCAAAAAAGTGCCTGAATAGTACCTTGAAAATTGTAAGGGTAGAACCAACAATGTTTTCTTCCTGTTATTTAAAAGTCCAGTGCCTTAACCTCTTGGCTACCTCACTCCACTATCATGCAGAAATCACCGTGAAAGATAACTGACGGTGGTATATCCTGAGTTTGACTACAAGCAGTGCGATCACTGTGAAAGATAACTGACGGTGGTATATCCTGAGTATAATTACAAGCAGTGCGATCACTGTGAAAGATAAGTGACAGTGGTATGTCCCGAGTTTGACTACAAACAGTGCAATAACCGTGAAAGATAACTGACGGTGGTATATCCTTAGTTTGACTACAAGCAGTGCGATCACCGTGAAAGATAACTGACGGTGGTATATCCCGAGTTTGACTACAAGCAGTGCGATCACCGTGAAAGATAACTGACGGTGGTATATCCTGAGTTTGACTACAAGCAGTGCGATCACTTTGAAAGATAACTGACGGTGGTATATCCTGAGTTTAACTACAAGCAGTGCGATCACCGTGAAAGAAAACTGACGGTGGTATGTGCCGAGTTGACTACAAGCAGTGCCATAACTGTGAAAGATACCTGACGGTGGTATATCCCGAGTTTGACTACAAGTAGTGCGGGTTAAACCATTCCGAATGGCGAATATGCCCACGGCAGCACTAAGCTTTGCGGTCGAAGTCAACTAACTACATTCAGAAACCTGACATATCAGGTCAGACCGCTTTGCCCACAAATTGACTTGAATGTTGGGCCCAGGAAGTGAAAGATAACTGACGGTGGTATATCCTGAGTTTGACTACAAGCAGTGCGATCATCGTGAAAGATAACTGGCGATGGTATATCCTGTGTTTGACTACAAGCAGTGCGATTACCATGAAAGATAACTGGCGGTAGTATATGCCGAGTTTTACTACAAGCAGTGTCATTACCGTGAAAGATAACTGACGGTGGTATATCCTGAGTTTGACTACAAGCAGCGCGATCACCGTGAAAGATAACTGGCGGTGGTATATCCTGAGTTTGACTACAAGCAGTGCGGTCACCGTGAAAGATAACCGACGAGTTTAACTACAAGCAGTGCGATCATTTTGAAAGATAACTGACGGTGGTATGTCCCGAGTTTGACTACAAGCAGTGCGATCAATCTGAAAGATAACTGACGGTGGTATATCCTGAGTTAAACTATAAGCAGTGGAATCACAGTGAAAGATAACTGACGGTGGTATATCCTGAGTTTGACTACAAGCAGCGCGATCACCGTGAAAGATTACTGGCGGTGGTATATCCCGAGTTTGACTACAAGCAGTGCGGTCACCGTGAAAGATAACCGACGAGTTTAACTACAAGCAGTGCGATCATTTTGAAAGATAACTGACGGTGGTATGTCCCGAGTTTGACTACAAGCAGTGCGATCAATCTGAAAGATAACTGACGGTGGTATATCCTGAGTTAAACTATAAGCAGTGGAATCACAGTGAAAGATAACTGACGGTGGTATATCCTGAGTTTGACTACAAGCAGCGCGATCACCGTGAAAGATTACTGGCGGTGGTATATCCCGAGTTTGACTACAAGCAGTGCGGTCACCGTGAAAGATAACTGACGAGTTTAACTACAAGCAGTGCGATCATTTTGAAAGATAACTGACGGTGGTATGTCCCGAGTTTGACTACAAGCAGTGCGATCAATCTGAAAGATAACTGACGGTGGTATATCCTGAGTTAAACTATAAGCAGTGGAATCACAGTGAAAGATGACTGACGGTGACGACAAAGGCAATAGGCAATCTTTTGTCACCCACCCTAAATAAGTGCGTATTCTTTTGGCAATACACCCGGTGACACCGAAATGAACGGTTTGGGTTTATGCTGAAAATTATATTAGTTTTTGTTTTATTCCGAAGCAGTGAATAGAGAGATTAACATGAAAGGGTAATAAATGAGCATGAAAGGGGAGATAAAATGAACATGGAATAATGATGCAGTAAGAAGAATGATGGCGACAAAGCAGTAAAGTCAACGAACTACATTCAGAAACCTGCCATATCAGGTCAGACCGCTTTGCCCACAAATTGACTTGAATGTTGGGCCAAGGAAGTGGAAAAGGGAAGCCTTGCCATCATGAATGTCTGTGTCCCCATTTCTCTACTTTGTATTCATGTTCATTTTATCACCCATTTCTTCTCTTCTTCTCCCGTATACTGCCCACATTCATCTTGTTGAATATACTGGCAGGCTGCGCATGTTAAAAACGGTTAAAAACAGGATAAAAACAGGTGTTCTATGTTTTACTTCATAGTTGTCACTTGAGATTTGAAGATCTCTAGTGACTTTGCCTTGGCGATATCAGGTGGCAGCTTGTTCCAGTCTCTTGTGGTGTTTGGAAAGAATGACCTTTTCCTGCAGTCCTTGGTTGATTTCTGTTGGGCATATGTATGGCTCTCTGAGTGTCTGGATCTTCTGCGAGGCTCTTTCAGGTATTAGGTACTATCGATGGCTACTTCATTGTTGACTATTTTGTAAAACATACAAAGTCTAGCCTCTTTTCTTCTCTGTTGTAGGGATTTCCACTCCAGCTGGTTTATTAAATCTGTGACACTTGTTCTTTGTCTGTACTGGTTGGTCACATATCTTGCTGCTCTTCTTTGTACTTTTTCCAGCTTGTCGATATGGTTTTGGAGGTATGGGTCCCAGACTGTGGCAGCATGCTCTAATTGTGGTCTTACGAGGGACTTGTAAGCTTGGTCTTTGATTTTTATAGATCATCTATAAAAATCAAGTTTGACATGGAGGTTCCGATGTAGAAATCCCAAGCTTCTGCTAGCTTTATTTGTGATGTTGTCTATATGTTCTCCCCAGTCTAGCTTTTGTGTGATGGTGCAGCCTAAGTATTTTGTTGACGTCTCGTGGTTTAGGGAGTGACCATGAAGTTGGTAATTCCATTTAATTGGTCTGTGTTTTTTACTTATGGTCTGCACTGTACATTTGTCTGGATGGAATTCCATCTTCCACTTTTCTTCCC
This sequence comes from Arcuatula senhousia, assembly GCA_963971305.1. Classification (NCBI taxonomy): domain Eukaryota; kingdom Metazoa; phylum Mollusca; class Bivalvia; order Mytilida; family Mytilidae; genus Arcuatula; species Arcuatula senhousia. The sequence continues at coordinate 9,655,660 of OZ020303.1, forward strand.
AGAGAGCAAGCTTGTTGAGGTCCTCTTGTAGTTTTTGACAGTCTGTGTCTGATGAGATGGCTAGGTAAACTATGGTATCATCAGCGAATAGTCGGACAGTTGAATGGAGGTTGTGTTGGAGATCATTTATATAGAAGAGGAATAAGCTGGGTCCCAGTACTGAGCCTTGTGGTACTCCAGATTCCACCTTGACTTTGTTTGATGACTCCCCTTCTACTACTACTTGCTGTGTTCTATTTTGTAGAAATGCTCTTATCCATTTATTTGTCTTTCCTCTAATCCCATAATGATGAAGTTTGTTTAGTAGTAGGCTGTGCGATACTTTGTCGAATGCCTTGGAGAAATCGAGTATCAGTAGGTCAGATTGTTTTCCTAGCTCCAGGTTTTTTGTCAGGTCATCTATGCATTCGATTAGTTGAGTTACTTCTGAATCCATGCTGTAGGGGATATAGTATATTGTTGGCCTCTGCATGTTTCATGATGTTACTGGTTACAATATGCTCCATTATCTTAAAGGTAATACAGGTGAGAGAGATTGGTCTGTAGTTGGAGGCTAAATATTTTTGTCCTTTTTTGAATGCAGGTGTTGCTAGTGCTGTTTTCCAATCTTGTGGTATGGTGCCGGTTTCCATTGAATAGTTGAATATGTCTGTTAGGATTGGTGCAATTTCTGTGGCTAGTTCTTTAAGTACTGCTGGTTTGATGTTGTCTGGGCCTGCTGCTTTATGAGGATTGAGGTTTTTGAGTTGTTTTTCTACTCCATTTGTAGTTATTATGATGCTTCCACTATCTGGATATATCCCTGGTTGGTCTGACATGTATCCTTATTGTTCAAATTCTTCCTTAGTAGTAGTACATGCTGTAGAGAAGACTGACTGGAATGGATGGTTTAGTATGTTTGCCTTTGCTGTTGGGTCAGTTTCTAAGACACCATCTTTTCTTAATGGTGCCACACCACTCTTGTCACTTTTTTTGTGCTTTATATAAGTCCAGAATATCTTGGATAGACATTGGTTTTCTTTGTCTTTCTCTGGTGTTATGATCTGTTCTATGTATTTCCAATATGCTCTTCTTGATTCTCTTTGTACTGTTTGCTTAAGCGTCTTATATCGCTTGATGTCATTTGTGTGGTTGGTCTTCTTTTTCTTTTTGTATGCTCTGTCTTTCTTTCTGATAAGTGCCTTGATTTGCTGGGTTATCCAAGGGTTTTTGTCTTTAACTTTGCAGGTTTTGCTTGGTATATGTGCTTTTGTGCTATCTTCTATTCCATCTTTAAATGTTTTCCATACTTTGTCAATATCCAATTTTTTGTTGATGCAATCTTGTACATCTTTGAGGATCTTTTTCATATCATCTTTCATGCTTTCCCATCTCGCTTTTCTGTATAAGGGTATTTGTCTAGGTTTCTGTTTGTTGATCTTTGGCTGTATATCTAGCTCGCTGTAGACAATGTCATGGTCTGATATTCCGGGCATAACACTGGTTCTCATTATGTTAGCTGGACAGTTTGTGATCATTAGGTCTAGTGTTTTGTTGTTTCGTGTTGGTTCTTCTACGAGCTGAGCCAAGCCGTTGTTATCTAATATCTCTGTAAGGTAGTAATGGTGTTCAGCGTACTGAGTGTCTTGTTGCAGCGTTTTTGTGTTCCAATTCCAGCCTGGAAGGTTGAAGTCTCCCCCAATTAAGATGTGTGGGTTATTTGATGATGCTCTACCAACTGATGTTTCAAATTCCTCGAGACTTTTTCTGTTTGAAGTTTTTGGATTATAGTAGGAACAAATCAGGAGATCTTTGGTACCTTGCTGTTTTATTCTTGTCCATAAAATCTCACAATTGGTGTCTAGCTCTGGTACTTCTGATGCTAGGTATCTGTTATGTACTGCTATGAGGACTCCTCCTCCACTTTTATTTTCCTTTCTGTCTTTGCGAAAGATGTTGAAGTCTGGCGGCATAATTTGGGTGTTGGTTATCGATGAATCTAACCATGTTTCTGTTGCTATGATGATATCTGGTTTTGTACTATCTATAATATTTTCTATTTGGTGTTGTTTATTTCTAATGGACTGGCAGTTGATGTTTAGTATTCTCAGTGGTGAAAACTTGGATGTTTTTCTCTTTGTTGTATTCCTTTTAGGTGTTGATTGGTGGACTGGTGCTGTGTTACCAATTGTCATGCTGCAGTCTGTCAAATCATTTAGTATACTGAAGCTGTTGGTGGTTGGTATTGTTGATGAACCGTAACAAAGTGAGCTATGGTTAGGGTTATCACATATTATGCAATCCCATCTGACTGATATGTTAGCATCTGCTACTAAGAAGCTGTATGTCCCACTATGTACGTCTTGGCATTGTATATGATACCATTGATCGCATGAGTCACATCTGATTGCACGGTCGTCCCATGTAACAGGTTCGTCGCATGTGCCACAGGGGTAAATGGCGCTTTCGTTATAAGTTGGTCCTGGGTTTGGATTGACATCATTGGCAGTGGCTAGTAGAATGATAGTATAAAATAGTGATACTGGTCTACAACTTGGTGGCCTATGTTTCCATGATTGGAGTTTTCTTGCTGTTGTTAGAAGACTTCCATTTGTTGCTAGGTGGTTTGATTGTGCTTCTGAGACTTCTGAGGTGGTCTTTCTCATGTCTGTTTCTTTGTTAATAAGACTGCTACTGATTGTAATGACTGTGTATAATAAGAAAAATGTGTAATGCATGTTTCACTGATAAATGGAACAAGAAGGTTTACAGATGAACTGTGTTAAGCTAAAAATTGAGGCTTGTCTATGGATTGATTGAGCAAAGACTGATAAGATTAGACTCACCTATACCCTTTGCTCAAACATCTCTTGTGACACTTGTTCTCGCTATAGCTTTGTTTCCTGGACTCTGGTTGTTAAGAAGTTATGGCTGTATGTAGTAAAGACTGATAAGATTAAAACTCACCTACACTCTTTACTAGGATACAGCTGGTTGATGTCTTCTTATATATGCCTTCGTCTACAGGATAGTATTCAGTTCGTCCTCATCTACTTGGATTTGTACTAGCTCTGACTGGATTGTTGTGTGGTAGCACTCCTGTATGAGTCTAAGAGTAGTTGCTTTGTTGTGACTAAGCTGAGTAGTTTACCTGGGTGGACGCCGTCTGGTTTGTTGATACTGATTTTAATGGACTGTCTATATATTCCTCTTTTGATCTTTCGTTGTCTCAGGAAGAACCTGCTGATTCTTATGGTATTCTTTTGAATCTTTTTGTTGAGTTGAATTATCTTGGTGTTGAGGAGTTTGATCTGTTTTGTGGCCTCAAAGTCTTCGGTCTTGTAGGATTCTGGATTTTTATGTCCTTTATGTTTAATTGTTGTATCGTACTATGGAGAGGAATGGGCAGCCGATGAATTTTATCTCTGCTCCTTCGTGTTTCTGGACTATCTTGATTGCTTGCTTGAACTGTTTAATAACATTCTTTGTTGTTGTGTTGATGTTGTTTCTAAAATGGATGTACTTATTGTCTTTTGCTGTAATGTCACACGTTCCAGACCAAAGGTAGATTATTATGTGGACATGTCTCTTTAGTGCCTTCTCTATTCTCTCTTCTATGAGGTCTACTAGGGCTGATGTTGTAGCACCTGGGATGCACCACGATTCAAAGGGGAACTCGTTTGACTTGCAGGCGTTTCTGATGGTGAAGCCTTTGCTGTCTGATACTAATATGGGGGTTTTATATCTGAAGCCAGTCGGTATCTGAGGTTGTGCTGTATGGCAAGCCGTTTTTACATTTATTCCTCTTTATAGATATCTCATAAACTTTATAAGATATCTCATATACTTTATAAGATATCTCATAAAGTTTATAAGATATCTTATAAACTTTATAAGATATCTTATAATCTTTATGAGATATCTTATAAAAAATAATTTATAAGATATCTCATATACTTTATAAGATATCTTATAAACTTTATGAGATATCTTATAAATTTTATAAGATATCTTATTTACTATATAAGATATCTTTAAAAGAAAATGAGATATCTACTAAACACAATGTTTATAAGATATCTGATAAAGTTTATAAGATATCTCATAATGTTTATAGGATATCTTATAAAGTATATGAGATATCTTATAAATTTTTTTTATAAGATATCTTATAAAGTTTATCAGATATCTTATAAACTTTATGAGATATCTTATAAAGTATATGAGATATCTTATAAATTTTATAAGATATCTTTAAAGAGGCCTTATAAAAATATAAGATATCTTATAAAGTTTATAAGATATCTCATATACTTTATAAGATATCTTATTAAATATATAAGATATCTCATATAAATGGGAGTTTATAAGATATCTTATAAAACATATGAGATATCTTATAAAACATATAAGATATCTCATAAAACATATAAGATATCTTATAAAACATATAAGATATCTCATAAAGTTTATTAGATATCTTATAAAGATTATGAGATATCTTATATAAAATAATTTATAAGATATCTAATAAAAGTTATAAGATATCTTATAAAGTTTATAAGATATCTCGTAAACTTTATGAGATATCTTATAAAAAATAACCTATAAGATATCTCATAAAATATATAAGATATCTAATAAACTTTATGAGATATCTTATAAACTTTATAAGATATCTTATTAGTTTTATAAGATATCTTATAAGTTTTATAAGATATCTTATAAATTATTTTATATGAGATATCTAATAATCTTTATAAGACATCTTATAAACTTTATGAGATATCTTATATGTTTTATAAGATATCTTATTTGTTTTATAAGATATCTTATATGTTTTATAAGATATCTCATATGTTTTATAAGATATCTTATAAACTACCATTTATATGAGATATCTTATATATTTAATAAGATATCTTATAAAGTATACGAGATATCTTATAAATTTTATGAGATATCTTTAAGGAGGAATAAATATAAATATGGCGTGCCATAGTGCTGCTATATATTTCCTAATTTTACTGGTATTCATCTAGAGTAGGACTGCCGGAAGTGAAAGTGTAAACAACACACACTGACACTGGATCTGGAGTAGAAATTTACGTTTTGTGAAATCAGGATGGTCTGATAACTGTGTGAAGGTTGTTTGTATGTATTTGAAAGGTTTTTGTGGTGTGTGATACTCTTGTTGACCCTTTAAAGCTTGATTTCTAGAAATTTTCTTGAGCTGTCAAATGTTTTACGGACATATTCATCTCCCTGATATAGCCGAATACATGCTGTTGGGAGTAAAGCAATAACGTACCAACTAATTACCTACAAAATTTAACTAGATTTTCATGTCCAATGTAGTCTTAAATATAAATACCTATCGTCATTTATATCCTGATAAAATATACTGAACTTTCATTTAATTCCTTTCAATGATTTTTTACAACCCAATTTAGTAATAAATTTTCAAACTAGCCATCAGACTTTTCTTTAATATTGTTTAAATTATTTATTCTTGGCATTGTCAAAAGAAAAACTAATGAAACATGTAACTTGATACATGTGAAAAAAACTAGCGGGTATTAACATTAACGCTCACTCCTCCGCTGTCTACAAGATATTTTAATTTCTATTTGAAAAAGGTAGTTTTTTTCATTGTCATAATACACCATTCCAAGCTTTCGTTTATGAATACAGGACATATTTTGCCAGACAAAATCGGCATTGAACAACTATTTTATAAAGAAAGAAAAGGTGCAAATTTAGGTCACATTTTTTTGGAAATACTGAAAAAAAAATAAAACAAAGCTTCAAAACCTTGAAGAAAAAACGAACATCGTGAAAATGTCGTGTCCATGAGAATGAGAGGATGATCGTGTTTGGGTTTTATGCTCCCGCATCACTATATAGATTAAATAAAGCGATGAACGTGAAAGAAAGATAAAATTTACATACAACGCATCATCGCTTACTCATTCATCACCCCTGGGTCATTACACATAAAATACCTCGTTTTTGATAGTTATATATATATGTTGAGTCTTCTGATTGGTCGCATTACATTTTTCTAATGCGATTTGATTAAATTTTATGAAGCTCAAGTTCAGATCCTGGATGCGAAAACGAACGAAATGACACCAAATGTCCAAGGGGTGATGAATGAGTAAGCGAGATAAGAACCCCAGTGTTTCTGAGGATGCATACAACGATGATGAATAATATTGGGATGAAATACAAAACAAAGAATCAGTTAATTTTGAAATCCCCTAAAACGATGAGAAAGGGGTAGGGACGGACAATCTATCCTATATGTGGTGCACCTCTAATGGTTTACAATGGAATATTTTACATGCCCGAAGCGTGGCTCGCTCTTCACCACACCTTTGATCAGCGGACAAACTTACCTTCTTATTATTGCCTGACAATCCCGCGGATGAGGGTCATTCTATTCAGCCACATAGGGTACACACTTTGATCGCAAATTTAGGCTGAACACTAACCCAACGTCAGAATCCCAAGACCCTTGGTCTCTTCATATGACAAACTAAGGTCAGCTACAGACGCGCCTATTTGCCACCCGGACCCGCGTGGGACTCATAAACAGATATAAGAAATAGTGATACACAGGAGCCTGGATAGCTAACCTGACTTGAAGTTAAATGGGTATGCTATATCTCTTTGTTAAAATTTGAAAAAAAGAGTATTTGAGCAAACAAAAGCTTGTCTGCATAAAAATGGGACGCTTAAAGGGCCAAGCCCAATATAAGGGGTCGTCTGACAACTTTGATACTTTAATTGAGCTGAATGTTTAACGAAGCAATCACAAATCGTCACCATTCTTTCAAGAGAAGATTACATCGTTTAAGGATACTCTGACTTCAACCTTATGGAGTCTAATAGGATCCTTCCAATTGTTTTTAACTGATAAAGTTGAAACTTTTAAGCGTTTGAGTGTGATTTTACCCTATGTTTTTGATTTAGCAACATCGGCCATGTTTGTTGGCGAAACGAAGTCTGAAAATTATTTTTTTTAACAGACACCATCTAAACAGCCTAACTAGAAGTGCCTAAGAGGATTTAAAGTTGAACCGCGGGCGGACGCGAATTGACGACAGCTTTTTGCGACTTTGTATCCAATGAGAATAGCTGGCTTTTCTATCAAAACAAACTCTACAAATGGCATTTTGTACGTATACTCATGGATAAAAGAAACGTTACATCGCGAAAATGTATGCCTATAAGATATATTATGAAATTGGTTATTTATTTTTTTTTTCTCAATAAACTCTTACCCACTGGGGTTCGATTCTTGGATTTGCATCTCGAATATGACAAGGATGGTCATCTCAGTACAAAAGTTTACGATAAAAGAGACGACTTTAATTTTCAAATTATTAATTTCCCTAACCTTGAAAGCAACACACCTACCTCACCTACTAACGTTGTTTATATTTTACAACTTATTCGATATGCCGTGGCTAGTACAAATTTTTCTGATTTTTTGATACGACACCGCTCTCTCCGTGACCGACTACAAGGTTACAGGAAAATGCGTCTCTTACGATCCCTAAAAAAATTCTTCCTTCGTTATCAGTCACTGGTGGAAAAATTCGAAATTCAGTTGAACGTTTTAGTTAGTGATTGTTTTGATTAGTTTTTTTCTGAATGTTGTACTGAAATGATCATCTTATTATCCCTATTATGTCTTCACAACCGTGTTGCGGTGTGTGTTACTACCGGTCCATCAGATCGCAATGGAAGAGGGAGGTTTGGCGCGCCATAAAACCTGGTTTAACCCACCATTTCATTTGAAATGCCTGTACCAAGTCAGGACCATTGCGATCTATAACTATCCCGGTGTGTCTTCCATGTTTTGTCTTTTCTCTTGGACACTAAAATTGATCCTCCAAGTTCGGTAATTTTGTTATTGTCTTTATTTACGAAAAATTGTTAATAATGGAGAAAAAAAACCACCATTATTTTTTTTTAAATTCAATGAATTTGAAAATTTGTATCGAAGATTTAATCATTCTGCCCAATTGTTCAACTTACAAACTTTTTAACATCCATTGCCTAAAACGTTTTACACAAATTCGAAATGATCAGGAAGGGAGTGTGAACATCAATTTTTATTCGAAAGAATGATTTCAAAGACAAATTTTAATTCCACTCGTATTGTCTTTAGTATTGAACAGATTCGGTACAAAAAATTTATTCGGATACAAAAGTGCTTCCGGTTAATGGAAATTTGACCAGTCGTTGTGGCAACCGGAAGTGGTAATTTGAATAATAATTAAAAAAATCATTAAAATTTTAATTTCCATTACCATGGCTTTTTTAAAAAGTAACTAAAAGGTACCCGATAATGTTCTCTGTCATTTAACACATTTACAGGCTACGAGATTTTCATCATTACATATCTAATTCTTAAAATTAAGGTCAATAAGAGTTATGTTTTCTTTAAAGAAAAATTTAAAACAATTTCTTTTAAAATCTGTCAATTATTTTTGTAGTTTTTTTTTATTATTGTGATATTTTCAGTCATATTCATGGTTCCCATAAATTTTTCTACACAAGATACTGGAAGAAAATAAAATTAAATCATATAAAAATGAATCAATTAAAAGTTAGTTTTACAGCTCATTGACAAAACTGTTGATTACAAATGGTTTACTATTTCAAAGCATATTGAACCAGTATGACATTAAAACATTTTCGTCTAAAAAATGAAGAAACTTGTATCAATAAATCGATAACTTACGTCGAACTCAAAGTAGAAGCTATTTACACATTAGCATGCTGGTTTTAAAAGATATCATACGTGCAAGTTTCCGATATTTATTTTGTCTTCAAAAAGTTTGTAAAATTATTAATTACAACTAGTTGATGTTAAGGCAGGCGTGACAGTCTGTAGAATTTTTCTGATAGTCAATTCCCACTCTGAATCAATATTACCATTTTAAGGGTAGTAAATATGATATAGCGGATGACACGAAAACAGAAAATAAAAGTATAAGTTGTAATTTCAAAATCACTGATACATATTCTTCTATATCATAGTAAATTTTTGCACTGCAATTCATTTGGGTTTTCTTACTTATGGGCAGTAGAAGAAATGATATAGCTACATAGTAATAAAAGTGAACCTAAAGCATAGAAAATGAGTAATTTGAAAAAATCATAGTTTATATCATTCCTCCGACTTCTCACAGCTCCTGTCACCTCTGTCACCAAACTCACAGTTCCTGTTACCTCGGTCACCAACCTCCTTACAGTTCCTGTCATCTCGGTCACCAAACTCACAGTTCCTGTCACCTCGGCCATCAAACTCCTCACAGTTCCTGTTACCTCGGTCACCAATCTCACAGTTCCTGTTACCTCGGTCACCAAACTCTTCACAGTTCCTGTTACCTCGGTCACCAAACTCTTCACAGTTCCTGTTACCTCGGTCACCAAACTCCTCACAGTTCCTGTCACCTCGGCCATCAAACTCCTCACAGTTCCTGTTACCTCGGTCACCAAACTCCTCACAGTTCCTGTCACCTCGGTCACCAAACTCACAGTTCCTGTCACCTCGGTCACCAAACTCCTCACAGTTCCTGTTACCTCGGTCACCAATCTCACAGTTCCTGTCACCTCGGTCACCAAACTCCTCACAGTTCCTGTCATCTCGGTCACCAAACTCCTCACAGTTCCTGTCACCTCGGTCACCAAACTCACAGTTCCTGTCACCTCGGTCACCAAACTCCTCACAGTTCCTGTTACCTCGGTCACCAATCTCACAGTTCCTGTCACCTCGGTCACCAAACTCCTCACAGTTCCTGTCACCTCGGTCACCAAACTCACAGTTCCTGTCACCTCGGTCACCAAACTCCTCACAGTTCCTGTCACCTCGGTCACCAAACTCACAGTTCCTGTCACCTCGGTCACCAAACTCCTCACAGTTCCTGTTACCTCGGTCACCAAACTCACAGTTCCTGTCACCTCGGTCACCAGACACCTCACAGTTCCTGTCATCTCGGTCACCAAACTCCTCACAGTTCCTGTCATCTCGGCCATCAAACTCCTCACAGTTCCTGTCACCTCGGTCACCAAACTCACAGTTCCTGTTACCTCGGTCACCAAACACCTCACAGTTCCTGTTACCTCGGTCACCAAACTCTTCACAGTTCCTGTCACCTCGGTCACCAAACTCACAGTTCCTGTCACCTCGGTCACCAAACTCTTCACAGTTCCTGTCACCTCGGTCACCAAACTCACAGTTCCTGTCACCTCGGTCACCAAACTCTTCACAGTTCCTGTCACCTCGGTCACCAAACTCACAGTTCCTGTCACCTCGGTCACCAAACTCCTCACAGTTCCTGTCACCTCGGTCACCAAACTCCTCACAGTTCCTGTCACCTCGGCCATCAAACTCCTCACAGTTCCTGTTACCTCGGTCACCAAACTCCTCACAGTTCCTGTCACCTCGGTCACCAAACTCACAGTTCCTGTTACCTCGGTCACCAAACTCCTCACAGTTCCTGTCATCTCGGTCACCAAACTCACAGTTCCTGTCATCTCGGTCACCAAACACCTCACAGTTCCAGTCACCTCGGTCACCAGACACCTCACAGTTCCTGTCACCAAACTCTTCACAGTTCCTGTTACCTCGGTCACCAAACTCCTCACAGTTCCTGTTACCTCGGTCACCAAACTCCTCACAGTTCCTGTTACCTCGGTCACCAAACTCCTCACAGTTCCTGTTACCTCGGTCACCAAACTCCTCACAGTTCCTGTCACCTCGGTCACCAAACTCCTCACAGTTCCTGTTACCTCGGTCACTAAACTCCTCACAGTTCCAGTCACCTCGGTCACCAAACTCACAGTTCCTGTTACCTCGGTCACCAAACTCCTCACAGTTTCTGTCACCTCGGTCACTAAACTCCTCACAGTTCCTGTTACCTCGGTCACCAGACACCTCACAGTTCCTGTCACCTCGGTCACTAAACTCCTCACAGTTCCTGTCACCTCGGTCACCAAACTCACAGTTCCTGTCACCTCGGTCACCAAACTCCTCACAGTTCCTGTCACCTCGGTCACCAAACTCACAGTTCCTGTCACCTCGGTCACCAAACTCCTCACAGTTCCTGTCACCTCGGCCATCAAACTCCTCACAGTTCCTGTCACCTTGGTCACCAAACTCCTCACAGTTCATGTCACCTCGGCCATCAAACTCCTCACAGTTCCTGTCACCTCGGTCACCAAACACCTCACAGTTCCTGTTACCTCGGTCACCAAACTCTTCACAGTTCCTGTCACCTCGGTCACCAAACTCACAGTTCCTGTTACCTCGGTCACCAAACACCTCACAGTTCCTGTCGGCTCGGTCACCAAACACCTCACAGTTCCTGTCACCTCGGTCACCAAACTCACAGTTCCTGTTACCTCGGTCACCAAACACCTCACAGTTCCTGTCACCTCGGTCACCAATCTCACAGTTCCTGTTACCTCGGTCACCAAACTCCTCACAGTTGTCACCTCGGTCACCAAACTCACAGTTCCTGTCACCTCGGTAACTAAACTCCTCACAGTTCCTGTCACTTCGGTTACCAAACACCACATAGGCTAAATTTTTCGCCCCTACCCACCTCTCCCCTTTTCCTGTGGTTCTTCAAAATTTACCGGTCCTTTGTGTCCCACCCTACCCCATATTTCATTTATCATCATCATTTCATGTTCATTTTATCATCCTTTTCATGTTCATCGCCTGTAAATAACCTATATAGCGTTGCACGGGCGCAAAACACCAACTCACTCACTCACTCACCCTCACAGTTCCTGTAACCTCGGTCATCAAACACCTCACAGTTCCTGTCACCTCGGTAACACTTATCACCAAACCAGGATTTCCGTACTTATTTTGATAACCTCTTGTAACCCTCGGCTACTTTTGTGATTCCAGTTCTCCTTATTTAAATCACGCATTACACAACCACGTTGCCGGACACGTTGCTCAATGCATAGCCTAGATATACTTTACATTAGTGCGTATTCGATTGAACCGGTTTCATAACTAATTTTATCAATTTTGCTAAGAAAAAAAATATGCGCCATTAATTGGTATCTATTCAAATGTTTGACAATTTATTGAAATTCAAAATTCATCAAGATTTTTCGTTATTTTTGGGGTTGAGATGGCATTTCAAAGCTGCTGTTCATATCTTGGCTAAACTTTTAGTTTTAAACTAACATAAAGAGGAGATTACAATTAAAACTTTTATAACAAAGTTGATAGTTAATTTTTCATTATTGGTTTGATGCGCACAGAAGTTTCCATCCCAACAGAATTTCCATCGTTTTCTGATCCTTAAAAGATTATTACCGAAACAGATAAAAATGAAAATAACCATTTACGAAATGCATTGTAAAAAACTTGAATAATGCTATAGTTTATAATGTTTACTTTTGCAGTTGTATGTCAATAAACTTTGTTTTGCTGTTACTTAATTAATCTTTTCCATCCAAATGGGTCTAAAAAAATTTGCGCTAAAACTTCATGATTTTTACCAGTAATTTGTCAATGAACTTTACAGGGAGTTCATTGGTCTATTCACGTTTGTATGTAAAGTCGTATTGTGGATAACATCGATGAGCAAAAACGATGCAATGGACGTTTAAAAAAGATGGAACCGTTTTTTTACCGCAAAAATCTCAATATACTCAAGCCATGAAATGAAATAATTACAGTATTAACAAAATCATAAGAAAAATTATCAAGAAATGTCTTAATTGTCATGATTGTAGATGAAACTTAAGAAATCGGTAAATGAAACGATTAAAATTAAAGTCTCTGAGATATTAAAAGGAATTATTAATAATTAATTACCTAAAAACAAAACCACCAGATTGTTCTTGTGAAAAGTCCCCTTTCAATTATAGTCCTTCTGGTCATGTTATTACTAGTGGCTTGTACCTTCGTTATAAAATGTTTGGGCTAAAGGACCTAAATATCGTGAGTCAAGACGTATCAATTGGAACAATAATTCTAAAACAATTATGGATTCAGTTGAAGACTAAGCCATGGAATGGGCTCGATTGACACGAAAGCAACATCCATTTTTAGCAACTCTGGTGTTAGCATTGTCTATCTTACATGACAAATATGTTGCTGTACCTGCAAACAACGTAACAAATACCTTTTTTGTTTTTGTGAGTGAGTGAGTTGGAGTTCTACGCCCGTGCAACGCTATATAGGTTATAACATGAAAAGGATGATAAAATGAACATGAAATGATGATGATAAATGAAATATGGGGATGGGGTGGGAAATAAAGGACCGATTAATTTTGAAGAACCACAGGAAAAGGGGAGAGGTGGATAGGGGCGAAAAATTTAGCCTATGTGGTGCACTACTTGGCGGTCCACAAAGGGGTCTTTTACGTGCATGAAGCGTGGCACTATGCATACACGTTGACACACTATGGTCAGCGGTCAGGGTTTCCGTATTATAGACCAGACAACCCCCGCTGACGAGGGCAACCCTATTCTGCCACCTAGGGTACACACTTGGTCGCTCTGTGGGCTAAGCACTTACCTAAGACCCTTAATCGCCTCTTATGACAAGCTAAGCTCTGTTGTGGGTCTATTCGCCACCCGGGTCCCGCACGGGACTTTTTTGTTGTACAAGAAACATAACATTGACTGATTGACAGCTGAAATGGGGGTCGGTTGTACCAGAAAAAAACACCATATACACAGCACCAACAATCCCTATGGAGGAATACAAATGACAACAAGGTTCCAGACAATAAATTTTGCTACGCCTGACGCGCGTTTCGTCCATTCAAGACTCATCAGAGGGGCTCCACCAAAAATATTGACAAGAGGCTCCCAAGAGCCTGAATCGCTCACCGGACATATGTGCCTGAAGTAAAGGTTATTAGGCAAAATCTATTTGACATTGAAAGGGTCATAAGATTAATAAGGGGGTCATCTGACAAATTGGTAGATCTTAAGGTGCTGATCACTTTTGTTCTCAATCAAAATTCAAAAATCTGTCACCTTTTTTGAGTTATTAGCAAAAAAAAATGCAGTTTAACCCAATGTTCTATTTTTAGCCACAGTGGCCAAGCCGGCCATGTTTAACAACCAATCAAAAATCCCCACATCAGTTCTATACACCTAATGCTAACAATCAACAATACCAAGTTTGGTTCCAATTGGACTTAAAGTGTCAGAGGAGTTTTCAATGTAATGAGGAAATGCTTTTTAAATGCTCAATTTTGACCTTCTAAGGGCAATAACTCCTCAAAGCAAAGGTCCTACAACGTTGACCCTTTACATATTTTGTAGATCTTGATGTGCTTAACAATATGCAATTTAAATTTCTCAAATATCTTGTATAGTTTTTAAGATATTGAGCTAAACAGGTGCAAAATTTGCAAAAAATCCACAAAAAGGGCAATACCCGGTAACTCCTACATGGGTTGTTGGATTTTTCTTCAAAATTTCAGAGCTGGTAGATCTTGAGCTGCTGATTACTTTTGTTTCCAATCAAAATTTTAAAATCTGTCACCGTTTTCGAGTTATTTGCAAAAAACTGCCATTAACCCCTATGTCCTATTTTTTGCCACAGTGGCCATGTTTTACGACCAATTTAAAATCCCCACATAGTTCTATACACCTAATGCTAACTAGATGTGATTGTGTTGGGATGCCAACACAGAAGTCACCTCCCGTTTGAACTGCATGTATTTCGAAGCGACATATTGAACTATATCACCATATAAAATTGTGTTGAAATCTGTCAAACAGTTTCCGAGATCCACCCTTTTTTCAATTTTCGATGGCGGCCATTTTGAAAATGGCGGCCATCTTGATTTTTTCGAATTGGCCATTCAACTTCCCTTACTCACATCAACCTTAATATCAAATTTGGTTGCAATCCGTCAAGGAGTTTTAGAAATATCCCATTTTACAATTTTCGATGGCGGCCAGTTTGAAAATGGCCGACGCGCAAAATTTTTTCTTGGTAAAAAAACCATCTACATATAATGGTCTATTAATATACAAAATTTCATGCAAATCCATTGAGGTTTAGGTAGATAAATTTAGCGGACAAAATTTTGGTCAATTTATGACGGCGGCCATTTTGAAAATGGCGGCCATCTTGAATTTTTCGTATCCACCATTTAACTTCCCTTACTCCCCTCTACCTACATACCAAATTTCACCGAAATTCATCCAGTAGTTTCCGAGATAATTTTTTGGTACCCTAATTTGAGGGCAGCCATTTTGAAAATGGCGGCCATTTTGAAAATTTTAAAACCATGAGGCCCACCCTCATATGCCACCCTATATATATTCCAAGTTTCATGAGAATCGTTTCAGACACTTTTCCGTAATCTTGCGGACAAAGCTGCGTCAGAGAGAAAAAATAATAATAACAAGTGCTGACTGTGTTGGGGATGCCCAACACAAAATGTCTCCCAAACGAACGCATTTTTGACAACGTATTCTATTTCACCATTCATAAAAACCTCTAGATACAAAATTTTGTTGAAATTGAAGCATTGGTTGAAATTGGTCAATTTTTACAACTTTGGATGGCGGCAATTTTGAAATGGCGGCCATCTTGAAAATTTTATTTACAGATTTCAGGTCGCCTTACCCTGTTCTGTTATTATACTAAGTTTCATGCAAATCGGTTGACATTTTCAAATTTTGCCTATTTTCAGTAGCAGCCATTTTGAAAATGGCGGCCATCTTGATTTTTTTTTCACCAATCAAGTCCTTTTTAGTTTTGTCAATGAACGTCCAAATTTGGTCGAAATCCGTCCAGTAGTGTTTGAGATAATTTTGGGGTACCCTTATGTAATGGCGGCCATTTTGAAAATGGCGGCCATCTTGGAAATTCCGAATAGGTTAGGATTTACTTCAAAGACCCATCTACCATCATACAATGTTTCGTGCAAATTCGTCAAGCAATTTCTGAGAACTCGCATGGACAGTTTCATGCCGCGGAGAAAGAAGAAAAAGAATAATAATTAAAAAGTCATTTGTTCAGAGAACAAATGTGAGGTCTTTCCCTGTGTTATGTTTTTGTTATGGTATTTTATACAAGTACTAAAGACATTTGAGTCACTTTGTTTATGACAAGATGTTGCCAATTATTGTGATATAGGCTCCAAAATGAAGATTAAGGGGCCTACAGTCAGAAAAAGTATGGTTGCTAAAGACTTTTATGTTGGTTGCTATGGACTTAATGTCACTTCCGGTTGCAAAAACTTACATCTTAACTCAGAAAGTAGTCTTGTTTAAGAATATGTATGGTTGCTTTGGACTTTTCATTAAGGTTACCTTGTTGCTAGGGAATGACCTTGACCCATGACCTTTGACCTCTGACTCAAATTGTAGCTCTTTGCATTCTGATTCATTTAAGTATACATGTTTACTATACTATTTGTTATGGTTTTCAAGTTATGGGCAAAAAACGTGTTTCGCGAAACTTGTTTTGGCCGCCATTTTGAAACCGTTCAACCGAATCATGTACTGTTTGGGTTCAAATTGTAGGCAATTCAATTCTCTTTCAAATAAACCCTATGTTTCATTCACCATCTTTTATGGTTAAAAAGTTATAAACAAAAATCATTTTAAAAATACGAATCAAGGGCGATAACTCAAAAACAACAAGTTTTACGCTTTCGCACCTGAAACACTTTTTGTAGATCTCGACATGGCGAACTTTTTTCCCATGTATTGTCCGCTTCAATTTTGTACGGTTTATGTGTTATTTCTTAAAAACTGTTTACGGTGTCAGCCATTTTGAAAATGGCTGCCTATAACCATTGGACTTTGGTCTTAAATTGAAGGACTCTTAATGACGGTCACAAAAAACCCATACGTTTACTATATTATCTTTGATGGTTTAAAAGTTATAAGCCGAAAACGAATAAGCCGAAACGCGTCAAGGGCCATAACTCGAAAACCGTTTGTCGTACAGTGTTCGACCCTTTATATCAAATAAAGGTCTAAATGAGACGAGTATTTTCCTCATTACATGTCTGCTTCAATTTTGTATGGTTCTTGAGCTATACTGCAGACAAGGTGTACCATGACCTCTGACCTTGAGATTTGACCTTTGACCTTGACATTTTTAGATGTAACATATGTCACCTAGGATGATTGGTGAAGGTCCCAAGTCTCTAGGACAAACCGTTTTGAAAAAAAAAAATTGACGAGTCGTGACACTTTTCGGGTCAAAAACGCGTAACCAGGAAGTTGATCGAAAAATTTTTTTTTGCGTGACGAATGATGACCAGGAGTCTAGCAACATTTTCCCTGCTTCAGATTTTTGATAACGGTAACGGTTTCTGACTTTATCTGCAGACAAGGTTTTTGGGTTCCGGGCAGATAACTCCGTTACTAAAAATAGATCGGTTTCGCAGGCCGACTCAAGTCGAGCCCTGGTAGTGTCGATTAATAGTACTAAGTTTTGTAATGATAGGTCACGACACTTTTTTGACATCTGCGGCAGAAAAAAAAAAAAAAAAATAATAATCATAAGAAATACAGTAAGGTCTTTCCTTCTGCGGAAGGGAAAGACCTTAATAATAATTAAATTACAATCGTTCAAAGAACGATAGCGAGGTCTTTCCCTATTTGTGTCCTCCAATAGAAATAGATTCCTAACTGAATGATACCATTTTTGGATATATCAACTTGGTAGGTACTCCAGATTAGAAATATTTGGTTGCTATTGACTTTTAGGTCGGTTGCTATGAACAAAACATCACTTCCGGTCATAAAATATTGAAATTTAAACTCAGCAAGTAGTCAGGAGTCATAAAATATATGGTTGCTATGGACTTTAAGGTCGGTTGCTATGAACAAAACATCACTTCCGGTCATAAAATATTGAAATTTAAACTCAGCAGGTAGTCAGGAGTCATAAAATATATGGTTGCTATGGACTTTTAGGTCAGTTGCTATGAACAAAACATCACTTCCAGTAAAAAAATATTGAAATTTAAACTCAGCAGGTAGTCAGGAGTCATAGAATATATGGTTGCTATGGACTTTTGGGTCGGTTGCTATGGACAAAATGTCACTTCCGGTCGCAAAAAGATAAAATTTAAAATCAGCAAGTAGTCTGGATTCATAAAATATATGGTTGCTATGGACTTTTAGGTCGGTTGCTATGAACAAAACATCACTTCCTGTCATAAAATATTGAAATTTAAACTCAGCAGGTAGTCAGGAGTCATAAAATATATGGTTGCTATGGACTTTTAGGTCGGTTGCTATGAACAAAACATCACTTCCAGTAAAAAAATATTGAAATTTAAACTCAGCAGGTAGTCAGGAGTCATAGAATATATGGTTGCTATGGACTTTTAGGTCGGTTGCTATGAACAAAACATCACTTCCAGTAAAAAAATATTGAAATTTAAACTCAGCAGGTAGTCAGGAGTCATAGAATATATGGTTGCTATGGACTTTTAGGTCGGTTGCTATGGACAAAAGGTCACTTTCGGTCACAAAAAGACCTATGACCTTTGACCTTGGACCTAAATTAGAGCCCATTTCTAACTGATTGTGAAAATATATGGTTGCTATGGATTTTTCCTTAAGGTTACCTTGTTGCTACGGACTGACCTTGACCTATGACCTTTGACCTTGGTCCCAAATAATAACCCCTTCCTAACTGATTGTGAAAATATATGGTTGCTATGGACTTTTCCTTAACATTACATTGTTACATATGGATTACTATACATTGCGCAATACATTCCTATATTAAGTCATGATGCAATAATTCAAACTTGAGATTTGACCTATGACATATATATTTTCGGATGCAACTTATGTCACCTAAGACGATTGGTGAAGGTCCCAAGTCTGTAGGACTAACCGTTTTGAAATAAATTTTGTTGGCGCATCGCGACACTTTTCGGGTCAAAAACGCGTAACCAGGAAGGTGTTCGAAAATTTTTTTTTTGCATGACAAATCATGGCCAGAAGTCAGGTAACAAATTCCACACTTCACATTTTTGATAACAGTTACGGTTTCTGAGTTAATCTGCAGACAAGGTTTTTGGGTTACGGGCAGATAATAATCATAAGAAATACAGTAAGGTCTTTCCTTCTGTAAAGGGAAAGACCTTAATAAGAAACGGAGTAAAAACAATATGTCTCCAAACTTTCGTTTGGGAGACATAATAATAATAATAATAATAAGAAACGGTGCAAAAACAATAAGTCTCCGACACTTCGTGGTCGGTGACTTAAATAAACAACTATACCAAGTTTGGTTCCAATTGGACTTTAAGTGTCAGAGGAGTTAACGTTTTCAATGTAATGAGGAAATGCTGTTAAAATGCTCAATTTTGACGTTCTAAGGACAATAACTCCTAAAAGGAAAGGTCCTACAACGTAGACTCTATTACATATTTTGATGTGCTTAATAATGTGCAATTTAAATTTCTCAAATATCTTGTATAGTTTTCAAGATATTGAGCTAAACAGGTGCAAAATTTATAAAAAATCCACAAAAAGGGCAATAACTCCTACATGGGCTGTTGGATTTTTCTTTAAAATTTTAGGGTATGTAGATCTAGAGGTGCTGATCACTTTAACCTAACCAGAATTTTGATATCTGTAGCCGTTTTTGAGTTATTTGCAAAAAACTGCATTTTATCCCTATGTTTTATTTTTAGCCACGGCGGCCATGGTTTACGATGAATCAAAAATCCCCACCTCAGTTCTTAGCACCGAATGCTAATGAACAACCATAATAAGTTTGGTTTCAATTGGACTCAAGGTGTCAGAGGAGTTAACGTGACGGACGGACGCCAAGTGATGACAATAGCTCACATGACCCTTCGGGTCACACGCCAGACAGTCGGTTAATCGAGGAAAAATTCTGTTGATTTACCTGTATATGCAATTAAATGGGAAATGAGTCTGTTGATGGAGTCGGTAATAGGTCTGTTGAGAGTAAAATTGAAATTTAATTCACAAATTCTCTGGAAAACGTCTATTTTTTACATGAAATAATTATCCAATCAAAAAACAAAAAGTGTAGGACAAAATGATATTCATTTAAGCATAATTTCCAATTATTCCACAGACAGAAAGCCATAACAGTTTGTAACAAAACGAATAGGCGCAGAGACAGTAGCAGCAGTATTGAGGACTAAAAACATGTTTTCACCAAAAATCGATTAATCTCTTAGAAAAAAAAAAATAACAGATTTGGTACTAAAATGTGCGGTTAGTTATTAGCTAAATTATTGGATATTAAAATTTTAACATATAAATATTTTAGATACGGTTAATCGTCCTTTTATTAAAATTTTGACGGTTAAAGTCTATTGATGAGTTGGTCAATGTCTTTTTTGTCAGTTGATGCGTCAATTAACCAGTATAAAACGGTAATATAATGATATACTGAGCGTTAAGAAGGTGATGAAATGATGATACTTCAAACTTTAGATACGTCTAATGTCTTTATAAGGCAAAGAAATCAAATCATATTTTCAATTGGGTGTTAAAAAGGAAGAAATGAGTAGAATCATCTGAAAATGACAGGAAAGTCTGCGATTTGTTTCATTCTCGATTTCACTTTGTGTCCGTATGTCAGTCCGTCACAAAGTTTATGGAAGCAACTAATCTGTAACTTTTGAGCATAATTTAGAAATAGTTTGTGAGTAGTATACATGTATCCTGTTGACGTGCATACAATATTTTTTATCCCGTTTTGTGGAGGTAATTTGTACTGAGCAACTTGCTAACGAAACATCTAATCATCATGTCTTCGTCATATTGTTGTTGTATTATCTTTGAAACTGTCCACCATTTTAGTAGTTAAGGGGAATGTACCTTTTAAATAGTGATATTTTTGCCAATGAACCCGCTATTATTTTAGATAAAGTTGAATTGGTGATATTGAGCAAATTTACAACATTTTACCTATCTTGCTTTTCCACAGGTTTTTACTCTAAAATAAAGTGTAGCGCTAGCCTATTAATAAATCAGAAAAAACTTTTCCTGCAAAATTTATAACTCCTATTATCTTTAAAACGATTTGGGGAAGCTAATTTTTTTGTTTCGCCTGCGACTTTAGTCGCTAAAGGCAAGACAACTTCTTTCTGTTGTCGGCGGCGGTGTAAATTTATTGTAAGGCTTTTGCGGAAAATTAATTATTAGACAAGTATTATAGCTTGGTATCTGATATTTGGTAAAGTATACAGACAGTTGGGGTTATGGTCTACGCAACTAACTCCATGCCGTTTGCCATTTTCATGGTTCAACGACTCTGTCAACTTCGAGGTTTTTCGGGCCAAAATACCTCTTTGCCAGGCTTTTGAGAAACTAATTAAGTGAAAAGTATAGTAGCTAGGCATTTAATGTTTATAGACAGTTAGGGATGTTGTCTACGCAACTAATTCCATTTGCAACTGACCCCATGTTCGTAGTACAGCGAATCTGCAGACTTTTTGGAACCATAAAACTCTTTGTAAGACGTTTGGGAAATGTATCAAGTGAGAAGTTTAATAGCTATGCATCTGCAATCTGCTATATTGACACTCCCGGGTTATGGTGTATGCCACTAAAACCATGTTTTATGTTTCCTGGTTGCGCAAATCAAGATAACTCTTAGATAATTTATGGGACCAAACATGATTAAAAATGAAATAAGTGAAAAACATCTAGGTATATGTTATCTGTATTCACATACTTGGGGTTATGGTGTACGCAACTGACACCTTGTCATGTGACCATGACAGTGACCATACGACTCTGACACCATGTCAAATGACCACGACACCATTGCCAGTTGATGTGGTGGGTTAAATTCATTTTATCACCTCTCACATGATCTTGACCTTAACTATCTTTACCTAAAGCTAGACGCTAGGCCTAAGTTATTTCTTCGAAGGCGTCAAAAGGCGATGGCCACGTTTTTTTTAAGCGTATACAAATTTAAATAACGTGTTATTTTCAATCTGACCAGTGAACATTCTTTACCGGAGAAATTTTCAATCTGACCAGTGAACATTCCTTACCGGAGAAGTCGGGTAGAAAATGTGGTTTTTTGCAGGCATAAAAAGCCTCAAATGTTATACTTTCCATCTCACAACTATATATATATTAAGCAATGGAAGAATATCTTAAATACATAATTATTATACTTTAATTTAAAAATATAATTTTAATGTTAGATAGAACAAATTTCCCAGCAAATATCAATGTGAATAACATGTACAAATATTGGATTAACTTATTTCGACGAAACTCTCGGACTACGGCAGGCAACATCACATATAATCGTTGAACCCAGTGATCATCGTTGACGTCATCGGCATCGACTTCATTGTCATTTTCATCCAAAAAGATATCAGATGTGTTAATAACCACCTGTGCAATATCTTGTGAACTGTTGATGTAGACAAGCCCATCTATAGTATTGTTAGTTCGTATTTTCTTCCACTGATACTATCTGTTGTTGTAGTTTTTGTTTTTTCTCTTCATTCTGCAATGAATGAAATTTATCGATCACTTTTTTGCTTTGAAATTGTCTGTTTAAATTTTGAAATTCAGACATATGTTGATATTAGGCCTACTTGGTGTTCTACTTAAGAAGTTTTTTGGATTTATTATTCTATGCTATTCATATTTGTATAGTGTTTGGCTTTTGT
Source organism: Arcuatula senhousia (assembly GCA_963971305.1). Classification (NCBI taxonomy): domain Eukaryota; kingdom Metazoa; phylum Mollusca; class Bivalvia; order Mytilida; family Mytilidae; genus Arcuatula; species Arcuatula senhousia. The sequence continues at coordinate 9,678,321 of OZ020303.1, forward strand.
AATAGTTTTTGTAGAGCGCCTCTATTGAGTCTTGAATAGACGAAACGCGCGTCAGGCGTAGCAAAATTTAATGTTTAGTACTTTGTTGTAATTTTTGTTTTAAACACTAGGCGATTATTTTTGTGGTGTGACTAAGTGTGTGTTAATTATGTTCCAACAAATTTAGCTTGAAATCTTGCAATTTGAAAGCTGTGGGAGATGACTTAAAGATTAGTTCATGCGCATACATTGAAGTTTTGTAATTAATGATTGGTTTTTGGAATTGGACCTTCTATGATTCAAGTACTGTAAAAGTCAAAATTCTTTAAAAAAATAATAAATGCATAACCAACAAACACACACAATAGCACGAACAAACCGGAAATACAAAACACACGAAAGACTGAACAGCAACTGACAACTTGAATTCAGGTCAAAACGAGAGCTGACCGGTAAGAGTAAGTTGTTCATCCCTGTTGCAAAGTACAAGTCTCAATGCTAGCTACAATTCAGCGTTTTAAATCCAGTATAGGAGTACGAAATGACCCTATGGCAAACAATGCACTTATCTGAGAGAATGAAATCACACTTATGAGCCGATCATGTCTTTCATAAGACCTTCTTAAGAAAAGATAACAAACATAAAATTATGTAAAAAATTACGAATTATCGAAATTTATTAAATAAGTTGTATTCATATATTCTTTTGATGAATATTCTCCTTTATAATGTTTTTGGCCACACCATATATAGCGAATGCTGACTAATTTATTAATATATTTACTCTCAACAGACCGATCAACAGATTGAGTTTTCATTAACCGACTCATCAACAGACTGTGTTTTAACTAAAACATGATTTATAGCACAAAAACGTAAAACTGAGCACAATGGTTTTGAATATACATAAAATAGAACACATCCGATGTAATACATCTGCTGGTGCAACAAGAAAAACGTTATTTTGATATTTGATAGGATTTTGCATGGTTTTGTTTACATTTTTGAATGCTAAAATGTTAATGAAATATATACTGAGTAAAACGCCTTTTCATTTTATAGCTTATTTAATTGGTGTTAATACAAACTTTTAACATTTTTAATTTAAGTATTCTTTTTCATTTTGTTAGACATAAATGGTTTTGCTAACTGATTTACCATATTAGTGAAAATATGTGTTATTTACAAACCTTACGATGTTTTTCTCGATACTTTCATATCAACAGACTCGAATCGACTCCATCAACAGACTCATTTCCCATTTAACTGCATATACAGGTAAATCAACAGACTTTTTCCTCGATTAACCGACTGTCCGGCGTGGGTCAGGTGAGCTAAAATGCCAAACACTATATGATGATGAAGAGCAAAGAACAATAAAACCAAAAATATCAAACTGGGGAACCAAATTATTACTAAGATGACCAACCTATGTCTGGGGTATGAAGAGCCTTAGGGTTTAGACATTTTTGAAATTCAAACGGATAATTTAAAGCTTTGATGTGTTCTCCAACACAAAAGAAATGATTGACGATTAAATATCTGTCATTTCCTCTTTAGTCCTTTATTTCTGTTGGTGCTAAAATGATAACATTCCACCCTTGTTTTGGATTCCTATATTACATAAAAGTCCATACAAACCACAGGGACTTGCTCCCCTCTATCAATATTTTGGTACGAGTAAATGTGCGGTACGAAAAAAACACTTTTCGTACCACACCTTGACTCTAACAAAATTTTGATAGAGGGGAGCTAGTCACTTTTCGTACCGCACATTGACTATAACAAAATATTGATAGAGGGGAGCAAGTCCCTGTGTACAAACAGCGCTTCATAGCGGGGTTATCCAAATGCACCACCAAACCTCTTTCAGTTTTATATAAGCTGACGGCTCACAAATCTGGTACCAAGAAATACTTCGATTGATGTTACTTTAGAAATGGTGTCAATCAAATGTAGATCCTAAATTCTTTACTCTAAATCAGTTTCATCCTGTAACCAAAACGTTTTTTCTACAATTTATAGTTCAATTCCACATGAACAACTCAAATCACGATTGGCAATGCTGATTAAACACAGTTTTTAAAAAAATACGGAAAATGCAGGTATACATATCTGGGAGTCGATTTTACAAAGACTAATAACTTTGTCATCTATGAGTCTAAGACAACGAACAAATTTACAAAAAAACCAAATAATATACATGCTTAACTTTCATTTTGACAACATATTTGTTCAGTTTGGTGAACGTTTTTAGCAAATAATTGGTATTCCGAAGGGCACTAATTGTGCACCTTTGCTTGCTGCTTTTTTTTATTATTCATTCATATGAAGCGGATTTCTTAAAATTTATAGACAAAAGAGTTCGTAGACTATCTCTCTTTTAAACTTATTTTCCGTTATATTGACGATGCCCTTTCTCAAAACAATTCTCGATTTGTTGACTTTCTCCATCTCATATATCCCTACGAACTTGAGATAAATGACACGACGGCTCCTGTGAAGTCTGTTTCATGTTTGGACCTACATCTCAAAATAGACTCCCAAGGCAGACTCAACAAATATCTATGGCAAAGGTGATATCGTCCATTTCCCTTCTTGTGTAGCAACATTCTGTCCGCCCCTGCTTATGGAGACACAATTGAATCGTTATTCTAGAGCTTGTGGACTTTACATAGTTATTCTACCTAGAGCGTCGCGTCTAACACAGAGTAACAACATCATGCACTCATAGACAATTTAGGGTTTCTATGTTGGTTTGTCATTGTACTTTGTTTTGTCCCCCTTTACCGTATTGGACATACTGACCATTAGCACATCGACAGGTTTGCAATAGCAAATAGGAGCTGCTTACCCCCCGGAGCACATGAGTTCACCCCTGTTACGGAGTTCGCGTTGATGATTGCTATTCAGTTGTGGTTTTTTTTTTGTATTTTTGTTGTCTATTTCTTTATGCTGTTCTCCTTTGCGTTCACTGGTTTTGTCTTTGCCCTATCAGGCTTTTGATATACGAATGCCTCATTGATACCTCTGCTTCTTCTCTGAATGTGATTGCTATTTAGACATATATCTGCTACAATAAAAGTGTATAGTTAGGAATTATACATAATTCCTGAAATTTCAGTAAAGATGTATAATTACTGATTGACTGAATGGATTATAATTCCTAATACTGGCCAGTTAATTTTACATACTAATAATCACTGATTTTAAAGAAGTTACTGATTTGATATAAGTAAATTTGTAGAATTAAATAAAGCCATTGTATTATATTTTGACTTTAAAAAACATAGAAATATGTTAAATGAATCATATAGAAACAAATCTATTCAGCTTATAGTATGATAAACTTAAAATTTTATGTTTTGTTTTGTTTCTTTATCTTTAAAAAAACATTTTATAAATATTATGAAACGCATTTTTCTGAGTGAAAATTAGTTGTTTCATCAAAAAGTGTAATGGCAAAGGCTAATTTTTTTCTTAGTTGTTACAAATAGGGGAAAACAAGACTGAATTGATTGATTCCTGTTTGTTTTATGTCCAGACGACAGTAGTTTTGTTATAATTAGGACAAGAACAAATTGAAACAACAAATGCATTGGGTAAAACTTCCCAGGAAAAAGTTGTATATGTCATGCAAAAATGACCAATGTACGATCACAAACCAGAGAGAAAAAAGACAGGCCAACGAACCCTCAACGCACCATGGGTCATTGGATCCAGCAAGTGACGAATCTCTTGTCGAAAACAAATGGCCGTAAAATTTTATGACCACTAGAAAAGGAGAGAGGTGAGTAGAAGAAGATCTTTGAGCCTATGTGGTGCACTATTTTTAAGTCCACAAAAGGATCTTTACCGTTCATGAAGCGTGGCACTCTTCTCACACGTTGGCCCTCTTGGATTGATGTCGGGTTTTCTGCATTATAGCCTGACAACCCGGCATTCATTATTACAGGACCTCCCCATTCAACCACATGGGGCTCATTGGATGCTCATTGGACAAAGTGACTTGATTCGATGTCAGGTTTATAAGCGCCCTTGGTGGACTTTTGTTGACAAGCTCCGAGCTGCAGCGGACTATCGCCAACCGGAACCCCAAGGGTGAATATAGACACGACAAAAGTATGAAGAAATAATTGATTTAATGTCTCAAGTGCTTACCTCAAATCTACGTTTGCTTACTTACTTGAAAGTAAGGACCTTTTTTATAGTGTTAAAACTTCTAATAATTGCATGTAAGTAATGTTAAGAGCGTTTTAATACCATTGTTTTCTGATGGAAAAATTTCACTTTGAATCAATAACACCATTTTTAAGGTTAGTAAGTATAATATAGCGAATGGCATAAAAAAAAATAAAAGTAAAGGTTCTAATTTCAAAATCACTGATACACATTTCTCTTTATCATAAATATCATAGCTCTGCAATCAATTGGAAAAAGTTTTATACCAAATGAGTAGTAAAATTAACAAGGGGTTGCACTAAGTCGTGCTAAGCATACCCCCACTCGACCATTCAGAAAACAGGAAGTAGATGACCGACTGACTTGAAAAGGGGAGGCACGGTACAACGCAACAATGCTTAAGTTGTATACCAAATTTGAAATCAATCCCTTCTGTAGAACTGAGAAATCTGTTACGAAAAATTGGCTATTTTTGACCCATAAAAAGTCTTAAGTCGGCTCGGAAAACAGGCAGTAGATGATGGACTGACTTGGAAAGGGGAGGCACGGTATAACTAATCATGCTGAAGCTGTGTACCAAATTTGAAACCAATCCATCCAGTAGAAGCCGAGAAATCTGTTACGAAAAATTTCACATTTCACATTTCAAATTTTTTACCCTAAAAAGTCTAAGTCGGCTCGGCAAATAGGAAGTAGATGATGGACTAATCTGGAAAGGGGAGGCACGGTACAAATCATCATGTTGAAGCTATGTACCAAATTTGAAACCAATCCATCCAGTAGAAGCCGAGAAATCTGTTACGAAAAATTTCACATTTCAAATTTTTTTCCCTAAAAAAGTCTAAGTCGGCTCAGAAAACAAGAAGTGGATGATGGACTGACCTGGAAACAGGAGGCATGGTATACCTCATCATGCTGAAGCTGTGTACCAAATTTGAAACCAATCCATCTAGTAGAAGCAGAGAAATTGAACCAGACGGACAGACGGAAGGACGGACGGACGGACAAGGTGATTGCAATATAGCCCCCTCTCTTACGAGTGGGGGTATAATGATATAGCTATATATAATAATAACATAGAAAAATGCATATTACTCCGAGTAATCCTATTAATCCTCCCCAAAACACTCGTGCTCGAACCCCATTTAAAATTAATTTACACTCAACTCACTCCGACGTCACTCGAATCACATTAATATACGAGTGACTTGGGATGTTGAACACTTAATGCAGCTCAATAAGGGCGATGGACATGAAATGATAAGAGATATGTTGGCGGAATGAAATTCCAAGGTATAGTAAATTTTAATGGCCATTTCAAGTGAGTGATTGAGTGAGTGAGTATATAGGTTTACAAGTCTTAAGGCATTATTAAGTGGTTTGAGATGGCATTTGAAAACTGCTCACCATCTTTTAGTTGGAGATTAACATGAAGAGGAGATATCAATTTAACTAAATCGTCATTTTTAAACCAAGTTGTTTGCTAGGTTTTCACATTCAGTTTGATGTGTACAGGCGTTCCCATCCCAACAGAATACAGAATATTAGAGTATTAAAACACATTAAAAATATATTTTCATCGTGTTCTGATTCTAAATAAAAAAAATATTTACCAAAACAGAAAAAAATGATAACAACCATTAACGATACTTGAACTTCAGCAATAAAGCATTAGTTTACTATTGCATTTGCATCTCTAAAGCCCTGTCACAGTGAACGTAGACATAAATTAATACAATCTTGGGACATCGAAACCTGTTATCCCGGAGTCGTGGAGGTCGTGGTATGAACGTACTTTGTCGTGGGTGACTACGACTGTGCAGCCGTGCTACGTAAATTTACAAGTTTTCACAAACAACAACATTGAAATATGTAAAATGGATCATATGGGAACACTTTCTATTTCGTTCATAGTATATATGACAAACTAAAAATATTAATGTTTTGTTTTATTTCTTCATTTTTAATAATGCGTTTTATAAATACAATGAAACACTATAGTTTTTTGAATGAAAACTAGTGTCCATCAGAAAGTGTGACTAAACAGTTTATTCTATAATACCACAGACTCAAATGATGTTACAAATAGGAGAAACCAAGACTGAATTCAAAATTAATTGGTTGATTGATGTTTGTTTAATGTCCAGTCGAAAGTATTTCAGTCAGAATCAGGACAAGAATAAATTATAACAACAAATTGCATTGTGTAGAAAAACCCAAGACAAAGCAATGATAACACAGACTAATGTATGCCATGCAAAAATGGACAATGTACTACCACAACAAAACAGAAAGAAAATGAACTCAAAAGACAGGTCAGCGCACTATATGTCAATGCATCCAGCAAGTGACGAATCCCTCGGCAAAAAGGTCACTGAAAAGGGAGAATGGTGGGTAGGGGCGGAAAATACAACCTAGGGGTATATAGTGCACTACTTAATTTACGGTTCACATAGAGATCGCTTCCGTTCATGAAGCGTGGCACTCTCCACACACGTTGATCCTTATGGGTTGATGTCAGTTTTTACTGCCCGACATTCATTACAAGGCTGTCGTGTTCAACAACCTGGGGTTCTCATCCCAGTCGTTTTTTTTTATGGACAAAGCGGCTTGACCCAATGTCAAGTCTCTGAGCGCTCTTTGGTGGATTTTTACCGACAAGCTTAGAGCTGTTGCAGGTCTATTCGCCACTCGAAACCCGCGTGTGGACACAACAGAAGTGTGAAGAAATTATTGACTTATAGTCTTTAGAGCTAAAATCTAGCCTAATATAACTTAATTAAAAAGTAATATAATAATAATTAAAATGCCATTTGTTCAGAGAACAAATGAGAGGTCTTTCCCTGTCTCTTGTCTCTCTGTCGCTTTAGCATGTTAGCATTATGGTGTCCAATACAAGAACTTTAGACAAATGAGTCATTTCGTTTTCGATATGAGGTTACCAATAGTTATCAAATAGGTTCCAGAATAAAGATCTAGGGGCCTAGTGTCAAAAAAAGGATGGTTGCTAAGGATATTTTGTCGGTTGCTATGGACAGAAGGTCACACGGTTATAAAAACTGTCTTCTAAACTCAGAAGGTAATGTTGGTTAAGAATACATATGGTTGCTATGGACTTTCCATTAATGTTACCTTGTTGCTAGGGAATGACCTTGACCCATGACCTTTGACCTTGAACTAAAATTGTAGTTCTTTCCATACTGATTCATTTCAGTATACATGTTTACTATACTATCTGTTATGGTTTTCAAGTTATTGGCAAAAAACGCGCTTCGCGAAACTTGTTTTAGCCGCCATTTTGAAACCAATCAACCGAATCATGTACTGTTTGGGTTCAAATTGTAGGTAATTCAATTCTCTTTCAAATAAACCATATGTTTCATTCACCATCTTTTATGGTTAAAAAGTTATGAACAAAAAATCATTTTAAAAATATGAATCAAGGGCGATAACTCAAAAACGACAAGTTTTACGCTTTCGCACCTGAGCATTTTTTGTAGATTTCGACATGGCGAACATTTTTCCTATGTATTGTCCGCTTCAATTTTGTATGGTTTAAATGTTATTTCATAAAAACTGTTTACGGTGTCAGCCATTTTGAAAATGGCTGCCCGTAACCATTCGACTTTGGTCTTAAATTGAAGGACCTATAGTGACGGTCACAAAAAACCCATATGTTTACTATATTATCTCTGACGGTTTAAAAGTTATAAGCCAAAAACGGATAAGCCGAAACGCGTTAAGGGCCATAACTCGAAAACGGTTTGTCGTACAGTGTTTGACCCTTTATATCAAATAAAGGTCTAAATGAGACGAGTATTTTTCCCATTACATGTCTGCTTCAATTTTGTATGGTTTTTGAGCTATACTGCAAACAAGGTGTGCCATGACCTCTGACCTTGAGATTTGACCTTTGACCTTGACATTTTTGGATGTAACATATGTCAGCTAGAATGATTGGTGAAGGTCCCAAGTCTCTAGGACTAACCGTTTTGGAGAAAAAAATGACGTGTCGCGACACTTTTCGAGTCAAAAACGCGTAACCAGGAAGTTGATCAAAATTATTTTTTTGGCGTGACGAATCATGAACAGGAGTCTAGCAACATTTTCCCCACTTCAGATTTTTGATAACGGTTACAGTTTTCGAGTTAATCTGCAAACAAGGTTTTTGGGTTACGGGCAGATAACTCCGTTACTAAAAATAGATCGGTTTCACAGGGTCGGTCAAGGCGAGTACACGTATGACCAAATAATGGTACCAAGTATCGAAAAGATATGTCGCGGCACTTTTCGTATATTGATGGCAGAAAAGAAGAAAAATAATAAATTTATTGCAACACTGTTATTAATAGGTTACTATGGTGTCGCGCGCTCTACATCATATTTAAATAAAACTACGACTCTATTTTTTTAAATCTCAGTCGAGGAGGGAATTTTGAACGATACACATCTATTTTATTTCATTCACATCAGTTTACTATATTATGGAATACATGGTCGTCGCGCCTGAGTTACTTCATAATTTGGAAGCACCTGCATGCCTATAGGAAATTATGACATTTGTTGTCAGAGACTTGACCGACATTCATAACAGTTAAAATTGTGTTGAACTTTGATTATTCTTGGTAATTAAAGTGGATTTCAGTGATTTCATTCAACTTTAAAATCAGGAAACACGTTTCTATAGGAAAATCACAAGAAATAAGTCAGGATTTTTTGCATTTTACGGGTATACAGAACATTTAAATTTTGAAAAAGTCAGAAACGGAAGGGATTTTTTTTAAAAAGGGACCTTTGGTCCAAATATTTGGCTAGGATTTGGGCCATATGTATGTATGTGTATGTATGCAAGTAATTCCCTCCTCTATCAGGAGCACCCTCATTGAATGAGGTAAAGAGGGAATCTGGGCATTCCTTTCATGGATTGCTGTGGTGTCCATATTAGTCGGACCCCCCTGGGCCTAGCGTCTGGTCTAACAGCTACAAAAGGGCGGCAACAAAGCCAACATGAAGGAGAGACTCAACTTACATGTATAATGGCAAAAACATGCAGGAACTACTTACAAGTGCAGGAAATATGTACAAAAAGGGAAAAGGGAGTGGGAATAAATCAACGACAAGCGCCAAAAGCAAGCCAAACATAAAAGGCTCCGTAACGGGGAATACCGACATGGACAACTAGCTATCCAGTCGAGTAGACCCAGACACCCAACTGTATTGAGATGGAGGAAAGCCGAAAATCCTATGAAAAGATCTCGGAAAGAAACCATCAGACTATCAGGGGAACAGTCAAAACCCACAGACATCTAAAGAGCGGTCTGCAAAACTTCCCGAAAGGGACGTTTTCTGATAGCACCTCGAACTTCCATGTCAATGGCATAAACATGAATCCAGGAGAAAAATTAGTCCATTACCACAAAGGATGGTCATATCCAAATACATAAAACAATTTCTGAAGATGGATGACACTGTTTGCCAAAGATGTAGATGGATTTTCTCCTGAGTCCAAAACACGACCATATTTGACAGCATTTTGGCACTTCCGGTTAATTTGGCAAAAGTACAAAAAGGAGTCAATTAACGTTTTTTGACATTTCTAAATTTTAAAAAAGAACATTTTTTTTCAAAAACAAAGAGAGCCCAGCCCAATTCTTTGAAAGAGGCCAGTCAGGCACATATCTACGGAGAGCGGGCACCAAAAGATTTGGATCGGAAAACTTTAATTTTGGCTAAAATAGCGATTTTTTAGTGAAAACTGCAAAGGGGCGTAACTTCAAAATGGGACCATATTCAGACATGATCTTTAGCTAAAAAGCGAGAACTCAGCAACCTAAGCAACTGTTCAAAATTTCAGCCCGATCGTAAGATGTAGCAGTTTATCTGCACACAACATTTAATTTAAAAAAGGCCCGCGGGGGCATAAATCAAAAACTTGGATAGGTACGAGCTCCCAGTGTGAGCTGTGCTTGTGTTTGAAGTAGTTCTAGCAGTCCTCCAAATTTCAGCCAAATCTATTCAGAAATGGCGAAACCATTCATTTTTTTTAAGTCTAAGTGTTGTTAAATAAGAATTGGAACAAGAATATTAAATTAAACAATAGTAACAATGTGTTTTTGGCCACCGTGGCAAGTACCATAACTCCATCATAGTTGGTCATATTTAAACTATGTAAAATCTCGATATAACTTTAGACCAGACAAAAATAAGCATGAAGCAGTTATATATATCTTAACCTTTAAAACAATCAATATTTTTGGACAGTTTCGGTCGCAGTTTATCGGTCCTCTGTTTTCGTTGTCCAATAATATAGTCCTTATTAAAAATATAATATACTGTTTAAAGATGTATCTATGAATCTTTATTTAGTGCAATTAATTGCTTCTGCTATTCAATGATGGTTTAGTATCAAATTTTGGGAATTAAAAGAGATAAAACTTGATTTAGCATTAAAAGGCGTGCATTGTCTTCCGCACGTCTTGCTAAAAAGAGACTGAAAATTTCCTGCAAAAAATAAGAAAATGATTTTTTTTTGTTTTTGTTGATATGACCTTGACCTTTATATTTTTGGATGTACCATAGGTCACCTAAAATGAATGATGAAAGTTTTGAGGTTCTACGACTAACGGTTCTAAAAATAGAAATTTTTACGTTTTTGTCAATTCGCGACTCAAAATTGCGTAACCGTGACACTTTTCGAAAAACTTTTTTTGGGGTGACAAATCATAACCAGGAGTGAGGTAACAATATCCACTCTTCAGAATTTTTATAACGGTTACAGTTTTTGAGTTAATCTGCAAACAAGGTTTTCCGGTCCGGGGCAGATAACTCCGTTACTTAAAATAGATCGGTTTCACAGGGTCAGTCAGGGCATCTCCAAGTATGGCCGACTAAAGGTACTAAGTATCAAAATTATATGTCGCGACACTTTTTTTATATTGGGCGCGGAAAAAAAATTTTGAAAGTGTAAATAAGAAATACAGTAAGGTCTTCCCTTTGGAAAGGGAAAGACCTTAATAAATAGGGAAAGCAGTACTTTTTATGGTTGATTCAGACTTATTTTGACCAAAATAGGTATGTTAGAGCATTTTTTACCATTTAAAACCAATAATGCTAAATTTGAATTTTTTGGGTAAAAAGGGGGAGGGGGGAAAATTCAAATTTGCTTAATATTGATAATTATGATATTTAAATGACTTAAAATGGTCTTGGTGGTCATATTGAGATGATTTAATCATAAAAGGTCATTCAAGGTCATACGTATAGGGCGTACAAAGAATCGGTACAATTTTCACAAAAATCAAGACGCGTTGAAAATTAAAAAAATTTCATGGAATTTTTTTGTATAATCTACTAGAAGAACTCCTGGCGGACATCATATCAAAAAAAAACCGCACAAAAATGTTTCAAATAAGGGCTGAAAAATTGACTTGAAGATAAAACCCATTGTCCTAGAAAATGACCTTTTTTGTTTTTGTTGATATGACCTTGACCTTTATATTTTTGGATGTACCATAGGTCACCTAAAATGAATGATGAAAGTTTTGAGGTTCTACGACTAACGGTTCTAAAAATAGAAATTTTTACGTTTTTGTCAATTCGCGACTCAAAATTGCGTAACCGTGACACTTTTCGAAAAACTTTTTTTGGGGTGACAAATCATAACCAGGAGTGAGGTAACAATATCCACTCTTCAGAATTTTTATAACGGTTACAGTTTTTGAGTTAATCTGCAAACAAGGTTTTCCGGTCCGGGGCAGATAACTCCGTTACTTAAAATAGATCGGTTTCACAGGGTCAGTCAGGGCATCTCCAAGTATGACCGACTAAAGGTACTAAGTATCAAAATTATATGTCGCGACACTTTTTTTATATTGGGCGCGGAAAAAAAATTTTGAAAGTGTAAATAAGAAATACAGTAAGGTCTTCCCTTTGGAAAGGGAAAGACCTTAATAAATAGGGAAAGCAGTACTTTTTATGGTTGATTCAGACTTATTTTGACCAAAATAGGTATGTTAGAGCATTTTTTACCATTTAAAACCAATAATGCTAAATTTGAATTTTTTGGGTAAAAAGGGGGAGGGGGGAAAATTCAAATTTGCTTAATATTGATAATTATGATATTTAAATGACTTAAAATGGTCTTGGTGGTCATATTGAGATGATTTAATCATAAAAGGTCATTCAAGGTCATACGTATAGGGCGTACAAAGAATCGGTACAATTTTCACAAAAATCAAGACGCGTTGAAAATTAAAAAAATTTCATGGAATTTTTTTGTATAATCTACTAGAAGAACTCCTGGCGGACATCATATCAAAAAAAAACCGCACAAAAATGTTTCAAATAAGGGCTGAAAAATTGACTTGAAGATAAAACCCATTGTCCTAGAAAATGACCTTTTTTGTTTTTGTTGATATGACCTTGACCTTTATATTTTTGGATGTACCATAGGTCACCTAAAATGAATGATGAAAGTTTTGAGGTTCTACGACTAACGGTTCTAAAAATAGAAATTTTTACGTTTTTGTCAATTCGCGACTCAAAATTGCGTAACCGTGACACTTTTCGAAAAACTTTTTTTGGGGTGACAAATCATAACCAGGAGTGAGGTAACAATATCCACTCTTCAGAATTTTTATAACGGTTACAGTTTTTGAGTTAATCTGCAAACAAGGTTTTCCGGTCCGGGGCAGATAACTCCGTTACTTAAAATAGATCGGTTTCACAGGGTCAGTCAGGGCATCTCCAAGTATGACCGACTAAAGGTACTAAGTATCAAAATTATATGTCGCGACACTTTTTTTATATTGGGCGCGGAAAAAAAATTTTGAAAGTGTAAATAAGAAATACAGTAAGGTCTTCCCTTTGGAAAGGGAAAGACCTTAATAAATAGGGAAAGCAGTACTTTTTATGGTTGATTCAGACTTATTTTGACCAAAATAGGTATGTTAGAGCATTTTTTACCATTTAAAACCAATAATGCTAAATTTGAATTTTTTGGGTAAAAAGGGGGAGGGGGGAAAATTCAAATTTGCTTAATATTGATAATTATGATATTTAAATGACTTAAAATGGTCTTGGTGGTCATATTGAGATGATTTAATCATAAAAGGTCATTCAAGGTCATACGTATAGGGCGTACAAAGAATCGGTACAATTTTCACAAAAATCAAGACGCGTTGAAAATTAAAAAAATTTCATGGAATTTTTTTGTATAATCTACTAGAAGAACTCCTGGCGGACATCATATCAAAAAAAAACCGCACAAAAATGTTTCAAATAAGGGCTGAAAAATTGACTTGAAGATAAAACCCATTGTCCTAGAAAATGACCTTTTTTGTTTTTGTTGATATGACCTTGACCTTTATATTTTTGGATGTACCATAGGTCACCTAAAATGAATGATGAAAGTTTTGAGGTTCTACGACTAACGGTTCTAAAAATAGAAATTTTTACGTTTTTGTCAATTCGCGACTCAAAATTGCGTAACCGTGACACTTTTCGAAAAACTTTTTTTGGGGTGACAAATCATAACCAGGAGTGAGGTAACAATATCCACTCTTCAGAATTTTTATAACGGTTACAGTTTTTGAGTTAATCTGCAAACAAGGTTTTCCGGTCCGGGGCAGATAACTCCGTTACTTAAAATAGATCGGTTTCACAGGGTCAGTCAGGGCATCTCCAAGTATGACCGACTAAAGGTACTAAGTATCAAAATTATATGTCGCGACACTTTTTTTATATTGGGCGCGGAAAAAAAATTTTGAAAGTGTAAATAAGAAATACAGTAAGGTCTTCCCTTTGGAAAGGGAAAGACCTTAATAAATAGGGAAAGCAGTACTTTTTATGGTTGATTCAGACTTATTTTGACCAAAATAGGTATGTTAGAGCATTTTTTACCATTTAAAACCAATAATGCTAAATTTGAATTTTTTGGGTAAAAAGGGGGAGGGGGGAAAATTCAAATTTGCTTAATATTGATAATTATGATATTTAAATGACTTAAAATGGTCTTGGTGGTCATATTGAGATGATTTAATCATAAAAGGTCATTCAAGGTCATACGTATAGGGCGTACAAAGAATCGGTACAATTTTCACAAAAATCAAGACGCGTTGAAAATTAAAAAAATTTCATGGAATTTTTTTGTATAATCTACTAGAAGAACTCCTGGCGGACATCATATCAAAAAAAAACCGCACAAAAATGTTTCAAATAAGGGCTGAAAAATTGACTTGAAGATAAAACCCATTGTCCTAGAAAATGACCTTTTTTGTTTTTGTTGATATGACCTTGACCTTTATATTTTTGGATGTACCATAGGTCACCTAAAATGAATGATGAAAGTTTTGAGGTTCTACGACTAACGGTTCTAAAAATAGAAATTTTTACGTTTTTGTCAATTCGCGACTCAAAATTGCGTAACCGTGACACTTTTCGAAAAACTTTTTTTGGGGTGACAAATCATAACCAGGAGTGAGGTAACAATATCCACTCTTCAGAATTTTTATAACGGTTACAGTTTTTGAGTTAATCTGCAAACAAGGTTTTCCGGTCCGGGGCAGATAACTCCGTTACTTAAAATAGATCGGTTTCACAGGGTCAGTCAGGGCATCTCCAAGTATGACCGACTAAAGGTACTAAGTATCAAAATTATATGTCGCGACACTTTTTTTATATTGGGCGCGGAAAAAAAATTTTGAAAGTGTAAATAAGAAATACAGTAAGGTCTTCCCTTTGGAAAGGGAAAGACCTTAATAAATAGGGAAAGCAGTACTTTTTATGGTTGATTCAGACTTATTTTGACCAAAATAGGTATGTTAGAGCATTTTTTACCATTTAAAACCAATAATGCTAAATTTGAATTTTTTGGGTAAAAAGGGGGAGGGGGGAAAATTCAAATTTGCTTAATATTGATAATTATGATATTTAAATGACTTAAAATGGTCTTGGTGGTCATATTGAGATGATTTAATCATAAAAGGTCATTCAAGGTCATACGTATAGGGCGTACAAAGAATCGGTACAATTTTCACAAAAATCAAGACGCGTTGAAAATTAAAAAAATTTCATGGAATTTTTTTGTATAATCTACTAGAAGAACTCCTGGCGGACATCATATCAAAAAAAAACCGCACAAAAATGTTTCAAATAAGGGCTGAAAAATTGACTTGAAGATAAAACCCATTGTCCTAGAAAATGACCTTTTTTGTTTTTGTTGATATGACCTTGACCTTTATATTTTTGGATGTACCATAGGTCACCTAAAATGAATGATGAAAGTTTTGAGGTTCTACGACTAACGGTTCTAAAAATAGAAATTTTTACGTTTTTGTCAATTCGCGACTCAAAATTGCGTAACCGTGACACTTTTCGAAAAACTTTTTTTGGGGTGACAAATCATAACCAGGAGTGAGGTAACAATATCCACTCTTCAGAATTTTTATAACGGTTACAGTTTTTGAGTTAATCTGCAAACAAGGTTTTCCGGTCCGGGGCAGATAACTCCGTTACTTAAAATAGATCGGTTTCACAGGGTCAGTCAGGGCATCTCCAAGTATGACCGACTAAAGGTACTAAGTATCAAAATTATATGTCGCGACACTTTTTTTATATTGGGCGCGGAAAAAAAATTTTGAAAGTGTAAATAAGAAATACAGTAAGGTCTTCCCTTTGGAAAGGGAAAGACCTTAATAAATAGGGAAAGCAGTACTTTTTATGGTTGATTCAGACTTATTTTGACCAAAATAGGTATGTTAGAGCATTTTTTACCATTTAAAACCAATAATGCTAAATTTGAATTTTTTGGGTAAAAAGGGGGAGGGGGGAAAATTCAAATTTGCTTAATATTGATAATTATGATATTTAAATGACTTAAAATGGTCTTGGTGGTCATATTGAGATGATTTAATCATAAAAGGTCATTCAAGGTCATACGTATAGGGCGTACAAAGAATCGGTACAATTTTCACAAAAATCAAGACGCGTTGAAAATTAAAAAAATTTCATGGAATTTTTTTGTATAATCTACTAGAAGAACTCCTGGCGGACATCATATCAAAAAAAAACCGCACAAAAATGTTTCAAATAAGGGCTGAAAAATTGACTTGAAGATAAAACCCATTGTCCTAGAAAATGACCTTTTTTGTTTTTGTTGATATGACCTTGACCTTTATATTTTTGGATGTACCATAGGTCACCTAAAATGAATGATGAAAGTTTTGAGGTTCTACGACTAACGGTTCTAAAAATAGAAATTTTTACGTTTTTGTCAATTCGCGACTCAAAATTGCGTAACCGTGACACTTTTCGAAAAACTTTTTTTGGGGTGACAAATCATAACCAGGAGTGAGGTAACAATATCCACTCTTCAGAATTTTTATAACGGTTACAGTTTTTGAGTTAATCTGCAAACAAGGTTTTCCGGTCCGGGGCAGATAACTCCGTTACTTAAAATAGATCGGTTTCACAGGGTCAGTCAGGGCATCTCCAAGTATGACCGACTAAAGGTACTAAGTATCAAAATTATATGTCGCGACACTTTTTTTATATTGGGCGCGGAAAAAAAATTTTGAAAGTGTAAATAAGAAATACAGTAAGGTCTTCCCTTTGGAAAGGGAAAGACCTTAATAAATAGGGAAAGCAGTACTTTTTATGGTTGATTCAGACTTATTTTGACCAAAATAGGTATGTTAGAGCATTTTTTACCATTTAAAACCAATAATGCTAAATTTGAATTTTTTGGGTAAAAAGGGGGAGGGGGGAAAATTCAAATTTGCTTAATATTGATAATTATGATATTTAAATGACTTAAAATGGTCTTGGTGGTCATATTGAGATGATTTAATCATAAAAGGTCATTCAAGGTCATACGTATAGGGCGTACAAAGAATCGGTACAATTTTCACAAAAATCAAGACGCGTTGAAAATTAAAAAAATTTCATGGAATTTTTTTGTATAATCTACTAGAAGAACTCCTGGCGGACATCATATCAAAAAAAAACCGCACAAAAATGTTTCAAATAAGGGCTGAAAAATTGACTTGAAGATAAAACCCATTGTCCTAGAAAATGACCTTTTTTGTTTTTGTTGATATGACCTTGACCTTTATATTTTTGGATGTACCATAGGTCACCTAAAATGAATGATGAAAGTTTTGAGGTTCTACGACTAACGGTTCTAAAAATAGAAATTTTTACGTTTTTGTCAATTCGCGACTCAAAATTGCGTAACCGTGACACTTTTCGAAAAACTTTTTTTGGGGTGACAAATCATAACCAGGAGTGAGGTAACAATATCCACTCTTCAGAATTTTTATAACGGTTACAGTTTTTGAGTTAATCTGCAAACAAGGTTTTCCGGTCCGGGGCAGATAACTCCGTTACTTAAAATAGATCGGTTTCACAGGGTCAGTCAGGGCATCTCCAAGTATGACCGACTAAAGGTACTAAGTATCAAAATTATATGTCGCGACACTTTTTTTATATTGGGCGCGGAAAAAAAATTTTGAAAGTGTAAATAAGAAATACAGTAAGGTCTTCCCTTTGGAAAGGGAAAGACCTTAATAAATAGGGAAAGCAGTACTTTTTATGGTTGATTCAGACTTATTTTGACCAAAATAGGTATGTTAGAGCATTTTTTACCATTTAAAACCAATAATGCTAAATTTGAATTTTTTGGGTAAAAAGGGGGAGGGGGGAAAATTCAAATTTGCTTAATATTGATAATTATGATATTTAAATGACTTAAAATGGTCTTGGTGGTCATATTGAGATGATTTAATCATAAAAGGTCATTCAAGGTCATACGTATAGGGCGTACAAAGAATCGGTACAATTTTCACAAAAATCAAGACGCGTTGAAAATTAAAAAAATTTCATGGAATTTTTTTGTATAATCTACTAGAAGAACTCCTGGCGGACATCATATCAAAAAAAAACCGCACAAAAATGTTTCAAATAAGGGCTGAAAAATTGACTTGAAGATAAAACCCATTGTCCTAGAAAATGACCTTTTTTGTTTTTGTTGATATGACCTTGACCTTTATATTTTTGGATGTACCATAGGTCACCTAAAATGAATGATGAAAGTTTTGAGGTTCTACGACTAACGGTTCTAAAAATAGAAATTTTTACGTTTTTGTCAATTCGCGACTCAAAATTGCGTAACCGTGACACTTTTCGAAAAACTTTTTTTGGGGTGACAAATCATAACCAGGAGTGAGGTAACAATATCCACTCTTCAGAATTTTTATAACGGTTACAGTTTTTGAGTTAATCTGCAAACAAGGTTTTCCGGTCCGGGGCAGATAACTCCGTTACTTAAAATAGATCGGTTTCACAGGGTCAGTCAGGGCATCTCCAAGTATGACCGACTAAAGGTACTAAGTATCAAAATTATATGTCGCGACACTTTTTTTATATTGGGCGCGGAAAAAAAATTTTGAAAGTGTAAATAAGAAATACAGTAAGGTCTTCCCTTTGGAAAGGGAAAGACCTTAATAAATAGGGAAAGCAGTACTTTTTATGGTTGATTCAGACTTATTTTGACCAAAATAGGTATGTTAGAGCATTTTTTACCATTTAAAACCAATAATGCTAAATTTGAATTTTTTGGGTAAAAAGGGGGAGGGGGGAAAATTCAAATTTGCTTAATATTGATAATTATGATATTTAAATGACTTAAAATGGTCTTGGTGGTCATATTGAGATGATTTAATCATAAAAGGTCATTCAAGGTCATACGTATAGGGCGTACAAAGAATCGGTACAATTTTCACAAAAATCAAGACGCGTTGAAAATTAAAAAAATTTCATGGAATTTTTTTGTATAATCTACTAGAAGAACTCCTGGCGGACATCATATCAAAAAAAAAACCGCACAAAAATGTTTCAAATAAGGGCTGAAAAATTGACTTGAAGATAAAACCCATTGTCCTAGAAAATGACCTTTTTTGTTTTTGTTGATATGACCTTGACCTTTATATTTTTGGATGTACCATAGGTCACCTAAAATGAATGATGAAAGTTTTGAGGTTCTACGACTAACGGTTCTAAAAATAGAAATTTTTACGTTTTTGTCAATTCGCGACTCAAAATTGCGTAACCGTGACACTTTTCGAAAAACTTTTTTTGGGGTGACAAATCATAACCAGGAGTGAGGTAACAATATCCACTCTTCAGAATTTTATAACGGTTACAGTTTTTGAGTTAATCTGCAAACAAGGTTTTCCGTCCGGGGCAGATAACTCCGTTACTTAAAATAGATCGGTTTCACAGGGTCAGTCAGGGCATCTCCAAGTATGACCGACTAAAGGTACTAAGTATCAAAATTATATGTCGCGACACTTTTTTTATATTGGGCGCGGAAAAAAAATTTTGAAAGTGTAAATAAGAAATACAGTAAGGTCTTCCCTTTGGAAAGGGAAAGACCTTAATAAATAGGGAAAGCAGTACTTTTTATGGTTGATTCAGACTTATTTTGACCAAAATAGGTATGTTAGAGCATTTTTTACCATTTAAAACCAATAATGCTAAATTTGAATTTTTTGGGTAAAAAGGGGGAGGGGGGAAAATTCAAATTTGCTTAATATTGATAATTATGATATTTAAATGACTTAAAATGGTCTTGGTGGTCATATTGAGATGATTTAATCATAAAAGGTCATTCAAGGTCATACGTATAGGGCGTACAAAGAATCGGTACAATTTTCACAAAAAATCAAGACGCGTTGAAAATTAAAAAAAATTTCATGGAATTTTTTTGTATAATCTACTAGAAGAACTCCTGGCGGACATCATATCAAAAAAAAACCGCACAAAAATGTTTCAAATAAGGGCTGAAAAATTGACTTGAAGATAAAACCCATTGTCCTAGAAAATGACCTTTTTTGTTTTTGTTGATATGACCTTGACCTTTATATTTTTGGATGTACCATAGGTCACCTAAAATGAATGATGAAAGTTTTGAGGTTCTACGACTAACGGTTCTAAAAATAGAAATTTTTACGTTTTTGTCAATTCGCGACTCAAAATTGCGTAACCGTGACACTTTTCGAAAAACTTTTTTTGGGGTGACAAATCATAACCAGGAGTGAGGTAACAATATCCACTCTTCAGAATTTTTATAACGGTTACAGTTTTTGAGTTAATCTGCAAACAAGGTTTTCCGGTCCGGGGCAGATAACTCCGTTACTTAAAATAGATCGGTTTCACAGGGTCAGTCAGGGCATCTCCAAGTATGACCGACTAAAGGTACTAAGTATCAAAATTATATGTCGCGACACTTTTTTTATATTGGGCGCGGAAAAAAAATTTTGAAAGTGTAAATAAGAAATACAGTAAGGTCTTCCCTTTGGAAAGGGAAAGACCTTAATAAATAGGGAAAGCAGTACTTTTTATGGTTGATTCAGACTTATTTTGACCAAAATAGGTATGTTAGAGCATTTTTTACCATTTAAAACCAATAATGCTAAATTTGAATTTTTTGGGTAAAAAGGGGGAGGGGGGAAAATTCAAATTTGCTTAATATTGATAATTATGATATTTAAATGACTTAAAATGGTCTTGGTGGTCATATTGAGATGATTTAATCATAAAAGGTCATTCAAGGTCATACGTATAGGGCGTACAAAGAATCGGTACAATTTTCACAAAAATCAAGACGCGTTGAAAATTAAAAAAATTTCATGGAATTTTTTTGTATAATCTACTAGAAGAACTCCTGGCGGACATCATATAAAAAAAAACCGCACAAAAATGTTTCAAATAAGGGCTGAAAAATTGACTTGAAGATAAAACCCATTGTCCTAGAAAATGACCTTTTTTGTTTTTGTTGATATGACCTTGACCTTTATATTTTTGGATGTACCATAGGTCACCTAAAATGAATGATGAAAGTTTTGAGGTTCTACGACTAACGGTTTTAAAAATAGAAATTTTTACGTTTTTGTCAATTCGCGACTCAAAATTGCGTAACCGTGACACTTTTCGAAAAACTTTTTTTGGGGTGACAAATCATAACCAGGAGTGAGGTAACAATATCCACTCTTCAGAATTTTTATAACGGTTACAGTTTTTGAGTTAATCTGCAAACAAGGTTTTCCGGTCCGGGGCAGATAACTCCGTTACTTAAAATAGATCGGTTTCACAGGGTCAGTCAGGGCATCTCCAAGTATGACCGACTAAAGGTACTAAGTATCAAAATTATATGTCGCGACACTTTTTTTATATTGGGCGCGGAAAAAAAATTTTGAAAGTGTAAATAAGAAATACAGTAAGGTCTTCCCTTTGGAAAGGGAAAGACCTTAATAAATAGGGAAAGCAGTACTTTTTATGGTTGATTCAGACTTATTTTGACCAAAATAGGTATGTTAGAGCATTTTTACCATTTAAAACCAATAATGCTAAATTTGAAATTTTTTGGGTAAAAAGGGGGAGGGGGGAAAATTCAAATTTGCTTAATATTGATAATTATGATATTTAAATGACTTAAAAATGGTCTTGGTGGTCATATTGAGATGATTTAATCATAAAAGGTCATTCAAGGTCATACGTATAGGGCGTACAAAGAATCGGTACAATTTTCACAAAAATCAAGACGCGTTGAAAATTAAAAAAATTTCATGGAATTTTTTTGTATAATCTACTAGAAGAACTCCTGGCGGACATCATATCAAAAAAAAACCGCACAAAAATGTTTCAAATAAGGGCTGAAAAATTGACTGAAGATAAAACCCATTGTCCTAGAAAATG